>CM046029.1:40407699-41002568 GCA_025215565.1 Flaveria ramosissima | reverse complement strand
CTATACCAGAGTCAGACTCTGATGATGATGATAGTGGCGATGCCGGGGATGACATGCCTGCCCCATCTAGAGGCACAGACACTGAGATTATTCCCCCGGGGTCAGCCACTGCCGGAGAGGTCGCAGAGATGGCCGGCTTCCATCAGGAGTTTGTCGCTGGTGACATGGAGGAGGAGGAGTCAGACGAGGAGCCCCTCACCAGGACTGTGGGAAGCAAAGTCGTTCCCACAGACCACGGGCTAAAGGTGGTCGGTGAGCACCCAAGGGACTCCTCGGCGAGAGATACTGACCCCAACTATGTTCCGGGGTCAGGGAGCAGAGTTGCAGGGGGAGCATCCACTTCTTCCGGGACCAGGAGGAAGCGGATGGCTCAACCACATGGGATGAAGAGGAAGAAGCGTCGGTTGACCTTCGTGACTACCACTTCTACCACCACAGCCACCACCACCACCACTACTGAGATTCCACCCATCACCACAGCCACCACAGCCACTACTCCTACCACCACATCCACCACCACTTTACCCACCACCACCATATCTATCCCATCCATCACCAGACCATTCACCCCCACTTCACCACCATCGACCCACCGACCCATATTCACCACAGCCACTGCCACCACCACCACACATCAGGCTGGACCATCAGCCCAGCCCTCACAGGTACATGGATTCACTCTACCTCACATTGGGGTGGTAGAGGAGCAGCTCTCAGCGCTTAACCGAATGGTTATGCGTCTGCTGGCTGCTGACGAGGAGAAGGCGGCCCAGATCCGCAGACTGACCGACTTGGCTGCTGCCCAATCTCAGCAATTGGCAGAGCAAGCTCGGGTCATGACCAGCAGAGAGTTGAGGTGGCCCAACTCCAAGATACTCAGGCTCAGTCAGCCAAACGTATTGAGGAGTTGGAGTCGACCAATAAGACGATCATGCTGAGGCTGAAGGGGTCGAAGGATGAGCCCCTGAAGCTAAAGGAGGGTGACGGAGACGACGGAGATGATGATGATGAAGATGATGATGATGAGGAGGGAGAGGATGATGATGAGGAGACGGAAGAGAGGAGAGGACAGAAGGACACGACGATGATGACGAGGCAGACGGAGGGGATGCGGCTGCATCGGCCTCTGCCTCAGGTCAGGAGCGCAGATCCAAACGTCGACAAGACCAGTCATCCACTACTTCTGCTCCTCCGAGCGACACACCACAGATTCAGGATCAAAGTACTGATTAGATGTTTTATTTGTTTATTTACTTTGTACTTGAATCATGTATTGAAAAACAATGATGTATTAAATGTTTATATATATTAAGTTAAGTTAATGTATGTCTGTTTGATTAATTACTAATGATTTATGTGTTGAATGTTTATATCAAACAGATCCAAACTTTCAGAGGGATGAGTTTGACTTCACTCCCCTTCAAATGGTCAAGACTCAGTTAACTATGATTCTTGACCTACAAGGGATAGTGAGACGGTCTGTGAGTTATACCCCTGAAGAAGGGGAGATAATTCACGACCTGTCCGATGAGCAAATAGCTGAAATGTTCAAACTCAATCCCGATGAAATCGTGAAGGATGCTCCAACAGTGGACTCAACCAGTGATGAGGAACTGAACGACATAGATGAGGTTGAGATTGAAGACATCACTGCTGAAGAGTATCCTCAGTACGCTGACGCCGAGGGAAATGTGGTCCCCAATTTGGGTGAATCCCTAGTCAGTGATACATTCGAGGTACTCAACAAGATGGAGCAAGAAGCAGAAAAGACTGCAGAAACAGCCCAAGCCTCCAATGCAGATGTTGATATTCGCAAGGCTGAATGGGCTGCCTGTTTTGAGGAAGTTAGAGCCCAGCGGGCTGCACCAAAGAGAGATGCCTACACAAAGCTCTACAAAGTCAAGAAACACCATAAGGTGTCGGGCAGGATTATCTCTTGGGCATATTTTGAAGACCTTAACGCGTATGCTGTTAAGAGGGAGCAGGGCATAGAGTACTTCAGGTTCCCACATGATCTGAAGACTCTACCTGGTTTTGAGCTCAACCAGCTGGCTAAACTTAAGCTGCTGTATGCTGACCCGAGGAAGATGTCAGGCTGGTTTGAGGCTGCCCTGAGGAAAGAGTACCACACCAGGTGGGTCAACTTCAAACCTCAACAACCTACGAGGTATATCAGACGGTCTGAAGTTGATCCCAGGACTGGAAAGCCAAAGATAGTGCTGAAGTGGAGTCCTCCGCGCACTATGTCAAGAATCCCTCTAAGGGAAATGCCACAGGACTTCACTCCCCACTTTAAATGGTGGTACTACGATTGGAGAACAGCTGAAGCGGTCATAGTTCTGAACAGAGAGGGCCAAATGGATACTATCAGGGTATTCGACCCAATGTGGCTAACCAACTTATCTGCTAATGATGTATACACATTATATAAGTGGCCACTGTTCTATGACACGCAAGATATTGTACAAGCCCTCCAATTCCAAAACGTCATAAGACTCTGCTTTGCTTTTGAGATACACGCAGGAGTCACTAAAGAGAGAAGTACAAGAGATATAAGGAGGTTATGCAGAAGACAAGAGAATAGATAGATCTAGGTACAAGGGGGAGTTTGTTGATACATGTATGTCCCTAGATCAGGATTTGTAATGTAATGAACTTGTCTGTCTGTTTTTGATGTAATTGTAATAGATTAATGAAATGATATGAATTGGTTGTTGCATATAATGTTTAATATTTCATTAATGAGTTGTGATTGAATTAATTGGGTTTATGAATGTTTGAATGAGTGCACATTAAGTTATATTAATTAGAACATTCAAACTTAACTTAATGAAGTTCTCATGCGAATGGCCCATGCGAATGGACCACACGCATGAATAACTTCATACGATTGACTCAATCGCACGACTGAACCAGGAGACTGGATCAGTCGTATGATTGACACATAAGATTGACTCAATCGCACGACTGAACACTCAGTCGTGCGGATGAATCAACCGCATGGTTCAATCGCACGACTGAACCATACTTATGGCCCAGTCGCACGATTGACCAATACTAACCTATAAATAGACCCAATTCGTGGGAAAACGTAAGCATTCATCCCATTACGACTCCAGACGTACCCTAGCCGTCCAGAAGCCTCCCAAATCGTTCTCCAAGTTCATAAAACACATCAGATCGGTTCCCAATCGATTTCTGACGTTGAAATCAATTCTTGATTGATTCATCGTGTGTTCTCACTGATTGGATCGCCAATCAAATAGGATTCCGCACTATTTGAGTGGTTTGTTTAACACGCAATCACTAGGTATTTCGTTCAAATACCAGGTCCTACCAATGATTGAAAAGCCGATTCTTGGCTTTCACCCTACTTGTATGTAGTCCTTTGTGAGTCAAAGCTGTGAGAGGTTGTGCGATCTTAGAGAATCCCTCTATGAATCGTCGATAGTAACCTGCTAATCCCAAGAATTGTCTTATTTCACTCGGCGTTTTAGGTGTGGTCCAATTCTTGATCGCCTCAATTTTGGCAAGATCAACATGTATCCCTTTCTCATTAGCAATATGACCTAGGAATTGTACTTCTCGTATCCAAAGTCACACTTAGAGAATTTGGCGTACAGCTGTTCCCTTTTCAGTAGCTCTAAGATCATTCGCAAATGCTCCTCATGGTCTTCCTTGGTCCTGGAATATATCAGTATATCATCGATGAACACAATGACAAACTGATCGAGGTAGAGTTTGCACACACGGTTCATGAGGTCCATGAACACAGCAGGTGCATTTGTCAACCCAAAAGGCATGACCAAGAACTCATAATGACCGTAGCGGGTACGAAACGCGGTTTAGGAAATGTCTTCTTCGCGGACTCTGAGTTGATGATAGCCAGATCTCAAATCAATCTTCGAATAGTAACTTGATCCTTGGAGTTGGTCAAACAAGTCATCGATACGAGGTAGAGGGTATCGATTCTTGACTGTTACTTTATTTAACTCCCTATAGTCGATACACATCCGAAATGTGCCATCCTTCTTCTTAACAAACAGGACAGGGGCTCCCCAAGGTGATGTACTAGGTCGAATAAATCCCTTATCCAATAGCTCCTGGAGTTGTGACGACAACTCCTGTAGTTCGTTCGGTGCTAATCGATAAGGGGCTCTAGCAATCGGGGCTGCGCCGGGAGTTAGCTCAATTTGGAATTCCACTTGATGATGAGGTGGTAATCCAGGAAGATCCTCTGGGAACACCTCTGGAAAGTCGCGCACTATGGGAATATCCTCCTTTCTATTTTCCTTCGCTTGCTTTTCAGTTACAAGTGCTAGAATAGCCACACGACCCTTTCGTAGTAACTTTTGGCTTTCATGAACGAGATTATGCCTATCACAGCACCACTTCTATCACCTCGGACTGTCAGAATTTTGTCATCAACAGGAATTCGTATGATCTTCTCATGGCATATAACTTCTGCTTGCTTGCTAGAAAGCCAATCCATGCCTATCACAACATCAAAACTCCCCAGCGTAACAGGCATAAGATCTATAGCGAAAGTATGACCAGCAAGCTCTATCTTATAGTCTTTAAGGATATGCGTTACGTGAATCTGTTTACCGTCAGCCAATTCTACGATGTATTTAGATTCTAGGGCGGAGGGTATATCACTTAAAAGACTACAGAATTTTAAGGACACGAAACTCCTATCAGCTCCAGTATCGAATAGTACCGTAGCAAAGCAACCATTAACAGAGAATCTACCAGTAACAGTTGTAGGATCATTTAGAGCCTCACCTGAGCCAATGACGAAGGCTCTCCCTTTTGCTCCATCCTTATTACCGCCATTACCATTGCCATTCCCACCGTTGTTGTTACCATTGTTGTTGTTGTTATTGTTGTTGTTGTTGTGTCCATTTCCATTGTTGCCATTTCCATTTCTCCTTAGTTGTGGGCAATTTCGCTTGTAGTGCCCCTCTTTTCCACATTCAAAACAACCCTTAGGAGTTTCTTGAAGTTGTTGTGTCCTCCTAACCAGCTCACCACGGCAATCCTTCGCGGCGTGTCCAATTTTACCACAACGCTGGCATTTGAAGCTATCACATCGTCCCACATGATGATAGTTGCACCGGTTGCACTTCGGGTGTCTACCACCATAACCACTGGGTCCTTGATTAGTTGCAGTCGTTTGGTGGAAGTTACGATTGTTGTCGAACCTCCGTTGTTGTTGGACCAGTTGTTGTTGCTGCTGAGGTTGAGGTTGACCGCCAGAAGATGATGCTGCTTTGGTGTTGCTAGTACTATCCCACTTTCTTTTGTTATCGGGCACACTTGCCACGGCGCCCCGCTTGGGTAGACGTCCTTGTTCCACGGCTTGGTCAGTTAGCTTATGGGCTAACTGAATGGCTTGCTGTATGGTGGTTGGATTAGAAGCAGTTACCATACTCTGAATTTCGGGTACAAGTCCCCGTATGTAATGCTCGATCCTTTTATGCATCTCATTTACCATTCCCGGGCATAGTGTTGCTAGCTCGTGAGTTCTAGTGGTGTAAGCCTCGATTTCTGAGCCCTGCATTTTCAGTTGCCAGAACTCTATCTCCAACTTCTGCACCTCATTGCGAGGACAGTACTCCTCGGTCATCATGGTTTTAAACTTAGCCCACGGCAGTCCATTAGCCAGTGCTTGCCCCAACATCTGGACTTGTGCATTCCACCAGGATAAGGCGGCACCTTCCAGGGTCCCGGTGGCATATTTCACCTGATCAGCAGGTGGACAGTTGCACTTGGAGAATACGGACTCCGTCTTCTCGAACCAGCGTACTAGTCCCACAACACCTTCAGTACCGCTGTAGGTATGGGGCTTACAGTCCATGAAGCACTTATAAGTACATGCCGGTGGTCCTGCTTTAACACAACAATTATTGATCAGACAACCTATACGGTTATACAGGATATTCGGTTTAACTTTCAATCATTGTTTACCTGCTGGCTGTCCCGCTTGGGCAGCAGCCACCGCTGCCTCAGTCGAGCAGCTATTTCGGCAGGGGTCATGTTCATGGCACCAGCGCCATGATCTCTGGCGCCATGGTCTCCGGCGCCACGCCCACGACCGCGCCCACGGCTACGTCCACGACCACGTCCACGTGCGTCCATTGTTCACTTTACATCCACAAATACAATAATGAGTAACATCAAACACATTTATCTCATTGAAGTACAGTAACAATAAAGAAATAATATCATCACACCACAACATTCATAACAAAAATCATAACCAAGTAAATAAATTGCAAATGAGTCACAATGTATTCATCAATGTCAAAATTTAGTTTGTCGTTCGAGTGGGGAAACACCCTTCCCACATAGGTTTCAAAGAAAACACTACGTAGTCTAAGTCATGTAAGAAAATCAATCGAAATATCAGATCCATCACTCTCATCCTCCTCCTCCTCGGGTTCCTCCTCCTCAGGTTCTTCCTCCTCAGGTTCCTCCTCCTCAGGTTCCTCCTCCTCAGGGTCGACCGCAGGAGCAGGAGCTATAGAATCTGGAGTGCTGCTAGCTGTGCCTCCAAAGTAGCAATCCTATCATCAGCCACTGCATCCCTCTGCTCGCGAGCAGCCACGCGTCCACTGAGTGCTACGATCCCATCTTCCATTTGGTAACACCCGTCTAGGGTCTTTCCATGGCGCCCCTCGAGTTCATCCACCTTATGCCTTAGGTTGTACACCTCGGTCTGTAGTGTACAAACGTCGCTATGAGTCGACTGACTCGATGCTGCTCTGTATCTAGTGCTGCCACCAATGCAGCAATCAACTGCTCGTTGGACTGCACCGTCCGGGAAGTGAAGGCACTGCTTGATCAGAGTTACCTCTCGTTCTGGTCTCGGGTCGGGCACGCGTTCCCATACATGATGTGATTGAAAAACCTAGGATAAAAACTCCAGTCCTTGGGGGGTCACGCTTCATCAACGCGAAAGGTTGATCCTAGTCAAACTCCCCTCGAGGATAATCTAAACGAGGCCAGTCGAGTCCATCATCAGGTACAGGTGCGGGAGGTGGGGACTCAGATCGTGCAGGTGATGCAGGTCGTTTACCAGAAGCTCTTGATGACGATGCCATGCTGCAGATAGTGTGACGTGTATGCCATGAGTATACAGTAGATGAAATAAAGTACAGGTAACTAACTAACTGTGTGCGGTTATAGTCTAGTGTGTATGCAACCTAGTCCCTATAACCATGGCTCTGATACCAATCTGTCACACCCTCAAAATCCACGTGCGGAGTTTTACCGCGAGGCGTGTGAACAAACCAGGATCACAGTCAATAGTTACTCAGAACGACTCTATATGCCATGATTAAAATAAAACAACCAAAGTTCAACTTTAAATTGTGCGGAAGCGTTTTGAAAACAACTCAAATAAATAAAAGTATAACTATGGCAAAACATGTGCCAACCCAAAAGTGTAAACAATAATTATTAAAATGCAAATGTCTGTGAAAACCGAAACCCGAGACTTAGTATGCAAGTGAACCGTGGAGTGCTCCTAAGGCAAGCAGCTAATGACCTGAGAATAGCATACTAAAATGTCAACACAATGGTTGGTGAGTTCAAGAGTTAATATTCAAACATAAACAGTTTAATAATCGAGATATACTAGTAGTGCATTGCAATAGATAGCTAGTCTATTAACAAATAAATATTAATGCATAGTGATTTCGCAATTGAAGCTGACTGTGTTACGTTGTTGCCTCCTGTCACGACTCAACAGGTCGTGACAATGTTCAATAGGACAAATTGCACCCAGTTGACCTCGAGTCACACAGGTGGGGCTCGTCAGACCCAGTAGTACTACCCAAATTTCCCCGCTATTCAATATTAACAATTCGAAAGTGTGAGGACTTTCCCATGATAAACAACACTATATTAATATTATGCACAACTAAAATATACATAAAGCGTTTGTAGTTTTACCAGTATGCTATCTCCCCCAAAAGAGATTATGTAAAGAGTGGGGCATGAACTCACCTGATATGCGTATAGATACTTAGAGTTTGACTTAACTGACAGAGTGAACAGACAACCCTCAGAGGTTACCTAGATCATATAAGTATATGAGTACGTGCAACAGAGAATATGTGAAACCCTAAGTACACTACAACCAAAGGCTCAGGTTTCAGAAAATAATACATTTGACTCAGTTGACCCGTTTGACCCGTTGGTGACTTTATGTGTTTTAACCCATTTAAACAACCATTCACATATATCATACAAGTTTAACATTCAAATGGTTCATGAGTATGCTACATCATCCAGGTGTATCACATAGATCATCATACAACCAAGTATCATACAAGTCATGCGAATCTAAACATTAACATGTCCACTAATTACAACATAATTAACATGTCACACAAGGATCAAATCACGCACCACATGCCATGTGAAGCCACTCACGACTTCACACCCTAAACCCTGCCAATCCTACTAAGTAGGGGCCTCAGATTCGCACGCGTGTATGATGATCACATTCACATTCACCAACTATTTCATACATTCAACATACATCACAACAATCAATTTCCAATCCCAAGCATGATAACTTACTACTAATCCACATCAACATTATACATGCTCATCAAGGTACTAACACCACTCATGATTAACCAAACATCTCATACAACAATATTAACATGTTCCAACCACATTAAAATTCATCTATGAACTTACTAACATGCTCTTAGCATCTCAAACATGATCAAACCATCATCTTTCACATGTTGCAAAAAATAAAGTTTCCCTTTTGGGAAAGCACATCCCAAAACCTATCAAACATCCTATACATTCATGGATTCATTAATAATATACCAATTCAAGCTCATATCAACATCTAAGCATGATCAACAACATCCAAACATCATAATTCATCAATTCATATCCTAAAAAGTTACTATCTTTAGTAAGGTATGAACTATAGCATGTGTTCTTGAATTCCCAATGCTCACAACAACAATCTAACATCTAATCATCACCATGAACATATCCATAACATTAATTCATCACCAATTCAACATTACATGCAAAATAAAGTTACTATTCTTAGTAACCTATAAACATCAACATCAATTCACCAATTTCTTGCAAAATCAATGTAATCTAGCATCCATACAATCTATTAAACATCAAACATTCATCAAACAATCATCCATCATGCATAATCATGCCATTTTCGAACTAGGGTTTGTACAACACCAAAGATCATGATCAATCCACTAGAAACATACAATTCATACATAATCCACGTTAAACAACATGTAAACAACCTAACTAACGAATTAATAACATCAAACAACATCAAATTCGACCCCATGATGATACAAAATCGAATTAGGGTTCGGCCCTAACAAGAAAAACATAAAAACACCAAAACTAACCTTTATTCTTGCCAAGGAACACGATTTTGATGTTGTAAACTTGTTGTGTGGCTTGAAATCGAACCAAAATCGCAGCCAATTGCTTGAACTTGCTTGAATTCGCAAAGGGAGGGTGTGTGAGGGTGAAATCGCGGCCGAGGGGTGGGGGCTAGGGTTTGGGGTGTTTTTGTTTAGTTTAACTTTGCATATTGACAACTTGGACCCTTGTGTTTTGCGTTTTTATTAAAAAGGCACTCTTTTAAACACTTTTAAATGGTTTTTAACTACAATACTAAACATATAACTCATGGTAACAAGTTATATGTTTTATCTCTATAAAACACAAACATACGAATTAATACACACGTTTCCACGTTACGCGATTAATTCTCAATTAACATATAAAAACATGCAAGCACATTAACATAATACAATAATCACATAATCAATTAGATTATTAATAATGTAACATTATTAATTATTATTAGGTCACCAACGTTAAACGACAACTAGTGTGTGCTCACGACACGTGTATGCAAGACTTAACGAAACTAACGGAATTTGGTAACGGAAATTTACCGGATGTCACACTTTTAGCTTCTATGAGTACGTCATCTTTAAATTTAGTCTTGAGCTTTCCCACCAGAGTTGCGAAGTCTCTTCCTCTAGGGTGAATTGGATAATTGCAGATGATCAGGCTTTGAAGATCTTTGATGTCATTCTTTGGCAGACTCACCACTGAAAATAAATCTTGAAAGTATTCAACTCTTCCAGATGTTCTTTTAATAATAGCACAATCCCAGTCTGGATCATATTTCCAGGCCATGACCCTGTTCTCTTTCACAGAACTGGGAGTTGTGAGGTGGTCTATTAGTTGTATCAGAGTGGATTTCTGTTCAGTTATCTCCCTCACTGTAGTCCCAAGTGGCCATACTTTTTCCGGTATTACTTCTCTTGGCTCTCTGATTAATTTGTCCTTCCTTTTGTGTTGATCTTTAGATTCAACAGTTATAGGTTCAGCAGGAAGTTTGATTTGTTGCTCAAAGGATGGATGTGGAGCTTCAGTTCTGAATTTTACACCAGTATCCAGCTCAACTTTCATCACATGTTCCATCATCCTTCTAAGTTCTCCTATTGACCTTCCCTTAAGATCATGTGGTTTGTAGTTATGGCCTTGTAACCAGCAAGTCATGTTGTATTTGCTCAGCTTAGCTATGTCACAATGTCCAAACTCCTTTTTTGTCTTCTGGATGGATTGAAAGGTGCTGAAAGCTTCGTAGTCAAATTTGGAATCATAAAGCATGCAAGCTCAAATTCTTTCAACAGATTCTTCATCTTAGTCATGTTTAGCCTTTCAACCATGTCATAAGGGAAACCATGATTTATGAGTTTCATGAACATGGTTGATTCAGGTCTCCTCTTCTAATATGTCTTTTGTAGTCAGAAGATCATCAGCCTTTGAGACTTACTTATCTGGTGGAGAGTCTTCATTGATCAGCTCTTTCCACTCCTCATCACTGTCATCATCCTGATGAGAGATAGACTTCACAGTAGATAGATCTACTGAAGGTGTGCGTTCAGGAGATGTGATCTTTTGTTTCTTGGAAGAAACTTTCATCAATAGTCCTCTTCTTCTCTGCAGTACCAAGATACTTTCTCTTCCTTGAGTACAGAATTAGCTCTTTTGATGCCTCAGTAGATTGTTTTGTTTGAACATTTGAAACATTGGCATTAGACTCTAATGTACAGATCTTCATTTTCAGCTGCTCAATCTCTTCTTCTTTTCTTTTTATCACATTTGACTGAGCAGACATAGTGTTATTTGCTTGTTCAAGCTTCATCATCATCCTTTCTTTTTCTTCGTTTTCAGTTGCTGCTGACTCTTTAAGCTCAGACTCCTTATCAAGTAAAGCATCAATGACTTCCTTGTCGCATTGAGCATCTTCTCTCAGCCTTTTTTTGTTGTTTCATCAACTCTTCATCCTTTTCTCTTATCACTCCCTTCAGCTCCTGTATTCTTTGCTTTCTTTTGTTTGATTTCAGCACTAGCTTGTTATACTCAGCAACCAGATAACTCTTGCTGACAGGGATATCATTATCACTTATATCATCTTCATTGTAGGCAATTATATCAACATAGTCTGCTTCTTCTTCTTCTTCCTGATGTTGAGCATCAATCTCATCATCTTTAACTTCTTCCGGGTCAACACTTGCTGAGCTTGAACTGGGCTCAATGGCTTGATCTACAAGTTCTTGATGAGGTTGTTGTTGTTGTTGATGATCAGTCACTGGAGATACTTGTTTAGTTTCATTTGAGAGTACAGGGGATTCAGTTTTGGATAAATAAAGTTTAACTGTACTTGCTTGTGAGACTAACTCTTTCTCCCCAGTGTAAATACTCTTAGTGGCTGAATTTTCTGGATTTGGAGGTTGTTGATAAAGTTGCATTTGAAGCTGATTTGGTGATTGGGGTTGGACGCGAGAGATTGGTTCTGTATTTTGGCTGGCTGGAGATTGTGGTTGGGGTGTTTGTTGTTGATTTGGTGATTGATGGTGGATAGGTGGGATTGGTTCTATGTTTTGGCTGGCAGGAGATTGCTGATGTATGGGTGATGTATCTGGTGAGTGATTGTCTTCAATAGAGTTGGTTGGAGAGTTCTCTTGTTCATCTTCCCACACAAGCTCTTAAGGAATATTTGCAGTAGCATCAACCACATGTGAAAACATGTCCATGTCACCTCCTTCATATTTCCCAGAAATTTTGTTCCGAACAGATCTGCCAAGGTGTGCTTGAATAAACACACCACCATCCACAGAAGTTCCAGGCAAATCCGCATTAATGATTAGTTGAAGAAACCTTGGAAACATATACATCTTATCAACCTTTTGCACTTTAATGTGATCACATAGACAGTTGAAGATGTACTTTAAGTAATTGTAGGTTCTTCCCTTAAAAATACCAATGATGCCAGAGGAGATATGTTTTGAAAATCTATCAAGCCCAGATTTTCTGTTTGAAATGCACTTCAGATAGGCGTGACAGAGAAATCTGTATGTCTTATAGAGTCTTCCTTTCTTGATTTCTTCCTTTTCAAAATCACCATCATACCCCATCATGAGAAAAACTTTCTCTATGTATTCGTTTTCGAACACATCAGGATGTCCGGCTTAAACATCTCCCAACTCAAGAACCCTTCTTATTGTTTGTTCATCAATTCTCAGCCTTCGATTTTTAACATCAGCAACAATACCATCACCGTCTTCTTCTACATATGCAGAGTTCCAGAAATCGGTGATATGTGATCGATAAATCACAAGCTCTGCTGATAGGGCATAGAACAACCTCGATCTTCTTAGATATCTGATAATTTCTTGACACCCTTCTGAGACAGGATCATCAAGGTTTAAGAAGGCACACACATTGTGTTCTCTCGCGAATCGATTGTCCATCTGTTCATAAGAAAAAGGCTTCGTTAAAACCACATTATTGATATGAGAATACGAACAATGTGAGATAAAACAAGAATCAAATGTTTCATTCTTGAATATTACAACATGTTTTACCTTAATAACAACGAATTAAGAACACAGATTTATGTTTAGTTAATGTTTTGTTGATGCATGTATGTCCCTAGATCATGAGCTATAATGTAATAAATCTTGTCTGTCTGATTATGATGTAATTGTATCAATTAATGAAATGATATGAATTGATTGTTACTTGTGATGTTTAATATTTCTTTAATAAGTTGTGATTGAATAGATTGGGTTTATGAATGTTTGAATGATTGCACATTATGTTATATTAATTAAAACATTCAAACTTAACTTAATGAAGTTCTCATGCGGATGGCCCATGCGAATGGACCACACGCATGAATAACTTCATACGATTGACTCAATCGCATGACTGAACCAGGAGACTGGATCAGTCGTATGATTGACACATAAGATTGACTCAATCGCACGACTGAACACTCAGTCGTGCGGATGAATCAACCGCATGGTTCAATCGCACGACTGAACCATACTTATGGCCCAGTCGCACGATTGAACAATACTAACCTATAAATAGACCCAATTCGTGGGAAAACGTAAGCATTCATCCCATTACGATTCCAGACGTACCCTAGCCGTCCAGAAGCCTCCCAAATCGTTCTCCAAGTTCATAGAACACATCAGATCGGTTCGTAATCGATTTCTGACGTTGATTTCAATTCTTGATTGATTCATCGTGTGTTCTCACTGATTGGATCGCCAATCAAATAGGATTCCGCACTATTTGAGTTGGTTTAACACGCAATCACTAGGTATTTCGATCAAATACCGGAGGCCATTTCAAAGGCAAAGGGTAAATTGCCTTGTGTTAATCTGGAAAATGAATTTGAAAAAGTTAACTTAAAGTCAGGGTCAAACAGAGTCAAATCAGAACCTAAAAAGACTTTAGTCGTTAATTTTTCACATGCTACAAGTCAAAAACCAGTTAACCAAAAGGTGAAAACAGTTAAATTTGTTAAACCAGAGAAAACATCAAACATGAAAGAGTCAAAACCTAAAGTGATTGATGTTACTAAAGTGTCACGCATTTCTCCACAACGAAAGTCTACTCATAAAGTTGATAGCAGATCGTGCTACAATTGTGGAGAATGTGGACATATTGCTTCCTATTGTCCTTTCTATCAAACACCTAGGAAGAAGATTGATCTTCAGGACTCTAGACCTAGGTCTTCTAAGAGGAGTTCTCAAACTCCACCTAGAAGATCTAGTGAACCTAAAGTCAAACCTGTAAGCCAGACAACTGTCTATCATAAACAGACATTGCACAAATCTGGCTTATGGAAAGAGAAGTCATCCTGTGTGTCTGATACTGATGACAAGAAGGAATCTGAGCTACCCTCACCTTCTAAAGGTCAATGGGTAGAGTTTATGATGTGTGATGCCTCTGGGAAACCCAAGACAGTAAAGGCTTGGGTTCCTAACCTAAACTAATACATTTACTTGATATGTGCAGGGTGTTCGGTATAGCGCTGAGACTAACACGTGGATTATAGACAGCGGAGCATCCAGGCACATGACAGGAAATAGAGCCCTTTTATCAAATGTCAAACAAATAAAAGGAGGGCATGTTTCCTTTGCAGGAAACAAGGGAGGATACATCACAGCACAGGGAGAAGTGGGAAATCAGAAAGTTAAGTTTGATAAGGTGAACTACGTTCAACAACTTCAGAATAACTTACTTTCTGTTTCCCAAATCTGCGATAAAGGATTTAAAGTCATCTTCGACAACAAGAAGTGTTACGTGCTGAAGAAAGACTATATGATTCCAGAGGACCAAGTTCTGATGACTGCTTCAAGATATAAGGATCTTTATGTCTTGGATCTGTCAACAGCTGCTCCAACGGATCATGAGGTGCAGTGCTTTCTATCTAAAGCTACTGAGAAGGACTTAATCTCCTGGCATAGGAGAATGGGACACATTAGTCAAAGGAAGATGAATCACTTGATTCAGAAGGATCTAGTGAGAGGAGTAAATGTCAAGAACTTCCAACTTCCTGACTTTTGTGTAGCTTGCAAGAAAGGCAAACAGACAAAGAAGTCTCATAAGGAGAAGAAAGTTCATTCAATAGAACTTCCTCTTGAACTTCTTCACATGGATCTGTTTGGTCCAGTCAGTACAAGGAGCATTGCAGGCGATTTGTACTGTTTTGTGGTCACTGATGACTACTCAAGGTTCACTTGGGTAATGTTTCTGAAATCCAAATCAGAAACATTTGAGTCATTCAAGGAATTAGTCACCACTCTGGAATCCCTCTACAAGCTAAAAGTGAGACAAGTACGCTCAGACAACGGGACAGAATTCAAGAATCAATGGATGGAGGCATACTGCAAGGAAAAGGGAATTGTTCATCAATTCACTTCAGCCTACACGCCTCAGATGAATGGTGTTGCTGAGAGGAAAAATAGAAGCTTGATAGAGACTGCACGGACTATGCTGGCTGACTCGAAACTGCCTATCCAATTCTGGAATGAGGCAGTAGCAAACGCATGTTATACACTGAATCGAGTCCTAATAGTCAAGCGCCACGGGAAGACATGTTATGAGCTACTACAAAGACGCAAACCGAATTTGGAGTATCTTGAACCTTTTGGCGCGCCGTGTACACTTCTGAAGAAAACGCAAGAAGGAAAATTCAGCGAGAAGGCAGATGAAGGAATCTTTCTAGGATACAACATACCGAATAAGCGAGTTTACAATAACTCAACGGGTCTTGTAGAAGTGTGGTGTAATGTCGACGTTCAGAGATATACCACGCCACCTACAGGCAAAGGACCTGCCTACTTCTTCGATTATGATGATTCTTCAAATCCTTCAACATACCTCTCTCTCCCTCGGATGATGAGCTAGCTACTAGGATGATGTATGATATTCTGAATACACCATCTAGCACACAGGGAGAATCATCTACTCAGTCAGGGGGAGTAGTCGACGACAGTGACTCTTCCTCTGAAGATGAAGCTGAAGCAGATGACCAGAACAGTCAGGAGGAACAGGTTCCAGTTCCTGAAAGTCCACAAGCATCTACGAGTGATGCACCTTCGACTTCAGAACCTCAAACTCCAACTACCTCAGATGCAGAACCAAATGTTCATAATCTTGGTTCTGAGGTAGCTGTTCCTACTACTCCAGGATCACGACTAAACGTCTATCATCCCCTTGACAATGTTATTGGGGATGTCAGATCAGGAGTACAAACCCGAAATCAGTTATACTCAGCTGATTACGCCTCGGTTATGGAGAAAGGTTACATTCATGATGGTGCCTATCGATGTTTTGTCTCGCAGGTTGAGCCAAAATATGTCAGTGAGGCACTCAATGATGAGGCGTGGGTGAGTGCCATGCAAGAAGAACTTCTGCAGTTTAAGAAGTTAGGTGTATGGACACTGGTTGATAAACCTAAAGGTGCTAAAGTCATTGGCACTAAATGGGTACTAAAATGCAAGAAGGATGACCAAGGGGTCATTATCAGGAACAAAGCTCGACTGGTGGTTCAAGGTTTTCGCCAAGTCGAGGGAATTGACTATAATGAGGTGTTTGCACCCGTGGCAAGGATGGAAGCTATTCGTATCTTCCTTGCCTATGCATCGTACATGAAGATCAAAGTCTACCAATTAGATGTAAAGAGTGCATTCCTTCATGGGGAAATCAGAGAAACAGTCTATGTAAGTCAACCCGAGGGTTTTGAAGATCCTTACCATCGGGATAGAGTTTACAAGCTCGACAAAGCTTTGTATGGGCTTCATCAAGCTCCTCGAGCTTGGTATGAGAAACTCTCAACTCATCTTGTGAAACACGGCTTTCGCAGGGGAGTAATTGACTGTACACTGTTTATTAAGGAAAAGGATGGCGACCTACTGCTTGTACAAATATATGTTGATGACATAATCTTCGGGTCAAAGAACGAAGAGTTATGTAAAGAGTTTGAAGCAGTAATGAAGAAAGAATTTGAGATGAGTGCCATGGGGGAGATGAAGTTCTTTCTCGGGTTACAGGTGGATCAGACACCTAATGGAATCTTTCTACATCAGACCAAGTATGTAGGAGACATTCTCAGTCGCTTTGACATGGAGAATGCTTCTGCTGCTGGGACTCCACTTGCTACGAATCATGATATAGCACCTGATGAGAATGGAGATCTAGTAGATGCCACTATGTACCGAGGAATGATCGGATCCCTCATGTATCTCACTGCCTCAAGACCTGATATTATGTATGCTACATGTCTATGTTCAAGATATCAGGCTAAACCAAAGGTCAACCATCTGATCGGGGTCAAGAGGATTTTTCGTTATCTGAAGGGTACACCCACACTTGGATTGTGGTACCCTCATGATGATGACTTTGAGCTTACCGCGTATAGTGACTCGGATTACGGGGGCTGCAAGATGAACTACAAGTCTACATCAGCGGGATGTCAATTCTTTGGGAGAAGATTAGTTACCTGGCAGTGTAAGAAGCAGACATCGGTTGCATTGTCAACCTGTGAAGCCGAATATGTTGCTGCTGCAAGTTGCTGTTCACAAATCATCTGGATTCAACAGCAAATGCGGGATTACGGTTTAAAATTCTCATCTACTCCTATTTTTGTTGATAACTCCGCTGCAATTGCAGTAACTAAAAATCCGGTCCAACATCCTAAGACCAAACACATCGGTATTAAATACCATTTCATAAGAGATTGTTTTGAAAAGAACTTAATTGATGTGGTTAAAATTAATACTGATTTTCAACGCGCTGACCTCTATACTAAAGCCTTTGATAAACCACGTTTTCAATATTTATTAGAGGTCAACGGTGTTAAAAAGAAAAGTGAGGTAATTCCTGATGATGAAAATGTGTAGTCCGATGTCGTGTAGTTAAATTTTATTTTATTTAATTTGATTTGTCTATTTGATTTTATTTTTATTTAACTCATGTTATTTTGCTGTTAATTAAAATCCTAAAATAATTAAACCAGAAATGATTTTAGTATTTTAGGGGGAGAATATGTCAGCAAGTTAACATTAAAAAAAAAAAAAAATTGAGGGAGAAGGAGTAGCTAGCTGAAATAAGGTAGATTGATTGTGTCTGTGATACCGATTCAATACCTTTGGAAAATGATAGTACACAGGAACAAATCAAGAGGGACTTTAAAATTTAAGTTTTAGAAAGATGCAAAAGTTCAAAGTATAAATCTGTGTAATCTAAGCAATACAAAAAGGGAAGATGATAGAAAACTGGCAACTCCTAAGGTGACACAAAGAAAGTAGACTTAGAGGCTGCTAGACCATATATGATATGTTGGTAGATTCAACACAATAGACAAATAGACCTGATTGGTGATCTCAAGATAAAACTAAGTTGTTCAACTGACTGTGGGCTTCCATCTTATCACTGGTTAACACATTCAACAATATTCCAATAAGGGGTAATGAGCAATTAAACGCCACAAATGTGTGCGGATGACCATAATTAGAGCAAAGCAAGAAAAAATTGAAAGACAAATGCAATAAAGCTAATGACTTATGTTGTTGGTGCATTTTGTGCAAAATAAAATAAGCTGCTCTAACAAGGAGATAGGTTGTGTGCCTCTCTGCTGTGCGATGGCACTGACCTGAGGATAAGCATAACCTAGATATTCTAGAATTCATTGTTGTTTGCCGCCTCTCTGCTGTGCGATGGCACTGACCTGAGGACAGGCTTCTCTTTGAAAGCTCTAAGAATAGTCTCTTCTTGTAATAATACCCGTAGACCGCTCAAAAGCTCCTGAGGAATGTTGATTACCATATAAGTGTGGGATCCACAAATGTTAGTTGAAATAATTAAACCTAAATAAGTCACCAGTCTGTGTCAAAAGTCTGTGTATGGATTTAAGTGGACAAACATACTGACAATCATTGTGGCTACATTCTCAAAGGTTCAAATCAATGTGAAATCTAAGAGTTTCAGTATGATTTCCTTATGTTGCTAACGACTCTGGATGAACACCGAGAACTTGAGCATCAAAAGGTTTAATAACTAGTCCCAAATGATTTGAATTGCCTGTATGATTCCAAAAATTAATTGGTCCAGGTGTGATCAATCTAAGTTGAAGCTATCTACTCCCGAACCAAATCCCGTAGATATCAATCTCTGGATTTATCTCTCACAAAAAGCCAAAAATATGTCTGTTTATGTAATTAGTTTAAATTCTTAAATTAGTTAGTCGTTTTAAGTTTTAATTTGAGTCAAGTGTCGGGCTACATCAGGAAAATCAGAAGGAATAAACTCACTAAAAGGGTCATGTCTGAGATGACCATATGTGCTTTGAAAGGTTATATTAGTCACGTCTGAGGTGACAAAGTGTTTTTTAAAAGGGTCACGTCTGAGGTGACCAAAGTGGTTAAAAGGATCACGTCTGAGGTGATCAAAGTGTTTTCAAGATAAAAGGATCATGTCTGAGATGATCAAAGACTCATAACGTTAATTTAATTAATCTAAAAGAGTTTAAAAGTAAATTGACAAAAATGGCAGAAAATTAACTAAGTATGACCCATTCGCACGAATGGACCATACGTATGGACTAACCATACGAATGAAGTCCATTCGCACGAATAAACTATGAGTATGGACCATCCAACCGAATGGATCATACGATTAGTCCAGTCGGAGGCTTAAGTGCGAACGAGTGAGTCAGTCGCACGACTGAACTTCAGTCGGACGACTGGAGAAGGGCGACTGACCCAATCGCACGACTGAGTCCCACTCGCACGACTGAAAGGTGCGTATGAACTCAGTCGCACGATTGGATCTAGGGTTGATATAAATAGAGGTGGAGTCGGTCGCAGAGACTCATCACCCTCAAATCGCCCCTAAATCGCACACCCTACCGTTACTCTGCCAAAATTTGATTTGCCTTAGTTTTCTCTTTGATTGTGTGTTACTGACGTTCGCTAATCATCATACAGGTATTTTGAGATCTTCCTCCATCAAAAACAGAAGGATTGGAACCCTAATTGGATTGTTACGACTGTGAAAAGCGAACCGAGACATGCAAACCCTAATAACCTATTAAAACCAAGCAAGATGTTAAAATTAAGTAAAATAGGTTGTTAGTAAAGAGAATGCGACACTAAAGAACCGGTTAATTGAGTTATAGGACTTAGTTTGCGTAGATTCGAACGTTGGACGACTGAACACCTGAGACAGACGACTGGTCGTCCGGATGAACTTCAGTCGCACGACTGAAGGGAGCGATTCACTCAACCGCACGACTGAACCATGCGAATGAGACTCAGTCGCACGACTGGTGTAACCGCATAAGAGTACATGCGCATGAGTCCAGTCGCACACTCAGTCGTGCGCATGAGGTCAATCGCACGTCTGAACCTCAATCGCACATTCAGTCGCACGACTGTCTTCAGTCGTACAACCTCAATCGCATGACAGATAGTTGTCATTCAAAGTCTAAGTGTTGCATTATACTCTTAGCCAACGAAACTAACGTTTATATTATTATGTGTTACAGATGGCGAGTCGATGGAACATGAGCACCAAGCACAACATATGTGCTCATCTGGATCTGACATCCAGGAATGCAGCTGACTTCACAGGCATTATTACATTTCTACAGAGATCCAGGATCGCTCATGCTATATCCACTCCATGCACACCATTACAGATCAGTGCAGCAGGCCTTCTGGGAAGGCGCGTCGGTTGATAGATCCACTGAGCCTCATTGCATCAGGAGCTCGATTTTTGGTGAGGATATCACTGTATCTGAGGAGGATCTGAGGATTGTTCTACAGTTTGGGGACGATGCTGAGTGTCCCACTCGTCTACACCCCCTCACTGTCAGAGGATGTTTCATGAGAGCCAAGTACTCTGGGGACATCAATGCCGGGGTACTCAACAAGAGTAACCTCTGTCCCCAGTTTAAGTACCTTGCGCACGTGCTGCTGAAGTGTATAGCATCCAGGAAGGGAGGTTTTGATGAGCTTTCCGACCAGATCCAGAACGCATATGCTGCGTTGGTGCTGAACCACCCGTTCAGCTTCTCCAAGATGATATTCACCTACTTGGTGGAGAACCTCGAGGGGAAAGGGAAGGAAGGCTTTTGTATGTACCCCAGATTTCTACAGATGATCATTGACCAGAAGCTTCCCTCCCTGCCAAGGAGAAGGAGGACGCTGTTGTTCTTGAGGTTATGGACGACACTACACTTGGCCGGATGAAGGTATACAGGGGGAAGCAGGTGAAGCCCCCTGTCAGGAGGTTGTTTGGGCATCTGGCCCGTGCTGATTATGTGGCGCCAGCCAAGAGAAAGTGGCGCCACGAGGACAGTGATTCGGATGTGGAGCATATTGCCATACCAGATACCGACTCTGATGATGATGATAGCGGCGACGCTGGGGATGATATGCCTGCCCCATCTAGAGGCACTGATTCAGACGTTATTCCCCCAGGGTCAGCCACTGCCGGAGAGGTCGCAGAGATGGCCGGTTTCCATCAAGAGTTTGTGACTGGTGATATAGAGGAGGAGGAGTCAGATGAGGAGCCCCTCACCAGGACTGTGGGAAGTAAAGTAGTTCCCACAGACCACGGGCTTCGGGTGGTTGGTGAACACCCTAGGGACTCCTCGGAGAGAGACACTGACCCGAACTATGTTCCGGGGTCAGTAAGCAGAGCTGCAGGGGGAGCATCTACTTCCACCGGGACTAGGAGGAAGCGGATGGCTCAACCCCATGGATTGAAGAAGAAGAAGCGTCGCTTGACCTTCGTGACTACTACTTCCAGCACCACAGCCACCACTACCACCACTACTGACATACCACCCATCACCACAGCCACCACAGCCACTACTCCCATTACCACATCCACCACCTTACCTACCACCACTGTATCCTTCCCATCCACCACCAGACCATTCACCCCTACTTCACCAGCATCAGCTCACCGACCCATATTCACCACTGCCACTGCCACCACCACCACACATCATGCTGGACCTTCAGCCCAGCCTTCACATGCTTATGGATTCACTCTACATCACATCGGGGTACAGGAGCAGCTCTCAGTGCTAAACCGTATGGTGATGCGTCTGCTTGCTGCGGATGAGGAGAAGGCGGCGCAGATCCGCCAGCTGACCGACCTGACTGCTGCCCAGTCTCAGCAACTGGCAGAGCAGGCTCAGGTGATAGACCAGCAGAGAGTCGAGGTGTCCCAACTCCAAGACATGCAGGCTCAGTCCGTCAAACGTATAGAGGAGTTGGAGACGACCAACAAGACTATTATGCTGAGGTTGAAGGGGTCGAAGGATGAGCCCCTGAAGCTAAAGGAAGGTGACGGGGATGATGGAGATGACGATGATGAAGATGAGGATGATGATGAGGAAGATGATGATGATGAGGAGACTGAAGAAGACAGGACAGAAGGACGTGATGATGATGACGAGGCAGAAGGAGGGGATGCGGCTGCATCGGCCTCTGCTTCAGGTCAAGAGCGGAGATCTAAGCATCGACAAGACCAGTCATCCACTACTTCTGCTCCTCCGAGCGACACGCCCCAGATTCAAGACAAAAGTACTGATTAGATGTTTTATGTATTTATTTTGTACTTGAATCATGTAATGAAAACAAGTGTATTAAATGTTTATATATATTAAGTTAATATAAAGTTGTTTGATTAATTACTAATGGTTTATGTGTTGAATGTTTATATCAAACAGATCCAAACTTTCAAAGGGATGAGTTTGACTTTGCTCCCCTTCAAATGGTCAAGACTCAATTAACCATGATTCTTGACCTACAAGGGATAGTGAGACGGTCTGTGAGTTATACCCCTGAAGAAGGGGAGATAATAAATGACCTGTCTGATGAGCAACTGGCAGAGATGTTCAGACTCAATCCCGATGAAATAGTCAAGGACGCTCCAACAGTTGATTCAACCAGTGATGAGGAACTGAATGACATTGATGAAGTTAGGTTGAAGACATTACTGCAGAAGAGTACTCTCAGTATGCTGACGCCGAGGGAAATGTGGTCCCCAATCTGGGTGAATCCCTAGTCAGTGATACTTTTGAGGTACTAGACAAGATGGAGCAGGAAACAGAAAAGACTGAAGGAACAGCCCAAGCCTCCAATGCAGAAGTAGATATTCGCAAGGCTGAGTGGGCTGCCTGTTTTGAAGAAGTAAGAGCCCAGCGTGCTGCACCAAAGAGAGATGCCTACACCAAGCTCTACAGAGTCAAGAAACACCATAAGGTGTCAGGCAGGATTATCTCATGGGCTTATTTTGATGACCTTAACGCTTATGCAGTTAAGAGGGAGCAGGGCATAGAGTACTTCAGGTTCCCACATGATCTGAAGACTCTACCAGGTTTTGAGCTCAACCAGCTGGCTAAGCTAAAGCTGCTGTATGCTGACCCGAGAAAGATGTCAGGCTGGTTTGAGGCTGCCCTGAGGAAAGAGTACCACACCAGGTGGATCAACTTCAAACCTCAACAACCTACGAGGTATATCCGACGTTCTGAAGTTGATGCCATAACTGGTAAGCCCAAGATAGTGCTGAAGTGGAGTCCCCGAGAACAATGTCGAGAATCCCTCTCAGGGAAATGCCACAGGACTTCACTCCCCACTTCAAATGGTGGTACTATGATTGGAGAACCGCTGAAGCTGTCATAGTGTTGAATAAAGAGGGACAAATGGATACTATCAGGGTATTCGACCCAATGTGGCTAACCAACTTGTCTGCTAATGATGTCTACACATTATACAAGTGGCCACTATTCTATGACACGCAAGATATTGTACAAGCCCTCCAATTCCAAAATGTCATAAGACTTTGCTTTGCGTTTGAGATACACGCAGGAGTCACTAAAGAGGAGAAGTACAAAAAGTATAAGGAGGTGATGCAGAAGACAAGAGAATAGATAGATCTAGGTCCAAGGGGGAGTTTGTTGATGCATGTATGTCCCTAGATCATGAGCTGTAATGTAATAAATCTTGTCTGTCTGATTATGATTTAATTGTATCAATTAATGAAATGATATGAATTGATTGTTACTTGTGATGTTTAATATTTCATTAATAAGTTGTGATTGAATAGATTGGGTTTATGAATGTTTGAATGATTGCACATTATGTTATATTAATTAAAACATTCAAACTTAACTTAATGAAGTTCTCATGCGGATGGCCCATGCGAATGGACCACACGCATGAATAACTTCATACGATTGACTCAATCGCACGACTGAACCAGGAGACTGGATCAGTCGTATGATTGACACATAAGATTGACTCAATCGCACGACTGAACACTCAGTCGTGCGGATGAATCAACCGCATGGTTCAATCGCACGACTGAACCATAATTATGGCCCAGTCGCACGATTGAACAATACTAACCTATAAATAGACCCAATTCGTGGGAAAACGTAGGCATTCATCCCATTACGATTCCAAACGTACCCTAGCCGTCCAGAAGCCTTCCAAATCGTTCTCCAAGTTCATAGAACACATCAGATCGGTTCCTAATCGATTTCTGACGTTGATTTCAATTCTTGATTGATTCATCGTGTGTTCTCACTGATTGGATCGCCAATCAAATAGGATTCCGCACTATTTG
The DNA here is from genome assembly GCA_025215565.1 of Flaveria ramosissima. Taxonomy (NCBI): domain Eukaryota; kingdom Viridiplantae; phylum Streptophyta; class Magnoliopsida; order Asterales; family Asteraceae; genus Flaveria; species Flaveria ramosissima. The sequence continues at coordinate 40,978,025 of CM046029.1, read as the reverse complement.
AGTTGGTTTAACACGCAATCACTAGGTATTTCGATCAAATACCAGGTCCTAACAAGTGGTATCAGAGCTTTGGCTCTTGATTTCGTGTTAATTCAATCAAGATTGCATAAAAGTTTGTGTTTTGCACGAAAAACGCAATCTTTAGCATCAAAAGTGATCTTGGACGTTCCCTACTCATCGAAGTTCAGTTTCTGCGGACTTAGACGATTTGGACTTGCAAAATTTCGAATTTTACGGCTGAAACCCGTCAAACCTAGAAATTTTCGCAAAACAGCAGCTTCAGTCGCACGAGTGACCCATTCGCACGACTGGACTCCATTCGCAGTGCTCATTCGCACGACTGGACCTAGTCGCACCCTCATTCGGCCGACTGAACCGTTCGTTCGCATAGCTCATACGCACCAGATTCATTCGCACGACTGAACCATTCGCCCTGTTCAGTCGCACGGTTGAACCAATCGCAGAGTTCATACGCACGATAAGACCATTCGCATCCTTCAGTCGCATCAGTTAAAGTTGATTTGATTAGATTCTAAGTTTATTAGCCATGGAAGATCAGATGTCAGCCTTTACTGCTGGGAAGGACTCAAGAATTCAGAACCTGTTGTTGCTTGAGAGTGATGTGGGTAATCACAATAAACCACCAAAGCTCTTGACTTTAGATGAGTTTCCCCACTGGAAACAACGTTTTGAGATCTACCTCAATGGAGTAGATCCTAATCTGTGGGAAGCTATCGAGGTTGGTTATAGTACACCGGTGGGAGCAGATGGAGTAAAATTAACGTTAAGTGGGATGACTGACGCACAAAAAGTAAAGTACAATGCAGAGAAAAGGTTTATGCATTGATCACTCAGTCAATCCCCAAAGACATATTCCACCAGTACTCAGAGAACAAGCAGTCCAAGAAACTGTGGGATGAGCTAGAGAAAAGATATGATGGGAATGCATCATTAAAGGCAATCAAGGCAAAGGAGTTAAAGAAGGAATTCGATAACTTCTCATCGATTGGTAACGAGAGTTTAGATGAAGTCATAGACAGATTCTACCACTTGATGAGCGAGTTGCATACACATGGAGTGGAAACGACTATGGAGGAGAAAGTAAGCAACTTCGCAGACGGGTTGCCTGATAAGTGGGCTTCATTCGTGTCTAATCTTAGACAGAATGGAATACTTGTAAAGCTGGATATAAATGACTTCATTCTCAAGCTGAGTGAAGAAGCACTATGGATGAAGTATAGAGCACAGAAGTCTTCGTATACACAAACCCAACTTTATACAATGCCACGCCTCAAGCTAAGACATCTGGAGCACCTCTCCAGACAGCATTTGTGTCTAGCTCGACAGGTCCTTCACATGCTTCTCCTTCTGGATCAGACACGTCAGGGTCGTCATGTACCCACTATATTGGATCAGAAGCAAGTGCTACCAAATTGAAGACCGAGAACCTCGGTAATGTGACCGTAGAAGTAGCACGAGAGCATATGGATCTTCTAGCCGCAGTAGTTCATTCATATGATGGACTTGTGGCTGGGAAGATTGGAAACTGTCATCTGGTAGATGAAGACTACGAGCAGGTAGATGAAATGGAGCTTGAAAGAATGGATATAATGTGGGCCTTAGCTAGCGCTGTCCGAAGGGCGAAGAAGTTTGTTAAGAAGACAGGACAAAATTTGATAGCTACTAAGGACACCACATTTGGCTTTGACAAGAGCAAAGTGACCTGCTTCAACTGTGGAGAAAAAGGGCACTTCAAAAGGGAATGTGTCAAGCCAAAGAAGACGGGTAATGGGAACCCGTTCTCATCCTTTACTCGCCAAGACAAGCAAGCCTCCAGTTCTACTTCATCAAACAAGGACCCAAAAGCCTTGACTGCTCATGATGATGAAGGACAGGACTGGAGTTTTAGATTTGTCTCACCAGAATCTAACATTGCCAGTGTTGAAGATATTGATGATGATTCTACGAGTGAGGTGATTTAGCAGTTGAAATAGCGATGTCACACAGTGAAGAAGAAAAAACTGCAGCTGAGGTCAGTTACATACCAAAGGAGGAGACTTCCACGTCAGAAACAGAAAAATCAGAATCAACAGAACTAGAGACATCTGATGCTGCGTTGATGGCTAACTCTTCTGAAACAACACAGGTAAGTACAACTGACCAAATGTTTAATAATCATGCTTGTTCTAACTGTGATATGTTTAGGAATAGCATTGATGAAAAATTTGCTAGGTTATTAGATCACAATGATAACTTAGTAAAGGATTTACAACTATGCACTGAGGCCAATAGAGTTCTAAAACAAAATGAGCTTAGTTATAAAGAAAAGTTAGACCTATTGACTAAACAACTTAGGGAAACCGAAGTAGTTGCCTTTAATCAAGCCACCTACAGGCAAAGGACCTGCCTACTTCTTCGATTATGATGGATTCTTCAAATCCTTCAACATACCTCTCTCTCCCTCGGATGATGAGCTAGCTACTAGGATGATGTATGATATTCTGAATACACCATCTAGCACACAGGGAGAATCATCTACTCAGTCAGGGGAGTAGTCGACGACAGTGACTCTTCCTCTGAAGATGAAGCTGAAGCAGATGACCAGAACAGTCAGGAGGAACAGGTTCCAGTTCCTGAAAGTCCACAAGCATCTACGAGTGATGCACCTTCGACTTCAGAACCTCAAACTCCAACTACCTCAGATGCAGAACCAAATGTTCATAATCTTGGTTCTGAGGTAGCTGTTCCTACTACTCCAGGATCAAGACTAAACGTCTATCATCCCCTTGACAATGTTATTGGGGATGTCAGATCAGGAGTACAAACCCGAAATCAGTTATACTCAGCTGATTACGCCTCGGTTATGGAGAAAGGTTACATTCATGATGGTGCCTATCGATGTTTTGTCTCGCAGGTTGAGCCAAAATATGTCAGTGAGGCACTCAATGATGAGGCGTGGGTGAGTGCCATGCAAAAGAACTTCTGCAGTTTAAGAAGTTAGGTGTATGGACACTGGTTGATAAACCTAAAGGTGCTAAAGTCATTGGCACTAAATGGGTACTAAAATGCAAGAAGGATGACCAAGGGGTCATTATCAGGAACAAAGCTCGACTGGTGGTTCAAGGTTTTCGCCAAGTCGAGGGAATTGACTATAATGAGGTGTTTGCACCCGTGGCAAGGATGGAAGCTATTCGTATCTTCCTTGCCTATGCATCGTACATGAAGATCAAAGTCTACCAATTAGATGTAAAGAGTGCATTCCTTCATGGGGAAATCAGAGAAACAGTCTATGTAAGTCAACCCGAGGGTTTTGAAGATCCTTACCATCGGGATAGAGTTTACAAGCTCGACAAAGCTTTGTATGGGCTTCATCAAGCTCCTCGAGCTTGGTATGAGAAACTCTCAACTCATCTTGTGAAACACGGCTTTCGCAGGGGAGTAATTGACTGTACACTGTTTATTAAGGAAAAGGATGGCGACCTACTGCTTGTACAGATATATGTTGATGACATAATCTTCGGGTCAAAGAACGAAGAGTTATGTAAAGAGTTTGAAGCAGTAATGAAGAAAGAATTTGAGATGAGTGCCATGGGGGAGATGAAGTTCTTTCTCGGGTTACAGGTGGATCAGACACCTAATGGAATCTTTCTACATCAGACCAAGTATGTAGGAGACATTCTCAGTCGCTTTGACATGGAGAATGCTTCTGCTGCTGGGACTCCACTTGCTACGAATCATGATATAGCACCTGATGAGAATGGAGATCTAGTAGATGCCACTATGTACCGAGGAATGATCGGATCCCTCATGTATCTCACTGCCTCAAGACCTGATATTATGTATGCTACATGTCTATGTTCAAGATATCAGGCTAAACCAAAGGTCAACCATCTGATCGGGGTCAAGAGGATTTTTCGTTATCTGAAGGGTACACCCACACTTGGATTGTGGTACCCTCATGATGATGACTTTGAGCTTACCGCGTATAGTGACTCGGATTACGGGGGCTGCAAGATGAACTACAAGTCTATATCAGCGGGTGTCAATTCTTTGGGAGAAGATTAGTTACCTGGCAGTGTAAGAAGCAGACATCGGTTGCATTGTCAACCTGTGAAGCCGAATATGTTGCTGCTGCAAGTTGCTGTTCACAAATCATCTGGATTCAACAGCAAATGCGGGATTACGGTTTAAAATTCTCATCTACTCCTATTTTTGTTGATAACTCCGCTGCAATTGCAGTAACTAAAAATCCGGTCCAACATCCTAAGACCAAACACATCGGTATTAAATACCATTTCATAAGAGATTGTTTTGAAAAGAACTTAGTTGATGTGGTTAAAATTAATACTGATTTTCAACGCGCTGACCTCTATACTAAAGCCTTTGATAAACCACGTTTTCAATATTTATTAGAGGTCAACGGTGTTAAAAAGAAAAGTGAGGTAATTCCTGATGATGAAAATGTGTAGTCCGATGTCGTGTAGTTAAATTTTATTTTATTTAATTTGATTTGTCTATTTGATTTTATTTTATTAACTCATGTTATTTTGCTGTTAATTAAAATCCTAAAATAATTAAACCAGAAATGATTTTAGTATTTTAGGGGGAGAATATGTCAGCAAGTTAACATTAAAAAAAAAAAAAAAAAAAATTGAGGGAGAAGGAGTAGCTAGCTGAAATAAGGTAGATTGATTGTCTGTGATACCGATTCAATACCTTTGGAAAATGATAGTACACAGGAACAAATCAAGAGGGACTTTAAAATTTAAGTTTTAGAAAGATGCAAAAGTTCAAAGTATAATATGTGTGTAGTCTAAGCAATACTAAAAGGAAAGATGATAGAAAACTGGCAACTCCTAAGGTGACACTAAGAGAGTAGACTTAGAGGCTGCTAGACCATATATGATATGTTGGTAGATTCAACACAATAGACAAATAGACCGGATTGGGGATTTCAAGATAAAACTAAAGTGTTCAACTGACTGTGGGCTTCCATCTTATCACTGGTTAACACAATCAACAATATTCCAATAAGGTGTAATGAGCAAGTAAACGCCACAAATGTGTGCGGATGACCATAACTAGAGCAAAGCAAAAAAAAAATGAAAGACAAATGCAATAAAGCTAATGACTTATGTTGTTGGTGCATTTTGTGCAAAATAAAATAAGCTGCTCTAACAAGGAGATAGGTTGTGCCTCTCTGCTGTGCGATGGCACTGACCTGAGGATAAGCATAACCTAGATATTCTAGAATTCATTGTTGTTTGCCGCCTCTCTGCTGTGCGATGGCACTGACCTGAGGACAGGCTTCTCTTTGAAAGCTCTAAGAATAGTCTCTTCTTGTAATAATACCCGTAGACCGCTCAAAAGCTCCTGAGGAATGTTGATTACCATATAAGTGTGGGATCCACAAATGTTAGTTGAAATAATTAAACCTAAATAAGTCACCAGTCTGTGTCAAAAGTCTGTGTATGGATTTAAGTGGACAAACATACTGACAATCATTGTGGCTACATTCTCAAAGGTTCAAATCAATGTGAAAATCTAAGAGTTTCAGTATGATTTCCTTATGTTGCTAACGACTCTGGATGAACACCGAGAACTTGAGCATCAAAAGGTTTAATAACTAGTCCCAAATGATTTGAATTGCCTGTATGATTCCAAAAATTAATTGGTCCAGGTGTGATCAATCTAAGTTGAAGCTATCTACTCCCGAACCAAATCCCGTAGATATCAATCTCTGGATTTATCTCTCACAAAAAGCCAAAAATATGTCTGTTTATGTAATTAGTTTAAATTCTTAAATTAGTTAGTCGTTTTAAGTTTTAATTTGAGTCAAGTGTCGGGCTACATCAGGAAAATCAGAAGGAATAAACTCACTAAAAGGGTCATGTCTGAGATGACCATATGTGCTTTGAAAGGTTAAATCAGTCACGTCTGAGGTGACAAAGTGTTTTTAAAAGGGTCACGTCTGAGGTGACCAAAGTGGTTAAAAGGATCACGTCTGAGGTGATTAAAGTGTTTTCAAGATAAAAGGATCATGTCTGAGATGATCAAAAGTTCATAACGTTAATTTAATTAATATAAAAGAGTTTAAAGGTAAATTGGTAAAAATAGCAGAAAATTAACTAAGTATGACCCATTCGCACGAATGGACCATACGTATGGACTAAGGTGCGAATGGACCATACGTATGGACTAACCATACGAATGAAGTCCATTCGCACGAATGAATTATGAGTATGGACCATCCAACCGAATGGATCATACGATTAGTCCAGTCGGAGGCTTAAGTGCGAACGAGTGAGTCAGTCGCACGACTGAACTTCAGTCGGACGACTGGAGAAGGGCGACTGACCCAATCGCACGACTGAGTCCCACTCGCACGACTGAAAGGTGCGTATGAACTCAGTCGCACGATTGGATCTAGGGTTGATATAAATAGAGGTGGAGTCGGTCGCAGAGACTCATCACCCTCAAATCGCCCCTAAATCGCACACCCTACCGTTACTCTTCCAAAATTTGATTTGCCTTAGTTTTCTCATTGATTGTGTGTTACTGACGTTCGCTAATCATCACACAGGTATTTTGAGTCTTCCTCCATCAAAACCAGAAGGATTGGAACCCTAATGGATTGTTACGACTGTGAAATGCGAACCGAGACATGCATAACCCTAATAACCTATTAAAACTAAGCAATATGTTAAAATTAAGTAAAATAGGTTGTTAGTAAAGAGAATGCGACACTAAAGAACCGGTTAATTGAATTATAGACTTAGTTTGCGTAGATTCGAACGTTGGACGACTGAACACCTGAGACAGACGACTGGTCGTCCGGATGAACTTCAGTCGCACGACTGAAGGGAGCGATTCACTCAACCGCACGACTGAACCATGCGAATGAGACTCAGTCGCACGACTGGTGTAACCGCACAAGAGTACATGCGCATGAGTCCAGTCGCACACTCAGTCGTGCGCATGAGGTCAATCGCACGTCTGAACCTCAATCGCACGACTCAGTCGCACGACTGTCTTCAGTCGTACAACCTCAATCGCATGACAGATAGTTGTCATTCAAAGTCTAAGTGTGTCATTATACTCTCAGCCAACGGAACTAACGTTTATATTATTATGTGTTACAGATGGCGAGTCGATGGAACATGAGCACCAAGCACAACATATGTGCTCACCTGGATTTGACATCCAGGAACGCAGCTGACTTCACAGGCATTATTACATTTCTGAGATCCAGGATCGCTCATGCTATATCCACTCCATGCACACCATACAGATCAGTGCAGCAGGCCTTCTGGGAAGGCGCGTCTGTAGATAGATCCACTGAGCCTCATTGCATCAGGAGCTCGATTTTTGGTGAGGATATCACTGTATCTGAGGTGGATCTGAGGATTGTTCTACAGTTTGGGGACGATGCTGAGTGTCCCACTCGTCTACACCCCCTCACTGTCAGAGGATGTTTCATGAGAGCCAAGTACTCTGGGGACATCAATGCCGGGGTACTCAACAAGAGTAACCTCTGTCCCCAGTTTAAGTACCTTGCGCACGTGCTGCTGAAGTGTATAGCATCCAGGAAGGGAGGCTTTGATGAGCTTTCCGACCAGATCCAGAACGCATATGCTGCGTTGGTGCTGAACCACCCGTTCAGCTTCTCCAAGATGATATTCACCTACTTGGTGGAGAACCTCGAGGGGAAAGGGAAGGAAGGCTTTTGTATGTACCCCAGATTTCTACAGATGATCATTGACCAGAAGCTTCCCTCCCTGCCAAAGGAGAAGGAGGACTACTTCCACCGGGACTAGGAGGAAGCGGATGGCTCAACCCCATGGATTGAAGAAGAAGAAGCGTCGCTTGACCTTCATGACTACTACTTCCAGCACCACAGCCACCACTACCACCACTCCTGACATACCACCCATCACCACAGCCACCACAGCCACCACAAGCCACTACTCCCATTACCACATCCACCACCTTACCTACCACCACTGTATCCTTCACATCCACCACCAGACCATTCACCCCTACTTCACCAGCATCAGCTCACCGACCCATATTCACCACTGCCACTGCCACCACCACCACACATCATGCTGGACCTTCAGCCCAGCCTTCACATGCTTATGGATTCACTCTACCTCACATCGGGGTAGAGGAGCAGCTCTCAGCGCTAAACCGTATGGTGATGCGTCTGCTTGCTGCGGATGAGGAGAAGGCGGCGCAGATCCGCCAGCTGACCGACCTGACTACTGCCCAGTCTCAGCAACTGGCAGAGCAGGCTCAGGTGATAGACCAGCAGAGAGTCGAGGTGTCCCAACTCCAAGACATGCAGGCTCAGTCCGTCAAACGTATAGAGGAGTTGGAGACGACCAACAAGACTATTATGCTGAGGTTGAAGGGGTCGAAGGATGAGCCCCTGAAGCTAAAGGAAGGTGACGGGGATGATGGAGATGACGATGATGAAGATGAGGATGATGATGAGGAAGATGATGATGATGAGGAGACTGAAGAAGACAGGACAGAAGGACGTGATGATGATGACGAGGCAGAAGGAGGGGATGCGGCTGCATCGGCCTCTGCTTCAGGTCAAGAGCGGAGATCTAAGCATCGACAAGACCAGTCATCCACTACTTCTGCTCCTCCGAGCGACACGCCCCAGATTCAAGACAAAAGTACTGATTAGATGTTTTGTATTTATTTTGTACTTGAATCATGTAATGGAAAACAAGTGTATTAAATGTTTATATATATTAAGTTAATATAAAGTTGTTTGATTAATTACTAATGGTTTATGTGTTGAATGTTTATATCAAACAGATCCAAACTTTCAAAGGGATGAGTTTGACTTTGCTCCCCTTCAAATGGTCAAGACTCAATTAACCATGATTCTTGACCTACAAGGGATAGTGAGACGGTCTGTGAGTTATACCCCTGAAGAAGGGGAAATAATTCATGACCTGTCTGATGAGCAACTGGCAGAGATGTTCAGACTCAATCCCGATGAAATAGTGAAGGACGCTCCAACAGTTGATTCAACCAGTGATGAGGAACTGAATGACATTGATGAAGTTGAGGTTGAAGACATTACTGCAGAAGAGTATCCTCAGTATGCTGACGCCGAGGGAAATGTGGTCCCCAATCTGGGTGAATCCCTAGTCAGTGATATTTTTGAGGTACTAGACAAGATGGAGCAGGAAACAGAAAAGACTGAAGGAACAGCCCAAGCCTCAAATGCAGACGTAGATATTCGCAAGGCTGAGTGGGCTGCCTATTTTGAAGAAGTAAGAGCCCAGCGTTCTGCACCAAAGAGAGATGCCTACACCAAGCTCTACAGAGTCAAGAAACACCATAAGGTGTCAGGCAGGATTATCTCATGGGCTTATTTTGAAGACCTTAACGCTTATGCAGTTAAGAGGGAGCAGGGCATAGAGTACTTCAGGTTCCCACATGATCTGAAGACTCTACCAGGTTTTGAGCTCAACCAGCTGCTAAGCTAAAGCTGCTGTATGCTGACCCGAGAAAGATGTCAGGCTGGTTTGAGGCTGCCCTGAGGAAAGAGTACCACACCAGGTGGATCAACTTCAAACCTCAACAACCTACGAGGTATATCCGACGTTCTGAAGTTGATGCCATAACTGGTAAGCCCAAGATAGTGCTGAAGTGGAGTCCCCCGAGAACAATGTCGAGAATCCCTCTCAGGGAAATGCCACAGGACTTCACTCCCCACTTCAAATGGTGGTACTATGATTGGAGAACCGCTGAAGCTGTCATAGTGTTGAATAAAGAGGGACAAATGGATACTATCAGGGTATTCGACCCAATGTGGCTAACCAACTTGTCTGCTAATGATGTCTACACATTATACAAGTGGCCACTATTCTATGACACGCAAGATATTGTACAAGCCCTCCAATTCCAAAATATCATAAGACTCTGCTTTGCGTTTGAGATACACGCAGGAGTCACTAAAAGGAGAAGTACAAAAGTATAAGGAGGTGATGCAGAAGACAAGAGAATAGATAGATCTAGGTCCAAGGGGGAGTTTGTTGATGCATGTATGTCCCTAGATCATGAGCTGTAATGTAATAAATCTTGTCTGTCTGATTATGATGTAATTGTATCGATTAATGAAATGATATGAATTGTGTGTTACTTGTGATGTTTAATATTTCATTAATGAGTCGTGATTGAATTGATTGGGTTTATGATTGTTTGAATGATTTCACATTATGTTATATTAATTAAAACATTCAAACTTAACTTAATGAAGTTCTCATGCGAATGGCCCATGCGAATGGACCACACGCATGAATAACTTCATACGATTGACTCAATCGCACGACTGAACCAGGAGACTGGATCAGTCGTATGATTGACACATAAGATTGACTCAATCGCACGACTGAACACTCAGTCGTGCGGATGAATCAACCGCATGGTTCAATCGCACGACTGAACCATACTTATGGCCCAGTCGCACGATTGAACAATACTAACCTATAAATAGACCCAATTCGTGGGAAAACGTAAGCATTCATCCCATTACGATTCCAGACGTACCCTAGCCGTCCAGAAGCCTCCCAAATCGTTCTCCAAGTTCATAGAACACATCAGATCGGTTCCTAATCGATTTCTGACGTTGATTTCAATTCTTGATTGATTCATCGTGTGTTCTCACTGATTGGATCGCCAATCAAATAGGATTCCGCACTATTTGAGTTGGTTTAACACGCAATCACTCGGTATTTCGTTCAAATACCAGGTCCTAACAAGTGGTATCAGAGCTTTGGCTCTTGATTTCGTGTTGATTCAATCAAGATTGCATAAAAGTTTGTGTTTTTGCACGAAAAACGCAATCTTTAGCATCAAAAGTGATCTTGGACGTTCCCTGCTCATCGAAGTTCAGTTTCTACGGACTTAGACGATTTGGACTTGCAAAATTTCGAATTTTTACGGCTGAAACCCGTCAAACCTAGAAATTTTCGCAAAACAGCAGCTTCAGTCGCACGAGTGACCCATTCGCACGACTGGACTCCATTCGCAGTGCTCATTCGCACGACTGGACCTAGTCGCACCCTCATTCGGCCGACTGAACCGTTCGTTCGCATAGCTCATACGCACCAGATTCATTCGCACGACTGAACCATTCGCCCTGTTCAGTCGCACGGTTGAACCAATCGCAGAGTTCATACGCACGATAAGACCATTCGCATCCTTCAGTCGCATCAGTTAAAGTTGATTTGATTAGATTCTAAGTTTATTAGCCATGGAAGATCAGATGTCAGCCTTTACTGCTGGGAAGGACTCAAGAATTCAGAACCTGCTGTTGCTTGAGAGTGAGGTGGGTAATCACAATAAACCACCAAAGCTCTTGACTTTAGATGAGTTTCCCACTGGAAACAACGTTTTGAGATCTACCTCAATGGAGTAGATCCTAATCTGTGGGAAGCTATCGAGGTTGGTTATAGTACACCGGTGGGAGCAGATGGAGTAAAATTAACGTTAAGTGGGATGACTGACGCACAAAAGTAAAGTACAATGCAGAGAAAAGGGTTTATGCATTGATCACTCAGTCAATCCCCAAAGACATATTCCACCAGTACTCAGAGAACAAGCAGTCCAAGAAACTGTGGGATGAGCTAGAGAAAAGATATGATGGGAATGCATCATTAAAGGCAATCAAGGCAAAGGAGTTAAAGAAGGAATTCGATAACTTCTCATCGATTGGTAACGAGAGTTTAGATGAAGTCATAGACAGATTCTACCACTTGATGAGCGAGTTGCATACACATGGAGTGGAAACGACTATGGAAGAGAAAGTAAGCAACTTCGCAGACGGATTGCCTGATAAGTGGGCTTCATTCGTGTCTAATCTTAGACAGAATGGAATACTTGTAAAGCTGGATATAAATGACTTCATTCTCAAGCTGCGTGAAGAAGCACTAAGGATGAAGTATAGAGCACAGAAGTCTTCGTATACACAAAACCCAGCTTTATACAATGCCACGCCTCAAGCTAAGACATCTGGAGCACCTCTCCAGACAGCATTTGTGTCTAGCTCGTCAGGTCCTTCACATGCTTCTCCTTCTGGATCAGACACGTCAGGGTCGTCATGTACCCACTATATTGGATCAGAAGCAAGTGCTACCAAATTGAAGACCGAGAACCTCGGTAATGTGACCGTAGAAGTAGCACGAGAGCATATGGATCTTCTAGCCGCAGTAGTTCATTCATATGATGGACTTGTGGCTGGGAAGATTGGAAACTGTCATCTGGCAGATGAAGACTACGAGCAGGTAGATGAAATGGAGCTTGAAAGAATGGATATAATGTGGGCCTTAGCTAGCGCTGTCCGAAGGGCGAAGAAGTTTGTTAAGAAGACAGGACAAAATTTGATAGCTACTAAGGACACCACATTTGGCTTTGACAAGAGCAAAGTGACCTGCTTCAACTGTGGAGAAAAAGGGCACTTCAAGAGGGAATGTGTCAAGCCAAAGAAGACGGGTAATGGGAACCCGTTCTCATCCTTTACTCGCCAAGACAAGCAAGCCTCCAGTTCTACTTCATCAAACAAGGACCCAAAAGCCTTGACTGCTCATGATGATGAAGGACAGGACTGGAGTTTTAGATTTGTCTCACCAGAATCTAACATTGCCAGTGTTGAAGATATTGATGATGATTCTGCGAGTGAAGGTGATTTAGCAGTTGAAATAGCGATGTCACACAGTGAAGAAACAACTGCAGCTGAGGTCAGTTACATACCAAAGGAGGAGACTTCCACGTCAGAAACAGAAAAGTCAGAATCACCAGAACCAGAGACGTCTGATGCTGCGTTGATGGCTAACTCTTCTGAAACAACACAGGTAAGTACAACTGACCAAATGTTTAATAATCATGCTTGTTCTAACTGTGATATGTTTAGGAATAGCATTGATGAAAAATTTGCTAGGTTATTAGATCACAATGATAACTTAGTAAAGGATTTACAACTATGCACTGAGGCCAATAGAGTTCTAAAACAAAATGAGCATAGTTATAAAGAAAAGATAGACCTATTGACTAAACAACTTAGGGAAACCGAAGTAGTTGCCTTTAATCAAGCAAATGACATTAGGTACTATCTAAACTCCCTAGAGGACACTAAGAAACAAAAGGCAGTTCTAGAAGTAGAAGTTAATTCCTTAAAACAGAAACTGCATAGTTGGACTAGTTCTTCACACATAGTTCAACACTTAGTGAGAGAAAGGAATAATGGGGAGGGATTAGGCTACAAAGTGGTTCCACCACCACCTGAGACCTTGATGAACACCAAGTCTAAACCAGTAAACAACAACCCAATCAAGGATCATGTGGTGACCACTCCTCTTGTTACTGATCCAGACACATCATGTTCATCTACTGAATCTGGACAGAAACAAAAGGAGGCCACTTCAAAGGCAAAGGGTAAATTGCCTTGTGTTAATCTGGAAAATGAATTTGAAAAAGTTAACTTAAAGTCAGGGTCAAACAGAGTCAAATCAGAACCTAAAAAGACTTCAGTCGTTAATTTTTCACATGCTACAAGTCAAAAACCAGTTAACCAAAAGGTGAAAACAGTTAAATTTGTTAAACCAGAGAAAACATCAAACATGCAAGAGTCAAAACCTAAAGTGATTGATGTTACTAAAGTGTCACGCATTTCTCCACAAAGAAAGTCTACTCATAAAGTTGATAGCAGATCGTGCTACAACTGTGGAGAATGTGGACATATTGCTTCCTATTGTCCTTTCTATCAGACACCTAGGAAGAAGATTGATCTTCAGGACTCTAGACCTAGGTCTTCTAAGAGGAGTTCTCTAACTCCACCTAGAAGATCTAGTGAACCTAAAGTCCAACCTGTAAGCCAGACGACTGTTTATCATAAACAGGCATTGCACAAATCTGGCTTATGGAAAGAGAAGTCATCCTGTGTGTCTGATACTGATGACAAGAAGGAATCTGAGCTACCCTCACCTTCTAAAGGTCAATGGGTAGAGTTTATGATGTGTGATGCCTCTGGGAAACCCAAGACAGTAAAGGCTTGGGTTCCTAACCTAAACTAATACATTTACTTGATATGTGCAGGGTGTTCGGTATAGCGCTGAGACTAACACGTGGATTATAGACAGCGGAGCATCCAGGCACATGACAGGAAATAGAGCCCTTTTATCAAATGTCAAACAAATAAAAGGAGGGCATGTTTCCTTTGCAGGAAACAAGGGAGGATACATCACAGCACAGGGAGAAGTGGGAAATCAGAAAGTTAAGTTTGATAAGGTGAACTACGTTCAACAACTTCAGAATAACTTACTTTCTGTTTCCCAAATCTGCGATAAAGGATTTAAAGTCATCTTCGACAACAAGAAGTGTTACGTGCTGAAGAAAGACTATATGATTCCAGAGGACCAAGTTCTGATGACTGCTTCAAGATATAAGGACCTTTATGTCTTGGATCTGTCAACAGCTGCTCCAACGGATCATGAGGTGCAGTGCTTTCTATCTAAAGCTACTGAGAAGGACTCAATCTCCTGGCATAGGAGAATGGGACACATTAGTCAAAGGAAGATGAATCACTTGATTCAGAAGGATTTAGTGAGAGGAGTAAATGTCAAGAACTTCCAACTTCCTGACTTTTGTGTAGCTTGCAAGAAAGGCAAACAGACAAAGAAGTCTCATAAGGAGAAGAAAGTTCATTCAATAGAACTTCCTCTTGAACTTCTTCACATGGATCTGTTTGGTCCAGTCAGTACAAGGAGCATTGCAGGCGATTTGTACTGTTTTGTGGTCACTGATGACTACTCAAGGTTCACTTGGGTAATGTTTCTGAAATCCAAATCAGAAACATTTGAGTCATTCAAGGAATTAGTCACCACTCTGGAATCCTCTACAAGCTAAAAGTTAGACAAGTACGCTCAGACAACGGGACAGAATTCAAGAATCAATGGATGGAGGCATACTGCAAGGAAAAGGGAATTGTTCATCAATTCACTTCAGCCTACACGCCTCAGATGAATGGTGTTGCTGAGAGGAAAAATAGAAGCTTGATAGAGACTGCACGGACTATGCTGGCTGACTCGAAACTGCCTATCCAATTCTGGAATGAGGCAGTAGCAAATGCATGTTATACACTGAATCGAGTCCTAATAGTCAAGCGCCACGGAAAGACATGTTATGAGCTACTACAAAGACGCAAACCGAATTTGGAGTATCTTGAACCTTTTGGCGCGCCGTGTACACTTCTGAAGAAGACGCAAGAAGGAAAATTCAGCGAGAAGGCAGATGAAGGAATCTTTCTAGGATACAACATACCGAATAAGCGAGTTTACAATAACTCAACGGGTCTTGTAGAAGTGTGGTGTAATGTCGACGTTCAGAGATATACCACGCCACCTACAGGCAAAGGACCTGCCTACTTCTTCGATTATGATGGATTCTTCAAATCCTTCAACATACCTCTCTCTCCCTCGGATGATGAGCTAGCTACTAGGATGATGTATGATATTCTGAATACACCATCTAGCACACAGGGAGAATCATCTACTCAGTCAGGGGGAGTAGTCGACGACAGTGACTCCTCCTCTGAAGATGAAGCTGAAGCAGATGACCAGAACAGTCAGGAGGAACAGGTTCCAGTTCCTGAAAGTCCACAAGCATCTACGAGTGATGCACCTTCGACTTCAGAACCTCAAACTCCAACTACCTCAGATGCAGAACCAAATGTTCATAATCTTGGTTCTGAGGTAGCTGTTCCTACTACTCCAGGATCACGACTAAACGTCTATCATCCCCTTGACAATGTTATTGGGGATGTCAGATCAGGAGTACAAACCCGAAATCAGTTATACTCAGCTGATTACGCCTCGGTTATGGAGAAAGGTTACATTCATGATGGTGCCTATCGATGTTTTGTCTCGCAGGTTGAGCCAAAATATGTCAGTGAGGCACTCAATGATGAGGCGTGGGTGAGTGCCATGCAAGAAGAACTTCTGCAGTTTAAGAAGTTAGGTGTATGGACACTGGTTGATAAACCTAAAGGTGCTAAAGTCATTGGCACTAAATGGGTACTAAAATGCAAGAAGGATGACCAAGGGGTCATTATCAGGAACAAAGCTCGACTGGTGGTTCAAGGTTTTCGCCAAGTCGAGGGAATTGACTATAATGAGGTGTTTGCACCCGTGGCAAGGATGGAAGCTATTCGTATCTTCCTTGCCTATGCATCGTACATGAAGATCAAAGTCTACCAATTAGATGTAAAGAGTGCATTCCTTCATGGGGAAATCAGAGAAACAGTCTATGTAAGTCAACCCGAGGGTTTTGAAGATCCTTACCATCGGGATAGAGTTTACAAGCTCGACAAAGCTTTGTATGGGCTTCATCAAGCTCCTCGAGCTTGGTATGAGAAACTCTCAACTCATCTTGTGAAACACGGCTTTCGCAGGGGAGTAATTGACTGTACACTGTTTATTAAGGAAAAGGATGGCGACCTACTGCTTGTACAGATATATGTTGATGACATAATCTTCGGGTCAAAGAACGAAGAGTTATGTAAAGAGTTTGAAGCAGTAATGAAGAAAGAATTTGAGATGAGTGCCATGGGGGAGATGAAGTTCTTTCTCGGGTTACAGGTGGATCAGACACCTAATGGAATCTTTCTACATCAGACCAAGTATGTAGGAGACATTCTCAGTCGCTTTGACATGGAGAATGCTTCTGCTGCTGGGACTCCACTTGCTACGAATCATGATATAGCACCTGATGAGAATGGAGATCTAGTAGATGCCACTATGTACCGAGGAATGATCGGATCCCTCATGTATCTCACTGCCTCAAGACCTGATATTATGTATGCTACATGTCTATGTTCAAGATATCAGGCTAAACCAAAGGTCAACCATCTGATCGGGGTCAAGAGGATTTTTCGTTATCTGAAGGGTACACCCACACTTGGATTGTGGTACCCTCATGATGATGACTTTGAGCTTACCGCGTATAGTGACTCGGATTACGGGGGCTGCAAGATGAACTACAAGTCTACATCAGCGGGTGTCAATTCTTTGGGAGAAGATTAGTTACCTGGCAGTGTAAGAAGCAGACATCGGTTGCATTGTCAACCTGTGAAGCCGAATATGTTGCTGCTGCAAGTTGCTGTTCACAAATCATCTGGATTCAACAGCAAATGCGGGATTACGGTTTAAAATTCTCATCTACTCCTATTTTTGTTGATAACTCCGCTGCAATTGCAGTAACTAAAAATCCGGTCCAACATCCTAAGACCAAACACATCGGTATTAAATACCATTTCATAAGAGATTGTTTTGAAAAGAACTTAATTGATGTGGTTAAAATTAATACTGATTTTCAACGCGCTGACCTCTATACTAAAGCCTTTGATAAACCACGTTTTCAATATTTATTAGAGGTCAACGGTGTTAAAAAGAAAAGTGAGGTAATTCCTGATGATGAAAATGTGTAGTCCGATGTCGTGTAGTTAAATTTTATTTTATTTAATTTGATTTGTCTATTTGATTTTATTTTTATTTAACTCATGTTATTTTGCTGTTAAAAAATCCTAAAATAATTAAACCAGAAATGATTTTAGTATTTTAGGGGGAGAATATGTCAGCAAGTTAACATTAAAAAAAAAAAAAAAAAAAAAATGAGGGAGAAGGAGTAGCTAGCTGAAATAAGGTAGATTGTGTCTGTGATACCGATTCAATACCTTTGGAAAATGATAGTACACAGGAACAAATCAAGAGGGACTTTAAAATTTAAGTTTTAGAAAGATGCAAAAGTTCAAAGTATAAATCTGTGTAGTCTAAGCAATACTAAAAGGAAAGATGATAGAAAACTGGCAACTCCTAAGGTGACACAAAGAAAGTAGACTTAGAGGCTGCTAGACCATATATGATATGTTGGTAGATTCAACACAATAGACAAATAGACCGGATTGGTGATTTCAAGATAAAACTAAGTTGTTCAACTGACTGTGGGCTTCCATCTTATCACTGGTTAACACAATCAACAATATTCCAATAAGGTGTAATGAGCAAGTAAACGCCACAAATGTGTGCGGATGACCATAACTAGAGCAAAGCAAAAAAAAATGAAAGACAAATGCAATAAAGCTAATGACTTATGTTGTTGGTGCATTTTGTGCAAAATAAAATAAGCTGCTCTAACAAGGAGATAGGTTGTGTGCCTCTCTGCTGTGCGATGGCACTGACCTGAGGATAAGCATAACCTAGATATTCTAGAATTCATTGTTGTTTGCCGCCTCTCTGCTGTGCGATGGCACTGACCTGAGGACAGGCTTCTCTTTGAAAGCTCTAAGAATAGTCTCTTCTTGTAATAATACCCGTAGACCGCTCAAAAGCTCCTGAGGAATGTTGATTACCATATAAGTGTGGGATCCACAAATGTTAGTTGAAATAATTAAACCTAAATAAGTCACCAGTCTGTGTCAAAAGTCTGTGTATGGATTTAAGTGGACAAACATACTGACAATCATTGTGGCTACATTCTCAAAGGTTCAAATCAATGTGAAAATCTAAGAGTTTCAGTATGATTTCCTTATGTTGCTAACGACTCTGGATGAACACCGAGAACTTGAGCATCAAAAGGTTTAATAACTAGTCCCAAATGATTTGAATTGCCTGTATGATTCCAAAAATTAAATTGGTCCAGGTGTGATCAATCTAAGTTGAAGCTATCTACTCCCGAACCAAATCCCGTAGATATCAATCTCTGGATTTATCTCTCACAAAAAGCCAAAAATATGTCTGTTTATGTAATTAGTTTAAATTCTTAAATTAGTTAGTCGTTTTAAGTTTTAATTTGAGTCAAGTGTCGGGCTACATCAGGAAAATCAGAAGGAATAAACTCACTAAAAGGGTCATGTCTGAGATGACCATATGTGCTTTGAAAGGTTAAATCAGTCACGTCTGAGGTGACAAAGTGTTTTTAAAAAGGGTCACGTCTGAGGTGACCAAAGTGGTTAAAAGGATCACGTCTGAGGTGATCAAAGTGTTTTCAAGATAAAAGGATCATGTCTGAGATGATCAAAAGTTCATAACGTTAATTTAATTAATATAAAAGAGTTTAAAGGTAAATTGGTAAAAATAGCAGAAAATTAACTAAGTATGACCCATTCGCACGAATGGACCATACGTATGGACTAACCATACGAATGAAGTCCATTCGCACGAATGAACTATGAGTATGGACCATCCAACCGAATGGATCATACGATTAGTCCAGTCGGAGGCTTAAGTGCGAACGAGTGAGTCAGTCGCACGACTGAACTTCAGTCGGACGACTGGAGAAGGGCGACTGACCCAATCGCACGACTGAGTCCCACTCGCACGACTGAAAGGTGCGTATGAACTCAGTCGCACGATTGGATCTAGGGTTGATATAAATAGAGGTGGAGTCGGTCGCAGAGACTCATCACCCTCAAATCGCCCCTAAATCGCACACCCTACCGTTACTCTGCCAAAATTTGATTTGCCTTAGTTTTCTCATTGATTGTGTGTTACTGACGTTCGCTAATCATCACACAGGTATTTTGAGATCTTCCTCCATCAAAACAGAAGGATTGGAACCCTAATTGGATTGTTACGACTGTGAAAAGCGAACCGAGACATGCAAACCCTAATAACCTATTAAAACCAAGCAAAATGTTAAAATTAAGTAAAATAGGTTGTTAGTAAAGAGAATGCGACACTAGAGAACCGGTTAATTGAATTATAGGACTTAGTTTGCGTAGATTCGATCGTTGGACGACTGAACACCTGAGACAGACGACTGGTCGTCCGGATGAACTTCAGTCGCACGACTGAAGGGAGCGATTCACTCAACCGCACGACTGAACCATGCGAATGAGACTCAGTCGCACGACTGGTGTAACCGCACAAGAGTACATGCGCATGAGTCCAGTCGCACACTCAGTCGTGCGCATGAGGTCAATCGCACGTCTGAACCTCAATCGCACGATTCAGTCGCACGACTGTCTTCAGTCGTACAACCTCAATCGCATGACAGATAGTTTCATTCAAAGTCTAAGTGTGTCATTATACTCTTAGCCAACGGAACTAACGTTTATATTATTATGTGTTACAGATGGCGAGTCGATGGAACATGAGCACCAAGCACAACATATGTGCTCACCTGGATTTGACATCCAGGAACGCAGCTGACTTCACAGGCATTATTACATTTCTGCTGAGATCCAGGATCGCTCATGCTATATCCACTCCATGCACACCATACAGATCAGTGCAGCAGGCCTTCTGGGAAGGCGCGTCTGTAGATAGATCCACTGAGCCTCATTGCATCAGGAGCTCGATTTTTGGTGAGGATCACTGTATCTGAGGAGGATCTGAGGATTGTTCTACAGTTTGGGGACGATGCTGAGTGTCCCACTCGTCTACACCCCCTCACTGTCAGAGGATGTTTCATGAGAGCCAAGTACTCTGGGGACATCAATGCCGGGGTACTCAACAAGAGTAACCTCTGTCCCCAGTTTAAGTACCTTGCGCACGTGCTGCTGAAGTGTATAGCATCCAGGAAGGGAGGTTTTGATGAGCTTTCCGACCAGATCCAGAACGCATATGCTGCGTTGGTGCTGAACCACCCGTTCAGCTTCTCCAAGATGATATTCACCTACTTGGTGGAGAACCTCGAGGGGAAAGGGAAGGAAGGCTTCTGTATGTACCCCAGATTTCTACAGATGATCATTGACCAGAAGCTTCCCTCCCTGCCAAAGGAGAAGGAGGACGCTGTTGTTCTTGAGGTTATGGACGACACTACACTTGGCCGGATGAAGGTATACAGGGGGAAGCAGGTGAAGCCCCCTGTCAGGAGGTTGTTTGGGCATCTGGCCCGTGCTGATTATGTGGCGCCAGCCAAGAGAAAGTGGCGCCACGAGGACAGTGATTCGGATGTGGAGCATATTGCCATAACAGATACCGACTCTGATGATGATGATAGCGGCGACGCTGGGGATGATATGCCTGCCCCATCTAGAGGCACTGATTCAGACGTTATTCCCCCAGGGTCAGCCACTGCCGGAGAGGTCGCAGAGATGGCCGGTTTCCATCAAGAGTTTGTGACTGGTGATATAGAGGAGGAGGAGTCAGATGAGGAGCCCCTCACCAGGACTGTGGGAAGTAAAGTAGTTCCCACAGACCACGGGCTTCGGGTGGTTGGTGAACACCCTAGGGACTCCTCGGAGAGAGACACTGACCCGAACTATGTTCCGGGGTCAGTAAGCAGAGCTGCAGGGGGAGCATCTACTTCCACCGGGACTAGGAGGAAGCGGATGGCTCAACCCCATGGATTGAAGAAGAAGAAGCGTCGCTTGACCTTCGTGACTACTACTTCCAGCACCACAGCCACCACTACCACCACTCCTGACATACCACCCATCACCACAGCCACCACAACCACTACTCCCATTACCACATCCACCACCTTACCTACCACCACTGTATCCTTCACATCCACCACCAGACCATTCACCCTTACTTCACCAGCATCAGCTCACCGACCCATATTCACCACTGCCACTGCCACCACCACCACACATCATGCTGGACCTTCAGCCCAGCCTTCACATGCTTATGGATTCACTCTACCTCACATCGGGGTAGAGGAGCAGCTCTCAGCGCTAAACCGTATGGTGATGCGTCTGCTTGCTGCGGATGAGGAGAAGGCGGCGCAGATCCGCCAGCTGACCGACCTGACTACTGCCCAGTCTCAGCAACTGGCAGAGCAGGCTCAGGTGATAGACCAGCAGAGAGTCGAGGTGTCCCAACTCCAAGACATGCAGGCTCATTCCGTCAAACGTATAGAGGAGTTGGAGACGACCAACAAGACTATTATGCTGAGGTTGAAGGGGTCGAAGGATGAGCCCCTGAAGCTAAAGGAAGGTGACGGGGATGATGGAGATGACGATGATGAAGATGAGGATGATGATGAGGAAGATGATGATGATGAGGAGACTGAAGAAGACAGGACAGAAGGACGTGATGATGATGACGAGGCAGAAGGAGGGGATGCGGCTGCATCGGCCTCTGCTTCAGGTCAAGAGCGGAGATCTAAGCATCGACAAGACTAGTCATCCACTACTTCTGCTCCTCCGAGCGACACGCCCCAGATTCAAGACAAAAGTACTGATTAGATGTTTTATGTATTTATTTTGTACTTGAATCATGTAATGGAAAACAAGTGTATTAAATGTTTATATATATTAAGTTAATATAAAGTTGTTTGATTAATTACTAATGGTTTATGTGTTGAATGTTTATATCAAACAGATCCAAACTTTCAAAGGGATGAGTTTGACTTCGCTCCCCTTCAAATGGTCAAGACTCAATTAACCATGATTCTTGACCTACAAGGGATAGTGAGACGGTCTGTGAGTTATACCCCTGAAGAAGGGGAGATAATTCATGACCTGTCTGATGAGCAACTGGCAGAGATGTTCAGACTCAATCCCGATGAAATAGTCAAGGACGCTCCAACAGTTGATTCAACCAGTGATGAGGAACTGAATGACATTGATGAAGTTGAGGTTGAAGACATTACTGCAGAAGAGTACTCTCAGTATGCTGACGCCGAGGGAAATGTGGTCCCCAATCTGGGTGAATCCCTAGTCAGTGATACTTTTGAGGTACTAGACAAGATGGAGCAGGAAACAGAAAAGACTGAAGGAACAGCCCAAGCCTCCAATGCAGAAGTAGATATTCGCAAGGCTGAGTGGGCTGCCTGTTTTGAAGAAGTAAGAGCCCAGCATGCTGCACCAAAGAGAGATGCCTACACCAAGCTCTACAGAGTCAAGAAACACCATAAGGTGTCAGGCAGGATTATCTCATGGGCTTATTTTGATGACCTTAACGCTTATGCAGTTAAGAGGGAGCAGGGCATAGAGTACTTCAGGTTCCCACATGATCTGAAGACTCTACCAGGTTTTGAGCTCAACCAGCTAGCTAAGCTAAAGCTGCTGTATGCTGACCCGAGAAAGATGTCAGGCTGGTTTGAGGCTGCCCTGAGGAAAGAGTACCACACCAGGTGGATCAACTTCAAACCTCAACAACCTACGAGGTATATCCGACGTTCTGAAGTTGATGCCATAACTGGTAAGCCCAAGATAGTGCTGAAGTGGAGTCCACCGAGAACAATGTCGAGAATCCCTCTCAGGGAAATGCCACAGGACTTCACTCCCCACTTCAAATGGTGGTACTATGATTGGAGAACCGCTGAAGCTGTCATAGTGTTGAATAAAGAGGGACAAATGGATACTATCAGGGTATTCGACCCAATGTGGCTAACCAACTTGTCTTCTAATGATGTCTACACATTATACAAGTGGCCACTATTCTATGACACGCAAGATATTGTACAAGCCCTCCAATTCCAAAATGTCATAAGACTCTGCTTTGCGTTTGAGATACACGCAGGAGTCACTAAAGAGGAGAAGTACAAAAAGTATAAGGAGGTGATGCAGAAGACAAGAGAATAGATAGATCTAGGTCCAAGGGGGAGTTTGTTGATGCATGTATGTCCCTAGATCATGAGCTGTAATGTAATAAATCTTGTCTGTCTGATTATGATGTAATTGTATCAATTAATGAAATGATATGAATTGATTGTTACTTGTGATGTTTAATATTTCATTAATAAGTTGTGATTGAATAGATTGGGTTTATGAATGTTTGAATGATTGCACATTATGTTATATTAATCAAAACATTCAAACTTAACTTAATGAAGTTCTCATGCGGATGGCCCATGCGAATGGACCACACGCATGAATAACTTCATACGATTGACTCAATCGCACGACTGAACCTGGAGACTGGATCAGTCGTATGATTGACACATAAGATTGACTCAATCGCACGACTGAACACTCAGTCGTGCGGATGAATCAACCGCATGGTTCAATCGCACGACTGAACCATACTTATGGCCCAGTCGCACGATTGAACAATACTAACCTATAAATAGACCCAATTCGTGGGAAAACGTAAGCATTCATCCCATTACGATTCCAGACGTACCCTAGCCGTCCAGAAGCCTCCCAAATCGTTCTCCAAGTTCATAGAACACATCAGATCGGTTCCTAATCGATTTCTGACGTTGATTTTAATTCTTGATTGATTCATCGTGTGTTCTCACTGATTGGATCGCCAATCAAATAGGATTCCGCACTATTTGAGTTGGTTTAACACGCAATCACTAGGTATTTCGATCAAATACCAGGTCCTAACATGTTTTGATTTGGTGAAATTTGAATGCTGAGGAAGTGGGAAAAAGTTTGTTGAGAGTGAGTTTTTCAAGGTATGAAAAGTGAGCTGAAAAAGCGAATAATGAATTTGAGAAGTCAAACCACATCATTTATACTCTCAGACACATTAAATTATCTCATTTATTAAGTGGGACCCTCAATGTATTCTTCCGCAGAACATCTACGGATCAACAACATCTGCTGATGATGTGTAACTTACATTTTCACACATTGCCAAACTGTAAAATTAAATTACATTTGTTGATCTTTATTCATCCGTAGTTTACCAATCTATGGATAAGCATTTAAAGATTTCCACATTGTAGCGTTCGCAGATGCTTAAAATAGCACAATGCAGAGAGATATTGTTGTATGTGTGGTCCAAGTCCATTGGTTAGAATCATTTATTGCTTTAGGACCTTGTTGGCTTTGTATACATGGCAATTTAGCACAAGAAAGTTAAATGTTCATGTATCCGGAAGCTATGATGCTCAGATTCCAATTTCTTCAAATTGATAATGAGATAGACATTGCTGCTGATTGAGAAACTTAACTTCATGTATTCTACTTCCCCTAAATTTGTGATTAATGGTGAAATTAAGCATTTATCATAATTTTCTTTAAAAGGAATAACATGATGTTTAACTGTATGATAATGATCAGATATATATACCCATATGATGGGATCATACTATAATACTAAGCCTTTTCCTGAGGAGTTATTTTGTTGAATTGATACCTAAACAAGTTCTAATTGCAAGTATATTGTCCACATAAATCCATACAAGAGCTCATGTATCAACTAGGCATGAGAATTATCATGTTTTCATATTGATTTGGAAATAACTGTTATGGGCTTCACATTCAATTCACAAAGGTTTTGTCCTCCTTTTGCAAGTCAAATCATCACTTTTTCACACTTAAGAACTATGTACTTTATGTTATAAGATCTATCTTGAGATGCATTTGGCAGCTCATTGATGCAATGATGTAAAAGCTTAAGATAATATACAGTTGATCACATAGGATTCTTTTGAGAGCTTAGATATGTTCATCATCAGGTCACCTGGTCTTTACTCACGTAAAACAAAGGTGCCTTTAACCCAGTCTTTGTTTACACAAAACAGAGGGATGATGAGGATCATGATCTTTTCACCTTTTGTAACTAATATTCAGTATGGTGATCATACACCCAAATCTTTGTTCACACAAAACAGAGGGAGTATGATTTGCAAAGATAGATATTATAAAGTGTTTTACATAGTGTGTTTAGATGAGTGATTTGGTCATATTAGAATAAGACTCACTTTGTATTCTCAAAATAAAGTTTCCCACAAACAATCATTTTAGCATTATGTTTGGCATGCACACAGTTTAGTTTCCACTCAAGATGAATCTACTCACATATCAAGAAACTTGCTGAGATTTATTGTTATTTATGTATTCAGGAATAAGCAAAGCTATGGTGTACTATCATTTCCCATACATATGTCATGCTGAAGCATCAATACACACAATATTTTGTTTCTTTAAACTCGATTAATCTAAGTTAATCATGCCTAGAGACTCAACAAGAAAGTTAAATCTGACTGAATCAAAGGCTTTAGTGAATAAATCAACAAGCTGATTTGATGTATCCACTTTGACTAACTTAATCAAACCCTTTTCTGAGCAATCTCTCAGAAAATGATATCTTATCTCAATATGTTTTGTTTTACTATGTTGCACAGGATTAGCAGTGATAAACATCGCAGCAGAATTGTCTATATAAATTGAAGTTTGAAGAAAGTTGTAACCATTGTCAAGCAATTGATTTTGCAACCAAAGAACTTGAGAGCAACCACCAAAAGCAGCAATGTACTCAGCCTCAGCTGTGGATACAGAAACATTGGTTTGTTTGTTGCATTGCCATGATACTAGCCTTGGTCCAATGAATTGGCATCCACCGGTTGTTGATTTCTGTTACTGTTACATCCACCATAGTCACTGTCTGAGTATGAGTAGAGTGTAAAGTCTCCATCCTTTGGATACCAAAGACCAAGTCCTGGTTTTCCTTTGAGGTATCTGAAAATTATTTTTACAGCAATGAGATGAGACTTCTTGGGATCAAATTCGTACCTAGCACATACACACACATCAAACATAATATCAGGTCTACTAGCAGTTAAATACATAAGAGAACCTATCATTGATCTACATAATTTTTGATCAATAGATTTTCCAGAAGGATCAGGAGCAATCTTATCAATTGTTGATTCTGGTGTTTTGCATGAGGATACTTCAGCAAGATTGTATTTCTTCAGAATTTGATGTATGTATTTTTCTTGGTTGATGAATATCCCATCTGATTTTTGATGAACTTGAAGGCCAAGAAAGAAGGTTAATTCACCCATTGAGCTCATCTGAAATTCAGATTTCATCAGCTTTTCAAAATTCACACACAATCTCTTATTAGTTGAACCAAATATAATATCATCAACATATATTTGAACTACTAAGAGATCTTGATGTTCTTGTTTGAGAAAGAGTGTCTGATAAATAGTTCCTCTTTTGTAGCCATGCTTGAGCAAGAAAGATGATAGTGTTTCATACCATTTTCTTGGTGCTTGATGAAGACCATACAAGGCTTTATCTAGTTTGTATACCCTATAGGGATAATGAGGATCTTAAAAACCAGGGGGTTGTGACATATAAACTTCCTCAACAATCTTCCCATATAAGAATGCACACTTGACATCCATCTGATACACAGTAAACTTCTTATATGATGCATAAGCCGGAAATACTCTTATGGCCTCAATTCTCGCAACTGGTGCAAAAACTTCATCATAGTCTATTCCTTCTTCTTGAGTGTATCCTTGTGCAATCAACCTTGCTTTGTTTCTTACAATAATCCCTCTATCATCCAGTTTGTTTTTGTATAGCCATCTTGTTCCAATAGGATGTTGACCTTTAGGCAAATCAACAAGAGACCACACTTTTTGCTTTCTGAACTGTTGAAGCTCTTCTTGCATAGCTTCAATCCAGCTATTGTCTTTTAAAGCAGCAGTGATATTTGGAGGCACCACTTGATAAATAAAACAACTGAAGAGACAAAGGTTGGCTGTACCACTTTGGCTCCTTGTAGCAGTGATGTTGAAGACTATCCAACAAAGAAACCATCATATGCTTTTTCTGAAAATTTTCCCAATGACTCTTTTATGTTCAAAACAGTTACATGACATCCAAAGACTTTCAAATATCCTATGTATGGTTTTCTTTTAAATAGGAGCTCATAAGGAGTTTTGTTATGTTCTTTGACAATTAATGTTCTGTTTTGAACATTGCATGCAGTATTCACAGCCTCAGCCCAAAAAGTGATAGGTAATTGTGAATCAGCTAGCATTGTTCTGGCTGCTTCAATGAGAGTTCTGATTCTTCTTTCAGCAACTCCATTTTGTTATGGAGTTCTTGGTGCACTGAATTTTCTTGCAATACCTTTGCTCCTGCAAAAGGAATCTAGTTCAAAATTGACAAATTCAGTACCATTGTCACCTAAAAATTTTTAACTTTTGTATCAAGTTGATTCTCAATCTTGATAACAAAGTTCATTAATGTTTTTGATGTTTCACTTTTTTGTTTTAAGAAAAAGACCCATGTGAATCTTGTGAAATCATCAACTATCACAAGACAATATTGCCTTTTTCCAATGCTCATTACATTGGTAGGACCAAACAGATCCATGTGAAACAATTTGAGTGGTGTAGTATTAGTATTGATAGTTTTGGATTTATGTGACACTCTATGTTGTTTTCCTTTGTAACAAGAAGAACAGTGAGTTGAGCAATGAAACTCTTTGTTTGGAAATTCAATGACCAGGTCATTTTTCACCAATTTATTCATGTTCTTCGTGTTAGAATGAACAAGCCTTCTATGCCATAATTGAGACAAATCTTCTGATAGTTTAGATATAAGGCATGTTTCATGTTTTGTGAGTGAAGTGTTGTTCATATCCAAAACATAAGTGTTTCCTTTTCTTGCTGCTTTGAGGAGGATCCAATCTTCTGGAACAATAAATCCTGGCTAAGAATGTAACAGTTTGTATTATCAAACAATGTGGTATAATTTTGATCACAAATTTGAGACACACTAAGTAGATTATACTGTAAATTTTTACAGTAATTTACTTTATCAAATTTGAGCACACCATTTGTTATCATCCCTTCACCAACAATTTTACCTCCCATTTTATCCCCACCAAATGCCACATAAGAAGCATTTTTATGTTTGAAATCATGGAGAAGAGAACAGTTTCCTGTCATATGCCTGAAACAACCACTGTCAACATACCACTTGTTGTCAGCTCTCCAATATTGTTCCTGCATTCAGAAATAAATTAGTTAGAAGTGACAACCCAAGTCTTAGTGATCTTGGGTTTGTCAACAGAGTCTAAAATAGTTACTCCTTCATGAATAATTTTTGAAGTTTCAGTTTTAGATTTGGTTGATTCATTCTGATTTGTTTTAGATGAGGATGATTCTGCTGAATGGGATGTTGATGAAGTAGGTTCTTGTTTCTCAATTTCTGCTTGATTCAAATCAACTTCATTTGTTTGAGTCTTTTTTTTAATAATGAAACTTTATTGTCTCACTATCTTTTGTTTTTGAAAGAGGTATTTGAATTCCCTTTTCAAATTTATCAAAAAATGAATCATCATCCTTTGATTCCTTATCAGTCAAATCTACCCTTTTGTGGGGTGTTTTTGACTGCTGACCAGTTGTTCTTTTCTTCAATGGATGAGCACTTGATGACTTCTTGTCCTTTGACTTTGACTTTGATTTAAGATCAGGCTTCTTCAATTTTGAACCTTTTTCACAGTCAGTATCCGTTTCAGACTTATCTGACTCTTTCTTCTTTGTGCCTTTTTGCAGGACCGTTTAAGGGCTTAACCACAATTACAACACAACAACACAATGAGGAGAATAACTAAGCTCTAATCAAACAGTGAACTGGATTAACCAAGTATGATACTAAGAACACAAGTAAAGTAAAGAGACAGAACAAGAGAGTTGGGTTTCAAGGAGGCAGTATATTGCTTTCTCAAGTTCTTTTACAAGTGTTACAAAGCATAAAGAAAAGATACAAGAACTTGAAATACTTATACTACAACCTACAGCCGGCCATACTTTGAAGGCCAGCTGGATACAATTGACTAGACACTAACAAAATCAATTGTAGGATCAAAAGGCATATCTGCCTTTTGACCTTGTGACTATGACATGCCATAGCTCACATCCTTATACATTACAAAAAGGATAAAGTACATAAAGTGGAAAGTTACAGACTCAAGACCTCAATGTACGGTTACCAAAAGCATGACCCTTTTCACCAACTCATGTAAGTTGGTGACTTTACAGAGATGCAGCGGAAAAGGTGCTTTATGGAACAGTACATCAGATAAAGCATGTGTACTAAAAGTCTTCGGAAGAAATCTGTCTTCATAGGATGA
This sequence comes from Flaveria ramosissima, assembly GCA_025215565.1. Taxonomy (NCBI): domain Eukaryota; kingdom Viridiplantae; phylum Streptophyta; class Magnoliopsida; order Asterales; family Asteraceae; genus Flaveria; species Flaveria ramosissima. The sequence goes on along the minus strand of CM046029.1, from coordinate 40,948,215 downwards.
GGCTTCGGAAGACTTTGTCTCTGAAGCTTCGGAAGACTTCATGTTTGGCTTCGGAAGATATTGGTCTTGGCTTTGGAAGATTTTACACTTAGAGTATTTTCTAATGCTTTGTGTAAAACTTCCGAAGCATTCTTCACTTCAGTACTTAGTGCATGTTGTTGAGACAATTAAGCTGTTTTGGGTTGCATCAGACTTCAGGAATCCTTACAAACTCCCCCTAGGCTGATGCTACCAAAACACTTGGAAGATCTTCAAATGTTGGTAGTCTTCAGTATAATCAGGACCATTCCTTTCTTCATGAGATGGTCAGGATCATCAAGACTTTCATAATATCTTCTCATCTCAAAGAGATCATGCAGAGGTAAGTTGATTATGTCTTGCCATGAGTAGACATTCTCAACACCTTGATCTCTGATAACAGTCCATCTCTCTGGATTGGTAGAGTATGTCCAGGATAAGATGGGTGTCTCACTAGTTAGAGGAGCCACTTGAATAGGAGTTGATTGGGCTGCCTCTTCATGCACTTCCTCAGGTTGATCTGATTCAGCCTGAGGTGCAGAGGTAGATGACTTTGGCTTCTTCTTCTTTATCTTTGGTTTAGAAGCCATCCTCTTCTTCCTCTTGGTTGTCTTTAACTGAGAAGACTGGTCTGCAGCACCATGTTGATCATCAGTGTCTTTCTCAGTTGGGTGTTCCTCCCTCACAGGTTCAGAAGGAGAGGGAGTTTGACCCTGCCTAGGATCAGAAGATGAAGCTTGCTGGGGCTCAGCTGGAGGTGCTGGTTGAGGTGTCTCTGGTTGCTCAAACTTGACCTCCACTTCAGGTGGGACTTGACTTGGAAGAGAGTGCAAGTCAATAAGTTCTCCACTCTTAATCTTCTGCTTGATCACCCTAATATGCTCATCCATAGTGGATAGAGACATGGGGCCAAGTCTCCTTCCGGAGAATCCATACAGCTTCAAGAAGCTCACCATTCTTTGTCTGTCAGCAGACTTCTTTGCATTCTTTTGAATGGTGGCCCTTGACTTTGCAGCTTCTTCCCTTAGTTTCCTTTTGGTTGTCTTTCTTTCCTTGACTAACTCAAGTTCAAGTTGCTTTAGATACTCGAACTCAATGAAGTCATAGGACAAAGGGAGAAGTGCATCTGCCTGATAGAAGCCTGTGGCACTCAGGTAGTTGATCATCTTGATCCTATCTTCCTCTTTATCTACCTGAGGTTCTTGTGGAGCCACATCTTCCTGTGCAGGACTTTCTTGAACTGGTGAGAGAGTAGGAGCATGCTTGTAAAGTCTTTTCTGTCTCTTCTCCTCTTTGAGTTGGAGAAGTATCATTGCATCCTCTTTCTCCTTCAACTCTCTTGACACTTCTCTGTCAGCCAGTTCATTCAGTTCTTCTAAGGGGAGGGAGATGATCTCATCAATATCATAGTTCCTGGTCTGTAAGTAAGTAATCCTGACTGCCCTTAACTCATCATCCTGAGTATTTGGTCTGGGGGCAGCCCTGATTGCAGCTTGCATGAAGCTAGATGACCCAGTGGAACTTTCTCCCCTTAGTCTCCTTTTCCTCTCTCTCTCTTCCTCCTCAATTTCCTCAGGAGTCATTATCCTTTTCCCTTTGTCACCAACAGACCTTTGTGACTCAGGGAGGATTGAAGCTTGGCCTTCATTGCTTGGAGTAGCTTCCATGCTCTGGCCAGAGAGAGGCTGAGAAACACCTTCACCAGCAGGTGTCTCAGATGGAGTTTGGACCTCAGCAGCAGTTGTTGATGATGAGACAGGGGTCTCAGGTTCTGTCACTGGGCCTTCAGTCAAGGTTTCCCCTATGAAACTAATCTTAGGGTCCACCTCAACATCCAGTTGACCGATGACATTGCCTGATTCCCTAAGTCTCCTTCTTAGAGAGAACTCTGCCATGATCCTGTCTTGGATTCTTTGAGCCAGCCTGTCAGCTTGTCTTGAATTGCTTGGATTGACAAGTGGTAGGTTGACTAAATCCAGTCTTTCATAAAAGCTCAGGCTTTGGAATTGAAAAACTTCTTGTTGGCCTTGAACTCTTTGAAGTATGAGGGCTCTTCTGTCATCATCATACCTCCACCTTATGATTTGATTGCTAGTTCCCAGTGGTGGAGATGAGACAGCCCTTGGTATGCCTTCCTCAAAGAGACTCCTGATGAGAGAGTCTATAGAGTCCACATTAATGTGAACTTGAGGAAGTTGCTGAGAATGCACAACAGCAAGTGAGGATGGTGAGTCCTCTATGTCCATTCTCTCTGAAGAACTCCCAGGTTCTGTGGTTGTAACAACTTTCTCCCCCTTTTTGGTAGCATCACCCACTTGCATAGGTGAGCTGGAGGATAAGTCAATCACTTCCACAGGTTCTTGTGTTCCTGGTTGAGCTCTCCTTAAAGGTCTCCCAGCTAGTTTTTCCTGCAGATATGAAATCTGGAGTTGCTGATCATTGACCCTGTTTTGCAGGGTAGTCACCTGAGATTCCAAGTGACTAACCTTAGAGACTAAATAGGTGCATGTTTTTGACAGTTTTTGCACCTTTAGTCTCAAATTCCCCTCATCTTCATCAGAAGATTCATTGGGGGATGAGATGATTGGACCAAAGTCCTCTCTCTCACCACCAGCTTGAGTTTCTTGGCTGCTGGTTTTCCTCTGCTCACTGGCAGCCTCAGTTGAGATGCCAATGGGCTGAGTTGCCATGGTTGAGGTCTTAATGATGTAATCACTTTCAAAAGTGAGAGCCTCTTCCATATGGACATCCTGAACAGGTTCAGAAGTGTCCACCTCAGTAACAGGTGACTGATGGGGGATAGACTGAGGAGAGTCAGAGGTACTCATCTCTCTTTGAGTAGGGGAGGAGAAGAGAGACTCATGGTACTCACTGAATCCTAAGTCTTCATCAGTGTAAAAGGATAGGTTGGGAATTGGTTGGTTGAGATCCAAAGGCTGGGGATGGTAGCTGTCCCCTGAAGGTTGTCCACTTGAGTGTTGAGACTCAGAGTGAAGGCTTAAGGTTGTTGGGCTATTGAGCTCATCAGGGTGAGCTTGAGGAACCTCAGCCCTGATAGGTGAAGTAATGGGAGTGGTTTGCTCCTCAGGAGAAGTGGGAGCTCTAGTGTCCACTTCTTCCTGTAAGGTTGAGTATTTGGGGGCCTGCACAGACTCAATAGTCTGAGCAGGGGTTCGTTTGGATTTTCTTTGGTAGGTGAGGGTGATTTCTGGTCTTTTTAATGGTAGGGACAAAAGAGGTGTGGGTTCAACACTAGCTTGTGTTGCTAGGTTGTCACCTTGAGCAATGAGCTCTAACATTTTTGGGACTAGGGCTGTTTCTACCCCAGAGAAGCCTACAGTTGGCTTCTTCATTATTTTAAAGATGCCGGGCTTCATCTGTCCCAATTTAAGAATATTACCTGTTTCCCTCAACTGTGAGCCCAGTTCACAGTTGAGAATGTGTTGAACATATCTAGGAAACATGTAATACTCTAAGGAGTCTAAGTTTGCAAGTAAATTAGTATAAACAAATTGTGAATACCTGAACTTGACCCCTTGAACCATTCCATGAACTATGAAGGAGAGATCCTCAGGAATCTGGTCCCATCCACCATGCTTGTTTGACAAGCTGTGGATAACCACATGGAGCAGGAATTTCCATTGGGATGAGACCTTCCCTTTCCTAAAGGTCTTTACAGAGAAATCTCCCTCATAGCCCATCTGCTCAAAAGAATGATTTACAGCTTCTTTTGGGAAGGACACCTCACCTTCTTCATCATCCAGCTGTAGATGTTGGTTAATGATGGCCGGAGTGATGAAGACTGTCCTCCCTTGCACTGTGGCAGACAGTGCCTTCTCCCCATCCATAATGACCTCTTGGCAGGTCTTCCAGAATTCAAGCAACTGATCCTCATATAGAGGAGGATCAATGGTCAGGGAGGTGAAGTAGTTTGACAGAGTCAAGAATTGGCAAATCTCTGAGAAACTTGCATCTTTCTCAGAGCTTAACAGAGCAACTTGATTATGTTGCCTGTGTAGTTGCATGGAGAAATCAGGGTTGTTTCTGCGGTTAAGGTTGGCCATTTTAGAAGCTTAAGGGTGAAGAAAGGTAGAAAGCAAAGGCGGTTTAGAGAATTAGGTTAGAGAAACAGTAGAATTGAGGAAGATAGTGGGAAAGAGGGGGAACCGTTGGGTATTTATATGAAAAGGGATTTGAACCAAAGTTAATGAAAGAGGATAAACTTTGAAATCCGAAAGTCGGTCCCACCTCTGAAAAAGTAGTTTACTTTTGCTCAAAAAGTAGTTTTCTTGGAATTCGAAAAGCTTCCGAAGTTTATTTGTCTTCGGAAGTTTTGATTTAAAAAGCTTCCGAAGCTAAAATGGCTTCGGAAGATTTTCCTGAGAGTCTTGATAATTTATGCTTCGGAAGAGAAATAAACCTTGAATGCTTTGTATGAAAATAAACAAAGCTTCCGAAGGTTAATTTTGCTTCGGAAGGAAAAGGTTCTTGAAAATAGATAAGTGTCTGAGATAAGAATTTTAAGCTTCGGAAGATGAACTTTACTTCTTCCGAAGGTAAAATCTCTTAGACAGTTATTTATTTTAAAGACATGTTTTTCTTCCGAAGATAAAATCTTTATCTTCCGAAGTATCAGAAATTTTCAAGAATCTAAGGAAAGTCTTCAAAAAGAATTTTACATCCAAAGAAAACATGAGCTTATGAAAGTGATGAACTAGACAACTTAGGACACACATATTTTAAGAAGAAATAATTAGAATTAGTTTTAATAAAAAGTCTACTCAAAGTTAATCATCCCAATAGCTGATATCAGATACTTAAATCTCTGTTCATCAAAAGCTTTGGTGAACAGATCAGCATATTGTTCATCTGTATGAACTTTGACTAGTTTAATTAATCCTTTTTCATAGTTATCTCTTATTAAATGATACCTGATGTTGATGTGTTTGGTCCTTGAGTGCTGCACAGGGTTCTCAGTGATAGAGATAGCACTATTGTTGTCTATGTGGATAGGAGTCTCTTTGAAGTTAAATCCATAGTCCAGCATCTGATTTTGAATCCAAAGCACTTGAGCACAGCAGCTTGCAGCAGCAATGTATTCAGCCTCAGCAGTTGATGCAGACACACAGGATTGTTTCTTGCATTGCCATGAGACCACCCTTCCACCAAGGAATTGACATCCCCCAGATGTAGACTTTGCAGTCATATTGCAACCACCATAATCACTATCTGTATAGGCATACAGATTGAAATTTGGATTCTTTGGATACCATAGACCAAGTGTTGAAGCACCTTTGAGGTATCTTAAAATCCTTTTCACAGTGATTAAGTGAGACATCTTAGGGTTGGCTTGATATCTTGCACAAATACATGTAGCAAACATGATATCAGGCCTGCTAGCTGTAAGATACATAAGAGACCCAATCATAGCCCTGTATAAGTGCTCATCTACACACTCCCCCTCAAGATCTGGACCAAGGGAGTGGTTTCTGGCTATGGGTGTCTTAGCAATCTTACAATCAGTCATATTGAACCTCTTGAGTATGTCTTGAACATACTTTGACTGACTTATGAAGATGCCATCTTCAACTGCTTCACTTGAATTCCCAGAAAGAAGTTGAGTTCTCCCATTGAACTCATCTCAAATCTGTCTTTCATCAGCTTCTCAAAGTCTTTGCAGAGCTTTGGATTAGTTGAACCAAAGATGATGTCATCAACATATACTTGAACCAGCAATAAGTCATTTCCCTGTCCTTTGATGAAGAGGGTTCCATCTATAGTACCTCTTCTGTATCCATGCTTGCAGAGATACTTAGATAGTGTCTCATACCACTTCCTGGGTGCCTGATGCAGCCCATAAAGAGCTTTGTCAAGCTTGCAGACATAATCAGGATGATCAGGGTCTACAAAACCAGGTGGCTGTTTGACATAAACCTCCTCATCAATCACTCCATATAAGAAAGCACACTTTACATCAAGTTGGTAGACCTTGAAGTTCTTGGATGCAGCAAATGCCAGGAATATCCTAACAGCTTCTAGTCTTGCTACAGGAGCAAAGACATCAGTGTAGTCAATCCCTTCTTCTTGTGTGTATCCTTGAACAACTAGTCTTGCCTTGTTCTTGATGATGATTCCCCTATCATCCTTCTTGTTTCTAAAAACCCATTTGGTTCCAATGGTAGTCTTCCCATGAGGAAGAGGACAAAGGTTCCAAACTTTCTGCCTTTTGAATTGAAGCAGCTCTTGTTGCATAGCTTCAACCCAACTTCCATCCTTTAGAGCTTCATCAACTTTCTTGGGCTCTATCTGAGATAAGAAACAAGAGTGAAGACAAACATTTGCTTCATGGGTTTGTCCTCTTGTTCTTACCCCTGTGACAACATCTCCAATGATGTTTGTGGTGGGGTGAGACTTGTGGATCCTTAGCTGAGGGATCACAGCAAGTTGCTGGAAAGATCTAAATTTGAGAAATTTAAATCTGGTCCTGAAGATTCACCCTCCACATTATCACACTTATCAAGATTAACTTGATCCAATGAGTGTGAGACATCATTGATGTTGTCATCTATGGTGTGGTTATTAGCATCAAGGAATTCCTGATCACTATCACCATCACCATTGTTGTCTTCTACAAGTGAGGTATCTTTATCTGGTTGAGAGGCCTCTGAGCTGGAATTTGAAGGCATGCCAGATGTATCAGCTGAATTTGTCATTGTTGTGCTGATAGAAACCTCATTTGCTGAAGTAGTTCCAACTGGAGCTGAAGATGTATGAGTTGAAGATCTTCCTAGCTCAAATCTTGGATCAGGATCACCTGTATTTAGATTTTCTGCAGATCCTGAAACATGCTCACAAGATTTGTTAAAACAGTTGGTAACTAAATCAAGATCAAACAGCCAATCCGGACCAGAACCAGCCACACAGGGAGTGTGCTCATTGAAAGTCACATTGGCTGACTCCTCAACAATTCTAGTTCTGAGATTGTATACTCTATAAGCTTTAGCTTGAGAAGAGTATCCAATGAAATGTCCATCATCTGATTTCTCAGCAAACTTGGCAATTTGATCTTTGGTATTCAAGATGGTGCAGGGACATCCAAATGACCTGAGAAAACCAATGAAAGGTTTCCTCTTGTGCCAAAGTTCATAAGGAGTCTTACCATGTGTCTTAACTACTAAAACTCTGTTTTGCACATAGCAAGCAGTATTGACTGCCTCTGCCCAGAAGGTGATAGGCAGTTTAGAGTCAGACAACATAGTTCTTGCAGCTTCAATAAGTGTCCTGTTTCTCCTTTCAGCAACTCCATTTTGCTGAGGAGTCCTGGGAGCACTATATTGTCTTGTAATACCTTTTTCATCACAAAATGCATCAAGGATTTGGTTCTTGAATTCAGTTCCTTGATCACATCTTATGGTTTTGACCTTGTGATCACATTGATTCTCAACTTTTAAGATGAAATTCTTCAGAATCTCAGGGGTTTCATCCTTAGTTCTAAGGAAGAAGACCCAAGTGAATCTTGTAAAATCATCTGTGATCACCAGACAGTAAGAGGTCCTTCCTAAACTCATTACACTGGTGGGGCCAAAGAGATCCATATGTAACAAGTGTAGGGGAGTAGTGATGGAGTTCTTTTCCTTAGGCTTGTGAGATACTTTGTGTTGCTTCCCTTTCAGGCATGCCACACAATGATCATCACTAGTAAACTCTTTCTTTGGCATTCCAGTTACCAGATCATGTTTAATTAATTTATTCATGTTCTTAAAGTTTACATGGCACATTCTTTTATGCCATAGGAAAGACTCATCACTATTTGCTTTAGATAGAAAGCATGAAACTTCTCCTGAGGGAGATGTTTCTTGCAAATCCATCTTGTACATGTTCCCTTTCCTGGGGGCTCTGAGCAGGATATGCTCATGAGGAATGACCACACCAGGTTTGAGAACAATGCACTCATGCTCAGTAAAGAGCATGTTATGACTCTGATCACAAAATTGGGATACACTCAGAAGATTGTACCCAAGCTCCTTAACAAAGTTTACCTTCTCAATGCTGAGCTTACCATTTGTGACCTTGCCCCTTCCAGAAATGTAACCACCTTCATCTCCTCCAAAAGCAACTGGTCCTCCATCAATTCTCTCAAAATTATGGAGTAGAGACCTATTGCCTGTCATGTGCCTGGAACAGCCACTGTCAATTATCCAGACATTCCTGTTGGTCTTGAGCTGTTCCTGCACAGAGAAGATGATTAGTTACATTTGGAAACCCAAGCCTTACTTGTCTTGGGCTCATTAACAGTAAAGAAGGTAATGCAACAGTAATAGATCCTATGGTTGTACTATAGGGATCTTCAGCTGTTGTTGATGGAGAAACCTCAGTCATTTGGTCTTTCTTAGACTTCCACACCACCTTTGGAGTCTTGGACTTGACCTTCAAAACCTTAGAAGCTTTTAAACTTCATAAGTTTTGATGACTGATCCTTCGGAAGAGTCTACAGTCACTGCAGCAGACTTTAGTGCTTCGGAAGAATTCCTTTCTTCCGAGACCAACTTTGCTTCCGAAGGTAATTTTCCACTTACCTCCTTCTTTGATTTGGAGCTTCCGAAGGAAACAGACTTTCCTTCCGAAGCTTGAGACTTCTTGAGACTCTTTGAAGTCTTTGTTTTAGTCATGTGGACAGTACTTTTAGGATTGTATGGGCAATCCTTAGCAATGTGAGAAGTACTTTCACACATAACACATAACATTTCTTCTTCAAAGAAGTCTCCCTTTGAGAGCAAGACTGACTTTGGTCACATCCCCTCTCCATCTTCATCTTGGTAGATGCTGAGACAGTTCCTTTGGGCTGTGAACTGTTCTTGGAGTTTGATGGTCCAGGCTGTGCAGCAGTGGTACACAGCAAATCAGTCTTCTTCTTGGCACTGAGATGATTTGAACAAGAACCATGACTCTTAGCTAGGAGTCTTGGTTGATGTCTTCAGTCCTTACTACTTTGAAACCTGCAGAGATAAAAACTTGTTTCTGCTTAGCATCAAAAGTAGCCTTGATTTCTTGAGCCTTCTTTGCCTTTCTTTTGCTCTTTCTGATCAAGTTCTTTCTTTTGGACTTGGTCATCACAGTTGATTTCTTCTCCTCAGAAGGATAGTGGCCCTTGGAGAATCCTCTTCTTCACTCTTCTCAGAGGAATTCTTCACTATCACTTCTTCATCATCCTCACTTACAGGATCTATGAGAGGAAGCTCATCTTCACAAGTTCCACACCTAGGAGATCTTACAGACAAGATTGTGTGTGGAGGAGCTATCTCATTTGATCCTAGTCCCTGTCTATTTTGATAACAAACTTTGTTGTGCAGGGATGAGGATATCATGTTCTTGAAGGTCTCTTCTTCAAGAACACTCTTCTCTGCCTTGGCTTTGCTGATCACAAGCTCAGCCTGGCACTCAGTTAACTTAGTGATGAGATCTTGGATCTGAGTTCTGAAATCTGTATGTTCATGTTTTAGTACTGAAATGGTTTTCTCCAAGTCTTCTATCTTTAACTTGTAATCATTTTCAGACTTTCTAAAATCAGATTTTAATATGTTTAATGACTCAAGATCAGATCTCATCTCTAGGTTATAGGACCTGTATCTATTTACTTTAGCAATGCATTCAGGGGAGCAAAGATGTTCCAATACCTTGGCTTCATCATGGTCAGCCATCAGTGCTTGGTTTGGAGAAGCATCCTCCACCTGAAAACTCCAGTCAAAGCCTCCTTCTTCAACAGCAACAGCAGCATGTTGCTTTGTCTTCTCAGCTTGAGGAGCTTTGTCAGTAAAGTTTGGTCTGGGTTGTGTTTGGCCCCCATTTGCTTTAGGTGCCTTACACTCCCTGGCAAAGTGACCCATAAGGTTACAGTTGTAACACTTAACTTTGCTTTTATCCAGCCCAAACTTACTGCTGGTAGCATTGCTTGGAAATCTTCTTCCTGTCCTCTTGTAGAACTTCTTGGCTCTGTGAGTGAGGAGAGCCATCTGCTGAACTATCTCCATGTATTCCAGGTCATCTGGATGGATACAGTCCAGGTCTTCAAGAGTGAAGAGATAATTCCCACAGCTTTCATCTGCAGACACAAAGGCTTGAGAAGAACTTGTCTCTTGGAATGGGCTTCCTTGAGTAAAGTTCTCCCTTGGTGTCTCCGGGAAGGTGATGAAAGGACCCTTTTGTGAGTTGTCAGGGTAGCATAAGAGATGATGCTGAGGTTCTATGCTGTCCCTTTCAACCACATGAAGGGCTGAACCCATTTGATTGTTGGAGTTGCCAGATGAACCTTGCATGTTCATCTCCATCTGGTATCCACTGAGAATCCCATACAACTCTGTAAGAGTAAGAGTCTTAAGGTTCTCAGTCCTCTTGATCACCACACAATAGTGTGTCCATTGCCTAGGAAGTGAGGACATGAACTTCCTTACAATGTCCCTGTTCTCAAGAGGAACTCCTCCATCCACTAGGGTATCCACAATCTCAACATACCTGAAGTATTGTTGAGTCATGGTTTCACCTGCTTTGAAGGTGAAATTTTCAAACTGCTGCTTCAGAAGATCTTTCTTGTTCTCCTTGGCTTCAGAGGAGCCTTCATACATCAGCTTCAGTGCATCCCACAGCTGTTTGGCTGTCTTGCACTTCTTGAAGCCTCTGTATACAGAGTTTGGGAGAGCAGTCTGAAGAGCAGTCATGGCCTTCCTATCAATCTCTACTCTTTTTCTATCTTCATCTGAGTAGTTGGCCACATCTTTAGGAATCATACCAGCACCAGTAGCAGAGGGGGTGCTGGGTATGAAAGGTCCATTCTCAACAGATTCCCACATTCTTGAATCAAGAGACCTGATGAAGCCTTCCATCCTCATGCACCAGGTGTCAAAATCATCAAGAGTGATCAGTGGGGATTTGTTCATGGTTCCAGTCTCCATATCAGTCTTAGAGATGGCAGCCATTTGAAGAGTTTAGCTTTTGTGTGTTGTGAGGGATCTTAAGATGGTTAGATCTTATATCAAGAGCCTGGAAAGCTCTGATACCAATTGCAGGACCGTTTAAGGGCTTAACCACAATTACAACACAACAACACAATGAGGAGAATAACTAAGCTCTAATCAAACAGTGAACTGGATTAACCAAGTATGATACTAAGAACACAAGTAAAGTAAAGAGACAGAACAAGAGAGTTGGGTTTCAAGGAGGCAGTATATTGCTTTCTCAAGTTCTTTTACAAGTGTTACAAAGCATAAAGAAAAGATACAAGAACTTGAAATACTTATACTACAACCTACAGCCGGCCATACTTTGAAGGCCAGCTGGATACAATTGACTAGACACTAACAAAATCAATTGTAGGATCAAAAGGCATATCTGCCTTTTGACCTTGTGACTATGACATGCCATAGCTCACATCCTTATACATTACAAAAAGGATAAAGTACATAAAGTGGAAAGTTACAGACTCAAGACCTCAATGTACAGTTACCAAAAGCATGACCCTTTTCACCAACTCATGTAAGTTGGTGACTTTACAGAGATGCAGCGGAAAAGGTGCTTTATGGAACAGTACATCAGATAAAGCATGTGTACTAAAAGTCTTCGGAAGAAATCTGTCTTCATAGGATGAGGCTTCGGAAGACTTTGTCTCTGAAGCTTCGGAAGACTTCATGTTTGGCTTCGGAAGATATTGGTCTTGGCTTCGGAAGATTTTACACTTAGAGTATTTTCTAATGCTTTGTGTAAAACTTCCGAAGCATTCTTCACTTCAGTACTTAGTGCATGTTGTTGAGACACTTAAGCTGTTTTGGGTTGCATCAGACTTCAGGAATCCTTACACTTTTGTTTTGTTCTTTTTGTTGAAATAACATTCTTGAGTGGAATGATTATTTTTGTTGCATATGCCATAATGTTTGTTGAAGTAACATTCAGCTGTCATGTGATTGTTCATATTGCAAATGGAACAGTAGCTACTGAAGTAACATTCTTCAGTATTGTGATTTCTCATGTCACACCATTTGCAATATCTTCCATCTGATTCTTTTTCAGAATCATTCTTATGGTTTGCTGACTTTTGATGTTTCTCTTTCTTCTTAAGCTTTGGATGTGCTTCTTCTCTTTCAACTTTATGTTTATGATTGATTGTTACCGAATTCCTCTTCCGTAGATCATCTGCTGAAGTTTTCTTTTTCAGTTGATGATCTGCTGATACCTTTTTCTTTCCTTTTTCCTTGGATCTCTCTCTTTCCTCGGTGATGGCAGATTCATCGTTCAATTTCTTGGAAGAGTCTTGTTGCTGACTTAGTTCTTGAATACCTTCATTCAATTGAGCTATTCTCTTGCAAATGGTCTTCAGCATGTTTCTTTGTTTAGGAGGATATGGCAACTTCGTTTCTTCAAGCACTTTTGGAATATGTGTTTTAATATGAACATTCTTACCAGTGGTTATTTGACCAACATCATGTTCATCAGAATCATCCAAGTCATCACAATTATCATAATCAAATTCTGAATCATTTTGATTTAAAGATTATGATTCAAAGGATTCAGTTTCACTCACCTTAGCTTCATCGTTAATTTTGATTTGAGTTGATTCTTTTTCAAACTTGGTGCTAGGCACATAATGATTTGACAGAGTGTTGGTCATTGTTGTAGGTAAAGATGTGTAATTATCATTTATAGGTGGTGCAACAGCATTATAACCCAACCTAGACCTTTTCTTTGATTCAATATGAAAATTTAGTAATTTCTCATATTGCTGAGATGATAATTGAAACTTCTGAAGTTTCACTTCAGTTGATGCATGATCAGCCATGGATTTTGTTAAGGAAGTGGTCAGATGCTCAACTTGGGCTTTTAGGCTATAGTTTTCAGAAACAAATTTTTGTAAATCCTTTTGCAAAGAGTTAATTTTGATTAGATACAATTTATGTTCTCTAACATGGGATTCATTCAAAATAATAGTTTCTTTTACTTTGTCAGCCAACTGTTGAGCATGGACTCTATAGCGTTCAACTTCCTCAACACATGTTGATGAACACAACCTTTATTTTACCTCTCTTGCCATTGGTGGAACTGTTTGATCCATATGAGCCATCAATGCTTGATTCTCTTCCAAGACTTCTTTTTCATACACACTCCAGTCACACGTTCCATCTTGAAGTATGATCAGCCCTGACTCCTTTGAGTTGCTAGGTCCAGCTGATTCATTGGTGGCTGGTGGGGATGCATTGATCAGTTGAGATTGTCTGTGCAGAGGTCTTTGAGAATTTGATTGTTGATGAGGTTGAATCTGATGTTGCTGATGCTGCTGATGTTGTCTCATCTCTGGATATGACTGTTGATTGCATTCTCTGGAGAAATGTCAATAGAGATTGCATTTGAAGCATTTTACCTTTGATTTGTCAACGCCAATCTTTGATGTTTTACTTGCTGATGCCAAGTTCTTATTTCTCTTGAGATATTGCTTTGCTCTATAAGCAATCATGGCCATCTGCTATTGTAGGTCCATTTCTTCCACTACATCAGGAGGTAGTTCTTCTAAGTCTTGTTGGCAGATATTTGCTGACTTAGAGAGCTTCCCAGATATGCTTGGAAACTAGAATTAAAAGCTGCAAATGCTGCTCTTTGTTCTTTAGAGTCCAATATCACAGTAATTGGTTCTGACTGATTGGTTGAATGTGAAGACTTAGCTGTTGCTGCAGTTGTATCTTGTCGATCAGCAGTTCTTCCTTTATTCTTTTGATTCTTATCTTGAGATGACTTCTTTGAGGGTTTACAAGCATAAAAGCTAACTTCCTCCTCATCATCACTCCTAGCACAAGAGTTATCACTTTCATTGTTTGAAACAAATGCACTTCCAACATTATTTGTTTCTTTGAAGTGATAGGGTGAGACATGAGTTCTCACACTCTTGTTTCTTGATTTTTCGTCCATTTCAAGAGCGTCCACTTTTGCAACCAGAGTATCTAGACCAGTTGATTTCAGATCTATAGTGTTATTGAACATGGATACAGTTTGCTTCCAACTTTCTGGCAAAGTGTGTAGCATTTTCTTGTTTAATTCCTCCCTGGTATACTTCAACTCTAGAATATTCATCTCAGTTACCAACTGCATGAATCTATGAAGTTGTTGAGGAATTGATTCACCCTCAATATGATAAAATGTTTCATATTGCGACCTGAGGGTGTCTGTCCTTATGCTTCTTATCTCATCACTCCCTTCGCAGAGAGTATGAAGTATCTTCCATAAGGAGTGTGTTGTTTTGTAGTTCTAACACCTGATCAAAATCTCTTCAGGTAAAGCCATACTAAGCAAACTGTATGCTTTGATATCAACTTTGACCTTTTTGACATCATGAGGTGATAGATCTTTGGTACTGATTGGTTGATTTTTGTTGTTATAATCCGGCCCAAGAGTGGGTGGAATATAAGAACCTCCAGTGATGGATACCCATAAGTCAGAATCAGTATAGTTTACATGATTCCTAAACTTGATTTTCCATGACTTGAAGTCTGCTTTTGTTTCCAACTTCTGTGGTTGGTAAGATGATCCACTGAAGTTGCTCATGATGTTAATTGATGAGAATGATTAACAAGATCTGTTATTCAATTGATTTGAATATAGATACAAGTTAATTAAATCGATTGCGGTTAAACGACAACAGTAGATCAGCAAATCTACGAAATTAAAATCAATTAAACACAACTGACATTGATAGATCAATCGATCTAGATCAATGAGCACTTGGCTCTGATACTGTTGGAGCTGGAAAAGATAGTCTATATTATCAACACAATGAAAGTCAACAAAAGTCAACGTCATGATCAAAGTCAACAAAAGTCAACGTCATGATCAAAGTCAACAAAAGTCAAACCCGACACGTTCGAGACGAGGAACCAAGACAAGACGTTGAAGATTTAAATGACTAGGAGTTTTATTGTAATAAATATATTTTGTGTGAACAAAATATATTTTATCTTTATTTTAGTCATTTTTATGCTTAATATGTAATTTTGTATTAATTAGCCTAAGTCTAGGGGGTTAAGTGCAATTAGTGAATATTAGTCTAGACTATAAATAGGTTAATTGTCATTAGTGTTGGTAAATGGTTGAATGACCAATTGATTGAGGGATTGACTTGTAAACAATATGATTAGCAATCAATAGAGATCAAAGGGGTTTTGATTGTGATTATCATATTTTGATCTAATTCTTCATGATTTGATTCAAGTTTGATTATCCTGGAGTTACAATTTGGTATCAGAGCCTTATTGGATCAAATGCATTGAAGAATTGTTGCTGATTTTGAAGATGTTCATCAATTTTTAGAGAGAGAAACTGGGTTTCTAGAGAGAGAAAGTAGATCTGAAAATTCAAATCTCATCCCAAGCACAATCAATTCAGCAGATCTACAACAATTTACTACAAATTTGAAGATATACAACTGAAATTCCTGATCTACAACATATTTTATACAAGAAATTGAAAGAAAAATTCAGATCTGAAGACGTTTCTCTCACACACACTAGTGTGTGTGTTCTTGGTGTTCTTGGAGCTTCAACATCTTCATCCAGCGAATTTAGCACAATTCTGAACGAAAGTTCAAATTTTCCGGCGAAAATACAGTTTCGTCCGGCGAAACTCCGGTGAAGTTCCGGCGAAACTGCAACTCCGGCGAAACTATTCCGGCGAAACTACCAGATTCCGGCGAAATTGTTCTTTTTCCGGCGAAACTCCAAACTCCGGCGTAACTACAAAATTTTCAACGAAATTAAAGATATATCAGCGAAATTAATAAAAACAAAGCTGCGAAATTAAAAAAAATTTGTTCTTTGCGAAATTAAAAACAAACCACAACTCCAAACAATCGAATACCTCCTGAAAATTTATACCAATATTTCATCCAACCAAGTTCTTGAGACTACAAGAATAGCAACAGCAAGAAGTTGTGCTCCTTGCTTATCAAGTACTGTAGGCACCAGTACTTTCCAACCGCCTTCCCCGTCCAATGAGAGTACAACATCATGAAATGCAACAAGAGCGGGTCGATGAGATATAGTGATGCATGATGTTCCCATAGCTCTGACTTTCGCACAGAAGCATTCTTCCATATCAGTTGTGACAACACTCGTGCATTCATCAAGAATTGCAAACCTGGGTTTGTGATAAAAAAGCCTCGCCATTCCTAGCCTTTGTTGTTCCCCAAGAGACAACTCCTCCCCCCAGTTTATCTCCTTTTCAGGTGGGTACCTTCTTAGTTCTCTTCGTCATTTCTTGAAGCTCGATGAAATCGACTGAGAGGAGATTGTTGCGAGCAGTGGTTCGTGAACCTCCACCACCGTTGGAATCAGCATGACGAGGGGAAGAAGATGATATATTGAACGAACCTTGACTCGCCGGAAAAGTTCGCCGGAACCCTAGCCGTCACAAACTTCTCTCATCAATATCTTCTTGGTTGTTGATTTTCTGGGAAAACCGAGACCACTGTTGGATTCAGGAGGTTTTGTTTTGTGGGAATAGAAGTTCAAACGGACATTTCTCACCGGAATATTTTTC
Source organism: Flaveria ramosissima (assembly GCA_025215565.1). Taxonomy (NCBI): domain Eukaryota; kingdom Viridiplantae; phylum Streptophyta; class Magnoliopsida; order Asterales; family Asteraceae; genus Flaveria; species Flaveria ramosissima. The sequence continues at coordinate 40,931,631 of CM046029.1, read as the reverse complement.
CGGCCGCCGGAACTGTTGCCGGAAAGGCGGCTGTTCGCCGGAATAGTGTTAGTCGGCCGGAACCCTAATTCCTTTCATCCGCCTCTTTCTCTCTTATCTTTATGTGTGTGTTGAGTGGTGTTTTGTGTTAGTGTTTTGTTAGGGTTTGAAAGTTGTTAATGGGTTGGGTTGGGTTGTGTAAGATTGGAAGTTGTTATTGGGATGGATCTTTCAAAGAAATTGGGCTAACAATTTAGTAAAATTGGGCTAACGAATTGGGCTAATAATTTGTATGAGTTTTAACAGTTGGGCTAATTAAAAGTTTTAACAGTTGGATATATTTTTTAAAAACAAATTGTTGTGTGGGCTCATTAAACATAAAAAATAACAAAGTTGGGCTCATTAATAATCAAAGAAAGAATTCATTTAAAAAAAAAAACAAACGCGATAAAGAAATTTTCACCGATTTTGCAAGATTTATAAATCTTAGCAACTGGCAGCTTGACCCCAGTTGCTAAGATTTTCTAGCGTGACATTTAAAAATAATATTTTTCCCGGGGGAGAATTATTTTACAATTTTTGGGAAAAATATTTTTGGGGCGTTTAATTGTTCAAAATTTTTACAATCATGTCATCTTCAGAAGACTTTAAATCAGATAATCTCACAATGGCACAAAGACGGTTTGACTCTTTTGCAGGTGCAAAGAAAGAAAAATTGTCAGATTTAATTGATCGATTTTTAAAAGTGGCAAATAATCTAAAGAAGCATGTTCCAGATCTCAGTAATCATGAACAAATTCAAAAGCTTCTTGACTCTCTTCCGTCTGTATGGAATCATCAAGTTAAAATGCTGAAGCAAGAAAGAGGTTATGTCGACACAAAACTTATGGATATGATCAATAGACTAAAATCTCTCGAGCTGGATATCCAAAGAAATGAATTTCAACAGGCTATGTTCCCACATCAAACTAACGCGCTTAATACTGATCTTGTCTCTTCTGTAACAAGCATACTTGATTACAAAACAGAGATGATTGAAAAGTTGAAGTTATTGAAAACTGATTCGGATTTAAATTTTGAATCCAGAGAAACTGTTGAAGAGAACTATGAAGCTCTGAGAGTTGATAATGACACTAAACCGGAGTCTGTGAGAACTGATGATGATAAGGTTGGAAAAGCTGATAAAAGAAAGAAAGAATCTGAGGTTGAAGAGATGCTGAAGGTCAAAGAAGAGGAACAACAAGAAATCACAAGGGTTTGCAACTGTGAAAAGAGCTTAGCTGCAGAACGAACTATCATGGGTCTTCCTTATGAGACTGTTCAGGATATGTGTTCTTCATCTTGTAAAATCAGATTATCTGGGATTTATAAGGCCAACAGATTGTTACTATAAAATGAAAAGGAATTAAAAATAATCAATCAAGAATTAAAGAAAAATGAAATTGCTTTTTCAAGGAAACTTAATGAAGCATTGGCTGAAAATGATCTTTTAAGAAGAACCATTTTGGAGCGTAACGTTGAAATTAATATTTTGAGAGAAAGGGCTGTTTTAGCTCAATTTGAAACAACTCAGCTTCAAACAAAGCTTGATAAATGGACCCTTTCACACATGAAAAAGGATGAGCTTATTGCTAAACAACAAGGGGCGCAGTTGAAACATGGGATTGGATATAAATCTGATAGTGAAACTGTATTTAATTCAGTTCCACCCCCTTCTACTTTATGTTATTCACCAATTCCCAAACCTCATCCTAAAAATGATTTGTTTGAACAATCTAATAGTAGTTTGCATGCAGGTTTGAGCTGTGTGAATCTTAAAGAGGTGCGAGATGATTATGATTCTACAACTGGTATGGGATACAATAAATCGAATGCTGACAGTCAAGCTAACGATTGTTCAGTCCCGGTTGTTTGTAAATCTATATCTACTATTTCTTCTAACTTCTTTGATAAGTTTAAAGCAGGTGAAATTCCTACTTTTGAGCCTGTCAGGGTTGTGAAAGAAGAGATAAATCCGAAATCACCCAATCATCAAGTTCCAACAACAACACATCCTATTCCTGTCAATCAAGATCCATTGGAAACAGATCTTGATGAATCAATCACAGAGGTGCGTGTTGGTTCATCACAGATCAAGATGTCTTCTAACATTGTCAAGTCACAAAAGCTTCCAAAAGCTGAATCAAGACCAATACGGATCTCTTCTCCAATTGCAAAGCAACCTAGTCAATCAGTGAAGATCTCATTCCCTGTTCAGCATAGCAAATGCCAAAACAAGCAAGAATCTGCTACAAGCTCAAAGCAATCCTCATCCCCACCTGCATTACACGGTTCAGTTAAGCATCAAAAGCCATTCAAGGCTTGTTTTGAGTGTGGAAAAGAAGGTCATGTGGTTAAGAAATGTCCTCAAAGGCTTGCTACGGATGGTAAAGGCAAAACGAATTGTTTATCCAGCTGTAAGTCTACAAAGAATGTTCCAGATGGTAAAGGCAACACGGGTTGCTTCTCTGGATCAAGAGGTAAACAACACACATCTTTGAATGGTTGGATGAAAAACCCTTCATCCAAACCTTTTCATGTGAAGCCAGTTTCACATGATACAAAGATGAAAATGACCAAAGCTTCAAAACCAAATTCATTTCCTTCTGGTCTTAAACAGAAAATGATTTCCAAATTTAATTCGTTCAAATCCAAGTTAATTGAACCGAAACAAATTTGGCAAATTAAAAAGAAGGATACAGCAATCCCCGATTGTTTAAACGGTTGTGTGCAGAAGCTTGTTACTTATCTTGATGAAAAAGGAACTTCCAGGACTACGATGGTCTGGGTTCCCCTTTCAAACTAATCTGTTATGAGTGCAGGAACAATTCAGGAGGACTGTTAGTAATCCGATTTACTGACAGGGATTGTTTCTAATTCAAATTTGAAGCGGAACAAACAGGTTAAGGTCATGGTATTATATCCACAATCTGGATTTTTATCTGCATTATCACAGTTCTCACTTCACAGTCACTGCATATTTTTTGAGAATTCATTTCTTATTTTCATATCAGTGTAGTTTGGAAGACCTTCTTTGATAAATTTTTATTTTTTGTACAGTTTAAAAATAATTAAAATAAAAAATAAAAAAAACTAAAAAAATAATAATAAAAAAATAAAAAAATAAAAAATATATAAAATAAAAAAAGTTTGCAAAAAATAAAAATTTAGGGGGAGAGTATAAGTAAATAAAAAATGAAAAGAGAACTGTGAACTTGATTTGAGATGATTGAGAAATGATTGTATATCTTCTTGAAATGCTTGTTTTTGCATGACTTGCGTTTATAAATTGAGAAATGATAGTAACTGATGTTGTTATCTGATATACATCTTATTTTTAATTGAAAATAATAGAACAACAAACAGATTCTTTATTGATATGCTTGGTAGACTCAGCCTGAAGAATAAAGTAGACAACAGCATAATGATTTAAATTAAAACATAATGCTTAAGGATATCTGGATTTACGCAATCATTTTGGCCTGCACAAAAACTGAGTCCTGACAAAAATTGGATTGAGAATTAATCTTTAACCCACCATGATACAAATCATATAAGCCATATCTTTGAGCCGTGATTGGTGTATTTATGTGTCTTGTGTTTGTGCTAATCTCCTCTGTTGTACGGAAGTACTGACCTGGAGTGATGATCTCCTCTGCTGTACGATAGTACTGACCTGGAGCTCTCATCGGCACATGATTAAATGGTCATCTCCTTTGTTATACGTGAGTATAGACCTGGAGCTCTCACCATTTTGGTCTAAGTAGTGTCAAATCATCTAAACGATGAATTCATCACAGAATGTAATATTCTGTCAATAATCACTTGCACACTAATGCACAAGCCTTGCTCTGTAAAGATCGTTACAAAATTCAAGAAATCCTGAGGTTGGGTGAGGGTTTTTGCCAAATGATTGTGGGGTCCTAACATTCTAATGCATTTAATCAAACCTTATCGAATCATTTACTGCTTGTTGAAAAAGATAGGGCATGAGTTTAAGTGGACAAACATACCAGCAATCGTTATTGATCTGTTTGACAATTTCAAAAATCATTCAAAGACTGTGATTAGATTCAGTTATCAGTGTGATCTCATTGCTTGTCGATGATTAAATTCATCTTTATGCTAAAGTATATCTTGAGGATGTGATCTCATGATCGATTTAGTTCGCGGTTATAAAACAAATATAATAGATATAAAATATGTTATGATACATGTATATAATAAAAATCAGAAAAATATAATAAATTTTTTTTTCTTTCAAAATTTTTTTAGATCTTCCATATTATGCTGTTACAATTTTATCATTTTCATGCATTTCACAGAAATTGCGTACAACCGAACACGGGTTCGCTTGTTTTCAAACACAAATAAACACGGGTTTATTTTGTTAAAATGAAATGATCTAATTAGAAATTTCGAGATTGTGTTTGAGAATGTGTTTCAGATTTTTGCTGTAAGTGATGGCCGATCATCAGTTGAGCAGTGTACTTGATCAGAGAACCTGTTCCTCAAGTTTGCAGAAGATACCAAGCTAGGAATCCTCCTCCTACATCTTCTGAAGCACTCGAGATTAGAGATTTGGGAAAGTTGTTCCAATATCCTCACAAAGGATGCACTCAAAAAGGGGGAGCATATTAATAGGGGGAGCTTATGAGATGAATAACTTTTCTCATCAAATTCAAAAAGCTTTAATTTGAAGATTTTTCTACTGTTGATTTCTCGGGGCTGAATTCGTATGAAGACGTTGATAATGATAGACTAGGGGAGTATTGTTGGAGCTGGAAAAGATAGTCTATATTATCAACACAATGAAAGTCAACAAAAGTCAACGTCATGATCAAAGTCAACAAAAGTCAAACCCGACACGTTCGAGACGAGGAACCGAGACAAGACGTTGAAGATTTAAATGACTAGGAGTTTTATTGTAATAAATATATTTTGTGTGAATAAACTATATTTTATCTTTATTTTAGTCATTTTTATGCTTAATATGTAATTTTGTATTAATTAGCCTAAGTCTAGGGGGTTAAGTGCAATTAGTGAATATTAGTCTAGACTATAAATAGGTTAATTGTCATTAGTGTTGGTAAATGGTTGAATGACCAATTGATTGAGGGATTGACTTGTAAACAATATGATTAGCAATCAATAGAGATCAAAGGGGTTTTGATTGTGATTATCATATTTTGATCTAATCTTCATGATTTGATTCAAGTTTGATTATCCTGGAGTTACAGATACCACCTGTGAATCCAAGGATCGCAAATAGGAATTATCAGTGTCGGTTGATGGCAAGTCAACGTTTGCGGAATCAACGTTGATTTGGTTTCATTGTTTGAAATAACTTTAAATATCAATAAATGTTCAAGAACACGCGTAACAAAACACAAATAATGATTAATCAGTATTTCATTAGAACATATTAATGATTACAAATATAATGAATGAATGATATCAAAGTATGTTATGATGTGACGGCTGCTAAGGTTTGATTGAGAGACTTTGAAGTGATTGTCGTATTGCTATTGCTGTTGTCGATCAATCAATCGTCTAAACAATCGTAGTTGAATGGAAACCTAGGATCCATATATATAGACAATGATGTTTCAGTTATAGGAAACACCGGATCTCTTGGGATTTGATTTGTTTCGGTTAAAGAATCATCGGATTTCTCGGGATTCGCATAACTGCCTTGTTGACTTGTTGACTCGTAACACTTGTATTATACAAGTGTTTGAACTCCGCAGGAATATTGTCTTCCGTAGATGATTTGTTCTTCCGCAGAAGAATTGTTCTTCTGCAGAAGTCTTGTTCTTCCGAAGCAGTCTTGTTCTTCCGAAGCAATCTTGTTCTTCCAAATCAATCTTGTTCTTCCGAAGCAATCTTGTTCTTCTGAAGCAATCTTGTTCTTCACTTCTGGTTGTTCATGTCACACCCCAACCTTGACGGCGGAAACGTCGAGGAGTGAGAGTTAAGATCGTTCACAGCCACATAACGCTATTAATAACTTAAATATAAATTTATCATAAGTTTCAATTGTCACATTACAAACATAAGTCTCAAAAAGAATAAAAGCATAACATAAAATGTAACAAGTCATTCTTATTTTATTTATTTATCTAGGTCCATTCCTAGATGTGCAAGCTTCAAAGAGTAGATCACACACTTGAGGTATTCCTGAAACATGTTAAAAATAAAAGGGTCAACATAAAAATGTTGGTGAGCATTCCATAATTTCAATACATAAGTATATAAAAGATGGCAATTCAAGTCATAAGTTAGTGAATAAAGTGATTAGGGATGTTATGAACAATGCAACAATCAAACCTCGACAATGTTTTACAAGTCTCAAACGTTAAAAGTATATACGATCAGCTAAGTGTACTTGGATCAACCAAGCAGGCTTGTCTTACCCATAGATCTATGACTTCGCTGGGCTAGCAATAGTTAATGATTGCACATATAACGCCATAACATGGTAACCACATAAGCTCAACTAACCACAACTTAACATGATGAATTGCCATAAAGTTTACAAGTCTCAAATAAGTTTACAAGTGCAAAGTATAAGTTAACATGTTTCACCCCAAAGTGTGAAATTAAACAAAAAGGGGGTATAGAATACTCACATGATCAAATAAGTAAAGAATGACGATTAATAAGGGATATGATAAGCAACGCTCCAACGTAATCTTTCACAAGCTCCCTAAATATATATTTTACAAGTTTAAGGTTAAATAATAATATTAACGTTTTAATGCGAACTAGGGTTTCAATTGTGATTTGGTGTCTTAGAATTTGGATAATATATGATTTATGAGTAAAATGAATTAGGGTTTCATTTGGAAATTTGATGTCTTAGAATTTGGATAATATATGATTTATGAGTAAAATGAATTAGGGTTTCATTTGGAAATTTGGTGTCTTAGAATTTGGATAATATATGATTTATGAGTAAAATGAATTAGGGTTTCATTTGGAAATTTGGGGAAATCTTGTAAGTGCACCAAATAGTGAAATAAAGTAATATATTATGTATATGTTTTAAAGGAAAATGAAATTAAATCACTTATAAAGTTTAAGTATAAAAGTTTATAATTTAAATAATATAGTTTTAAAGAAAAGTTTGGACCAAGTGAAATTTTTATAAAATTATTGCTCAAAATTCCCTTTTATTTATAAGGAATAATCTAAGAATAACTTTTGAATTATTTTATCAAAAAGATATTTAACTATTTAATTTTTAGGAAATTACAGAAAATATTTTATGTTCTAAAAAATATATTTGAAGTTTATAAAAATTATTTTTTTGATATTTATAAAAATTTCTATAAACTAATTATGGCTAAAAAGCCTTAAAAAAATTACATGAGGTAGCCCGGGTTCGAACCCGGGACCTCATGTATGGGTGACAAGTAACTTAACCAATAGACCAAGGCTGCAGCCGTGTTAGAAGTTGCATTTTAATTCTTAAAACCAAGTTAATTAGATATCCCCAAATCCTTAAGAACCCTAGATTCGATTGGGCTCAAATTGAAGCACCAATCGATTCTGTAAACGTTCATAACCATGGGGCTTTTGTTCCCCACACGAAATCGAGTCTGTGGCTGGGTTTACCTTACTCGATTATTGAACAAATGGTTGTAATTGAGCCGAGAACACTTCGGACCACTTGCGAAGAACACAGGACTCAAAATCAAGGTTGCGATGTAATGTTTAAGGAATTGAGTGTACAGAGATTTAGAAAGGAACAAATGAGGTAATTACCCTCTGTTTATGGCTTTGATTTGATCGTTTAAGGTCCGAATGCGTTCCGATGTTCTTAAGACTATTTCGGTTATGATTAAGGGATTAATGGTTGATTAACTTTGAATTTAATCTCACATTCAAGTTCGCAATGATTGTTAAAACGTTTCTAATCAGTTAAACGACCCAATTCAACAGGTTTGATGTTGATTCAGTTGTAACATTTCGGTTTCAAGATGTTGGTTCGTAACAACGATTAGAGGCGAATTAAATATGGTTATGGGTTCGAATGAGGTTCACGGCCGGTTTAGGAATGATTTAGTTGGGTTCATATCGATGGTTAAGGGTATTTTTGGCTCGCCGGAACTAGGCCGGAGGTTGGCCGGAAAGAAAAGGGCCGACGAGGGTGAGGGGAGGTTTGGGTTATGATTTTGTCTCATTTACACAAATGGTCCCTGTGGTTTTGAGCTTTTATATTTTATGCCCAAAGCTCTCATTTGGAGTTTTAAAAGTGACAATTTAACCCCTCAAACTTAATCACTTTATGTATTTAAACATTTTTAAGACTAATATCTTTTATAAATTAATATTATTAGTATTATTATTTTAGTTATTATCATTAGTAATAATACTAGTATTATAGTTATTATTATTATTATTAGTGATATTATTATTATTATTATTATTATTATTATTATTATTATTAATCTTATTATTATGATTATTATTGTCATTAATATTAATAATAATATTGTTATTAGTGTCACTATTATAATAATAATAATAATTAGTCATTATCTTATGTAAGGCTATTAACACCTTAAATGTTATAATAATAAGTAAACATTATAACACTTTTAATGTTGTTATTTTTATATTAATTTGTTAATCACCTGATTAATTATTAAGCATAATAAATCCTCAAAGTTTCAAAATTTACATAAGAGGCCCTTTTAAAACTTAACAAAGTTTACTTTTAATTTAACGAAATTAAGAGATGTCACAGTCTCCCCAACTTAAAAGAATTTCGTCCCGAAATTAAAAATGAACTTAAATGAAACAAAGGAATTGTAATGAAAGGTGAGTGTTCAACGAACAGTGTTTGTCGTTTGATTATAGGTGGAACGCTTCACCTTATGGAATCTTACAAGATTCTCAGCATAATAAACGCGAGACGTTTTGAGATGAAACGTTGGAAAACGATGACGAGTTACCGTGGTACCTTAGATTTATAAGTCACAACTTCTAGAATATAATGATGTTTAGAAATCAATAAAAGACCAACAATTTATAAGAAAGGTTAACCGTCAGGATTTAAGAATCCCAAACGTCATCATATGAAACGATCCTAACGCATATCTTGAGAATATGTATCTTTCCTTTGACCAATCATCGGTCTAAGAATAATACGATATATGAAGATTTTTGGAATAAGTTCACAACGACGGTTAGGAACATTATTAAAAGCAGAGAATAAATTGATCATCCGCATTAATGATCGATGTTTAACGACATACCACGGTATTCGACTATTTGAGATAGATACAAGCCAATTTCCCGACCCGTTATCCCACATGAGTTGATATGCAATTAACCGATCGGTCTATAATGCACCAATTGTCATCATGACAGCTAAGATAAGAGACACTTAGTGAATGAAAAGTTAAACAGGGGATCCATAGGATCACGAATGTTAGGTCTTGTCATATGTGAAGGTAAGACACTTGGATACATACCAAGTTAAGTCTTTTCCTTTATGCCAAACCAATGACTACAAGTTACGAAGGTTTATGAACCTTTATATCCGCGTCACAAAGTAAGTAATAACGAGTCTCGAAGATCGAATTCATGATAGAGTTTTAAAGATTTTCCAAGGTTAAGGGTTCAAAAGTGGTTCAAGAAGTAACACAAACAATAAGACATGCATTTGTAACCATGTCTTGCAAGGTAATTTCATACGTAATTCATCAAACCCATGAGTACAGTCAAGAATATTCGTATGAATAGAAAGACATAACCACAAGTTGTTAATGTCTTTATTTAGTAGAAAGATTATTTAAGAATGCTACCATCACACAATCATGTGTTGATGACAACTCAAAATGAAAGTTGATAAGTAAGGAATAAATGGTTCGATGTAACTAGATCGAGTCAAAAATTGAAGATAAAGGGAGAGAAATTGATTTAAGAATTCAAATGCTCCAAGCTCGGAATCAAAATCAACCCAGAGCGATCGGGTCTCCTTTCAAGTTCAGAAATCATGCTTTGGCTTGATAGGTCCAAACACTAACATTGGTTCACCTTTCAAGTTACTACATGTTTCTTGTCACTTGATTAAAACCTTAGTAAGTCGGAGATCAAGAAATGAGAATAGTCATCAAGGTGTGGTTTTCACTCCTAGCTTGAGGGTGTCTTCTCTAGGTATGACCTCTAACTTACCAATCAAAAAGCTCGATCCCAACTCCTTGTTGAGGATCCACAGAAATAAGACGAGGTAACTCACCATCAAGGTAAGGGAAATCACTCCTATCTTAACGGTGAAGTTTTTCAAAAACAAAATATAACAAGATGAACTTCTTCATCAAAATCCAGAATTCACTCCTACTTTGATGAAGTCGTCTCATTTGTACAAATACAATTCATAAAGATGATATTATCATCAAGGTATGGAATTCACGCCTATCTTGATGATTGAATTTCATAATAGCAAGAAAACAATCGAAGATTGACATTTGTCACCAAAGTACGGGTTTCAATCCTATTTTGGTGAGATCATGTCATTTGTGAAATGTCATTCCAAAGAAAATAATTGAAATCAATCCTCGGGTTAAGGAAATCACCCCGATCCAGAGGATGAAATTTTATAAATCACAATTGAAAACCATTTATCGAAACGAATAGAGAATCATCAAAGTAAGGGAATCACCCCTGTTTTGATGAGTTAAAATCATTTAGGAGATACGGGTGTTCTTAGTCATGGGTTGACTTGCAAACATTTGCATCTCTCACGGTGCAGACGGTACGGAGTTTGACTTAACGACGAAAGGAAAAATAATATCAATTGGAAATTTTGAAAATTTCAAGTTACATCAATGTAACATAAGGAAAAAATCATGCTTAAAAGCTTAAGATCAAAGTTCGAGATACAAGAATTTGTTTTGATGGTGTTCAAATCTTGAATGGTTTCAATCGGGAAGACGAAATCAAGAGCAGGAAATTATTCAACACCACAATGAGATGTGAACATTCGATTCACAATCGAAAGGAATACATGGACTTCTCAAGATATGTGGTCAACCATAGCCTTATTGAAGACACGCGTACTTATAAGTGATCACTCATCTCAAGGGTTTCGAGTCAAGTAAATAGATTCAATGATCGAGTCAAATCACCATTTACACTTTGCCTAGACAAAGTATCTCGAGATGTAGGAATTCCACTTATAGCGTTACATGTTCTTAGTTACGGGACACATCCTTAAGAAGACTTGAGAACCATAAGTAACGGTTTAAAGTTTTTGATGACCATTCGGTTTAGATTCCCAATATCTTTGGGTATATTAAGATCCATGTTCGCGTTGGTCAAGATATAGAAATAGTTATATGAAACGCTCAACGTATAACGGTGTTTAAACGTAAGAGTTGAAATGTAGGTTAGGTTCAATATTAAAAGGAACATTATGTATGATAAGAACGAGAAGATATTAAAACTTTGGTGATAACCAGATCAAAGAATCAAGGATTTTTAAGACACAAAGAGGATGGTTCCATTTGGTAACGCATTACCATTTGGAATCGTTGACACGTCAAGGTAAGTTGACCCATTTGCCTTAGAGATTTGTGTATGTTGACCATAGTTTATCACTCATTCCAGAAATCCCCAGGTAAGCATAACTGGTCTCACAACGAGATTTATACGATATGCTTGCCTTAGCCCGAAGGCCTTTTGCCAGGAAATCCAGAATACAGGTGTCTATGTGTCACACAAATTTCTTAGGTTCATGAAATCAAAACCTTGATGAGATTTTCATAGATTAGACATAGAGTCTAAGGAATTGAACCCACGACGATAAGTGTAGATTCCACATGTCGTTGAGAATATGTTTAAGAAGTTCATTTGTCGGGGAGGATCAAAGAGTCAAAGTTAAGTTTAGGGAGACAGGTAACTAAGGTTTAAGCATACATAAGGCAATCCTATGCTAAGGCATCAAGTTGCACAAAAGGCATAGCATTATGTAGCATGCAAACAACATGTAAGCACAAAGGTATAAGGATCTTTCTATGAGGTTCATGCAACTATAGTCTAGGTCACCATTTCTAATAACCTAAATCCCTATAGTTATGGGCTCTGATACCAATCTGTCACACCCCAACCTTGACGGCGGAAACGTCGAGGAGTGAGAGTTAAGATCGTTCACAGCCACATAACGCTATTAATAACTTAAATATAAATTTATCATAAGTTTCAATTGTCACATTACAAACATAAGTCTCAAAAAGAATAAAAGCATAACATAAAATGTAACAAGTCATTCTTATTTTATTTATTTATCTAGGTCCATTCCTAGATGTGCAAGCTTCAAAGAGTAGATCACACACTTGAGGTATTCCTGAAACATGTTAAAAATAAAAGGGTCAACATAAAAATGTTGGTGAGCATTCCATAGTTTCAATACATAAGTATATAAAAGATGGCAATTCAAGTCATAAGTTAGTGAATAAAGTGATTAGGGATGTTATAAACAATGCAACAATCAAACCTCGACAATGTTTTACAAGTCTCAAATGTTAAAAGTATATACGATCAGCTAAGTGTACTTGGATCAACCAAGCAGGCTTGTCTTACCCATAGATCTATGACTTTGCTGGGCTAGCAATAGTTAATGATTGCACATATAACGCCATAACATGGTAACCACATAAGCTCAACTAACCACAACCTAACATGATGAATTGCCATAAAGTTTACAAGTCTCAAATAAGTTTACAAGTGCAAAGTATAAGTTAACATGTTTCACCCCAAAGTGTGAAATTAAACAAAAAGGGGGTATAGAATACTCACATGATCAAATAAGTAAAGAATGACGATTAATAAGGGATATGATAAGCAACGCTCCAACGTAATCTTTCACAAGCTCCCTAAATATATATTTTACAAGTTTAAGGTTAAATAATAATATTAACGTTTTAATGCGAACTAGGGTTTCAATTGGGATTTGGTGTCTTAGAATTTGGATAATATATGATTTATGAGTAAAATGAATTAGGGTTTCATTTGGAAATTTGGTGTCTTAGAATTTGGATAATATATGATTTATGAGTAAAATGAATTAGGGTTTCATTTGGAAATTTGGTGTCTTAGAAATTAGATAATATATGATTTATGAGTAAAATGAATTAGGGTTTCATTTGGAAAATTGGGGAAATCTTGTAAGTGCACCAAATAGTGAAATAAAGTAATATATTATGTATATGTTTTAAAGAAAAATGAAATTAAATCACTTATAAAGTTTAAGTATAAAAGTTTATAATTTAAATAATATAGTTTTAAAGAAAAGTTTGGACCAAGTGAAATTTTTATAAAATTATTGCTCAAAATTCCCTTTTATTTATAAGGAATAATCTAAGAATAACTTTTGAATTATTTTATCAAAAAGATAATTAACTATTTAATTTTTAGGAAATTACAGAAAATATTTTATGTTCTAAAAATATATTTGAAGTTTATAAAAATTATTTTTTTGATATTTATAAAAATTTCTATAAACTAATTATGGCTAAAAAGCCTTAAAAAAATTACATGAGGTAGCCCGGGTTCGAACCCGGGACCTCATGTATGGGTGACATGTAACTTAACCAATAGACCAAGGCTGCAGCCATGTTAGAAGTTGCATTTTAATTCTTAAAACCAAGTTAATTAGATATCCCAAATCCTTAAGAACCCTAGATTCGATTGGGCTCAAATTGAAGCACCAATCGATTCTGTAAACGTTCATAACCATGGGGCTTTTGTTCCCCACACGAAATCGAGTCTGTGGCTGGGTTTACCTTACTCGATTATTGAACAAATGGTTGTAATTGAGCCGAGAACACTTCGGACCACTTGCGAAGAACACAGGACTCAAAATCAAGGTCGATGTAATGTTTAAGGAATTGAGTGTACAGAGATTTAGAAAGGAACAAATGAGGTAATTACCCTCTGTTTATGGCTTTGATTTGATCGTTTAAGGTCCGAATGCGTTCCGATGTTCTTAAGACTATTTCGGTTATGATTAAGGGATTAATGGTTGATTAACTTCGAATTTAATCTCACATTCAAGTTCGCAATGATTGTTAAAACGTTTCTAATCAGTTAAACGACCCAATTCAACAGGTTTGATGTTGATTCAGTTGTAACATTTCGGTTTCAAGATGTTGGTTCGTAACAACGATTAGAGGCGAATTAAATATGGTTATGGGTTCGAATGAGGTTCACGGCCGGTTTAGGAATGATTTAGTTGGGTTCATATCGATGGTTAAGGGTATTTTTGGCTCGCCGGAACTAGGCCGGAGGTTGGCCGGAAAAAAAAGGGCCGACGAGGGTGAGGGGTGGTTTGGGTTATGATTTTGTCTCATTTACACAAATGGTCCCTGTGGTTTTGAGCTTTTATATTTTATGCCCAAAGCTCTCATTTGGAGTTTTAAAAGTGACAATTTAACCCCTCAAACTTAATCACTTTATGTATTTAAACATTTTTAAGACTAATATCTTTTATAAATTAATATTATTAGTATTATTATTTTAGTTATTATCATTAGTAATAATACTAGTATTATAGTTATTATTATTATTATTAGTGATATTATTATTATTATTATTATTATTATTAATCTTATTATTATGATTATTATTGTCATTAATATTAATAATAATATTGTTATTAGTGTCACTATTATAATAATAATAATAATTAGTCATTATCTTATTTAAGGCTATTAACACCTTAAATGTTATAATAATAAGTAAACATTATAAACTTTTAATGTTGTTATTTTTATATTAATTTGTTAATCACCTGATTAATTATTAAGCATAATAAATCCTCAAATTTCAAAATTTACATAAGAGGCCCTTTTAAAACTTAACAAAGTTTACTTTTAATTTAACGAAATTAAGAGATGTCACAGTTCATCTGCAGAGGATCTTCGGATGTATAGTTACTTGTAAGAAATATATCTACGGAAGAACAGAATGTTGACAATTACGGATTAAGAAGTAGAAGAATCAATGCAAAAACACAATGTAAATATATTTCACTTCTATTTCTCTCTGAATTCAAGTGTTTACAAAATGAGTACGAATTCAGAAAATGATCAAAAGCTATACAATTACAAAACTAGCTAACTATTTATAGTAATTAGTAAACTTCTTGCGCGGTAAGTCTTAACTTCTCTCTTGTCTTTATCTTGAAATTCGTTTTAATTTGATTTCCCGAACTCTAGGTTTAACCCTTACAATCTCCCTTTAGGCTCGGTAAACCAATACTCTCTTGAAGTCCACATCATCAACTTTGTAGCTGCCCCCGTAAGCATACATCCTTTTGTCCAGGGCCTTCGTAATCAACCCACCGAATTGTGCTGCTAGTAAGTGAACAGATTCATCAGCTGTAAGGTCGATGATACGGTAATCGTTATCTACACAATGAATCAACGCGTGACCCGTCTCCTTTTCACAACTCCACCCCATTAACTTTGATAAGCTGTTAACTGGCATCGGACCATGTATAGGGATCTTTCTCTCATATCTTGGACGTTGAAAACCCTTATCTTTATTGGTTTCGACATGTTAGGATCAATTCGGTTGTCATCTTCAATGACTTTGGATTTGGCTGTCTTAAAGTCTTTGAAGTTGTTTTTGCTTTGTCTCTAAATTATATACCTTATCCAATTTCCTTTCCCATAGTTACTCGTATTTATGCATGGAATACGACCCATGGCATATAAATCATATGCTTTAAGTGTATGGAAATCGTGTTTATTTTGGAAATACTCTATCGCTCCTTATCTTCTCTTTATCACATACAACTTCTTTTCATCATCGTACGCCTAACTGATAATAGGCTCTGAATTTCCATACCTTGTGAAAGGTTTTGAATGCCTAAGTGTATGAATGTAAACTGGCGGTGGTGGTGCATCAACTGTAACGTTACCAATCTGACGAACAACCATTTGACTAGTTTGACCTAATGCCTTGTCAGTGGCCTCTATAGTGCTTGATTCTCCAACAATCTCTCCCTCCTCAATACAAATAAGTCTTTTAGACTATTTCCAAATATATCAGTGTAATTCATAACTTCATCCAAATCATCAAATGATCCTATATCATCATTCTTTTTTTCTTCCAATATACTTTGCTGAAATGAATAAAATTCTTTTTCATACTCAACTTTAAAGGCAGGATCTAACAGTGTGTAATCAACTGTATCATCGATACTTGGTCCGGAGACATTGGCAGTTCCTTATGATCTAGAAGTACCAGTAGTAGCACCTGTATCACATCCTTGATCATCATCATCATTCCACCATTACCATCATCACCATCATCTCCATCATTACTATCATCACTATCATCATTATCATCATCATCCTCATCACTGAATCCATAATCTACCATATCCAAATCATCATTGTCATTGACTGGATCTGGAATAGTCATGATATGATCCGGCTCCACAAATTCCTCTTTAGTGTATAATACAGGTTGTTCCTGAGTAGCCTGAATAGGTTCATCCAAAATAGGCTCTCATCAACAACAGTAGTGTCTTTTGTCCTTTCTTCATTCACTGGATTAACAACATGCTCTGTATCTGTGATAATATCATTAACAGATTCTGGATAAGCTAATTGTTGTCCACTAGATTCTCTAACCTCAATGGTGTGTTGATGTGAGAAAGATGAATACACACGTGAGGTGAGATCTCTTAGATTTTTCTCTATAATCTAGACATAACTAAACATGAATTGCTGTTGGCTCTCTAAACTCTTAATTCTTTCATCCTTTTCCACCATATTCCTATACAAGTCATCAATGATCTGAGTTTTCTCCAACATTTCTTTCTCGAGTGTACTAACTCTCTGTTCCAACGTAACCCTCGTTGATGATAAAGAAGATGACTCTAGCTGTGGATGTGGTTCAAGAGTAGTATTGAAACATTCAGCATCACCAAAAAGATCATCATGAATTGGCTGTCTTGGTGGAGTCCTCAAAATGTCATCAGTAGTGCGCATAGATGTAGATGTCACAGTTGTTGATTCTGTGACTATCACTGGAGTAGTGGCCTCACTGACCGAGACTGGGTTATTTGCCGTAGCAACATCATTAGTAGTCACGATGGTCATCGGGGTCTGATGTTTCCTCAACACTCCTCGTCCTCTACCCCTCCCATGAGAACTTTCACTAAAAACCCTGGCCATTTTCTTCCTTCAGCCTCGGGTTAGAGTAGGATTATCAACAAGTATGAAATCTCCATCACGATCCTTATTAGTATGTTTTGCAGGAGTTTCACGTTCTATGGGACGCTCTTGCAGTACATAAGGCACATTTTCTATCTCATCACTATCAGTCTCACTGTCATCTCCTCCACCTCGTAACCATTCATCAACCTTTTCTTCAACATATTTCTCACCGGCCTGTGAACTTTCTAGAGCTTCCAGAGTAGCACTAGATGAAGTACCATCTGTATCATCAGTATGTACATCTACTGTCTTAGTCTCTTCAGCATGTGCCTCAGCTTGGAAATCATCAACAAACCTTCCAAGCTTTGAAAATGTGAACCATCCCATGCATTTCCTCGTGCCCCTATAAGATATATGAATATATATTTTTCTCCATCACCATAACCGAATAGGTGGATGAATTAGATATGGCTAACTCAGGATGAGCAGCATTCACAATTAGGTCTATGAATCTTGGTTACATGATGAACTTCTTCCCCGGAGCTGCAATAACATTCTTCTGCATCTCAGAAAATATGGCCTTAGATATGCTATATGGAAGATCGTTGACTAGAGAAACTAGCCTCGATCCAAAAAGGCACTTAGACTATCTATTTCTACCTTTCGATTGCTATGGCAATGAATAAAAACATGAAATAAGTACTTATTGAAGGGAGGTAAGTACTTCTTCTCTAGAGATGGGTATCATTAACTGTAATCCATACGAACAAAACAACCCTTTGCATCATCATCATCAATCTTGATCGGTGCACGAGGAATGTCTTCTAACAGTAAAATATTGTTGATCACTTCTGCAGAAATAACCACTCTTTTCCCTTTCACTATTGTTGTAATACATACCTCACCCTCAACATCAATCTCATTAGCTGCAGTTCCCCAAAACTGATCTAACACGTCTGTATATATGGTCGTGTTAGCAGATATAACATGAAAGATCCGAGACGTCTTCAATCCTTCAATCAATTATCAGAATAGAGCTTTATCTTTAGGAACGTCTCTTAGATATGTGACTGGGTGTGAAAATGATATTCTTTGTTGATGTGAATCAACAAGGACCGAATATGATGATTGACTTACTGATTGTAAGGCGGAATCAAACAATCAATGAACATTGAATGCAGGAAATACTCATAAATGCTCTTTGTGTTAATGAAGGTGATCGGTTACAATTAATGCTAGGGTTTGAGCATTAAACACTAACAATACACCTTGTAAACATAAGACTAAACAAAATATTCTGACTGTCTAAATGTCTATCAACAGTCACCTTACATACGAGAATTTCTATTCTATATATAGGCTGACAAGATGTTTTTTTACAAAAAAAGTAAACTACCCCTGACCTATACATCAGAGAACTAGTCTAAGTACGAAAGTCTTCATCAGCATTTCTTTTGTTCATCCGCATGAACTAAGGCGGATGTTGTGATCTTCGTCAAATTTCCTTTTCTTCTTCAGCATTAGTATTTGGTCATCAACATTGACAAATGCGGATGAACAAACAGTTAAGCACATTTGTTGCTGAACATCGGCATTAGTAAATGTGGATGTACAAAATACTTTTCAGCATTTGTTTCGGCTGTCCGCATTTGTTAATGCGGAAGAACAAACACTTATCATCATTTGTTCTATGGTCATCCGCATATACAAATGCGGGTAGCCGACACTTGTCTTCTATTCTTTATGCAGATTCTTCATCTGCATTGGTTCTTAGACTTAGGGAGTTTCAGCAGAATAACCATCAACCCACCACTTGCATTGGCATGTATGATCCTTTCATGGTCCAACAATACTCCCCCTAAGGATTATATAGCCTATGTACTTCTAGGGTTTGATGGTGGATGAGGTTGTGAGGATTCTGCTGAGTCTTGTGCAGCTGGAGTAGACACTAGTGGTTCTGTAATGATGGATCCAAAATGGCCTTTATCATGTGACAAAGTCATTGGCTTCAGACATCTTTTCTCTATTCAGGACATGATTTTCATCTGGCTTATAGTGTGAATGGCTTCAATGGATAGTTTTCTCAATGAGATTGGCTCCCAGATGGACACGGTTGACAATCCATCTCTATGAATCTGAAGATATCCGTCCACATCACCCTCTAGCTTCACAATATTCCCCAATTGCAAAGGAGTCTTCTTTTTCCTCCTCTGCTTTCTCTTGGCAATGCTTCTATCAAATGCCATCTTCAGAATCTTTATGCACTTTAAGAAGAAGTGCATGTCTGCTTCTCTTAGCTTATTGTTTATCTCTCTAAAGTGCCTTTTGTATATGTAGTGGATATAAGATTCATCTAGCAATCTCACTTCATATGCACTAAACAATCTAATCTTAGCACCTTCTTTTCCTCCCCATCTTTTTTCAATCACCAGCTCATATGTCTTTTTATCATAATAGACATTTGAGATTGCTTTGGAAGAATGAGTTTCATCTACCATCTTTCTCTTTAATGATTTAGTTGGTTTCACCTTAAGCTCAGGGAATACCACTTCTTAAGCTGGTTTTGTCTTTTTTTTTATTTAGAGGGTTAACATAGGATCTAGCTTTCCTCATGCAGATAGCCTTGAGAGATTTGAAGTTGTCTATTCTTTTAAACATCCTTAGAATATCTTCAAACTCATAACCCCTGAACATAGCCTTATGATTAATCAATTCTAGATTGGCTAGTTCTTTTAGATCATGGATCTCCAGGGAGTTCACCAGAGTACTCTGTGAAGAATTGGACTAACCCTGAGATCCTTTTGACCATAAACATATTCCAGTCACTGTCATACTTCCAGGCATTATCTTCTGATCAGTCTTGCCCTGGGGAGTAGATACACCTCTGATCATCTCTGTAGTGGTGAATTCTTCTTGAAGTCTTAACTGTGAAGGCTCAACAAACCACTCAGGATATCTATGCAAAACAGGTGCCAAAAAGTCATGATCTATATGGGTGAGCTGCATATCTTGTGCTGAAAATCTGGTTCTTGGCTATTTGTTGGTTATTTCTTCTTCCAGTTCCTTCGGCCTTTCTTTCTTTTCATTGATCAACCTAAGTATAGCAGCCCTTAGGGAATTTGTCTTCATGTTGCCCAGTTTTCTCTTTATGAATCCTTGGTCAGACAAATTGTCCTTAATTTCCATGTCAGTTATACTGTAGGAATCAGAATATAGTGGTTGAGGAGTTGCAGTCTGCTTGGCCTTTGAAGAGAATTTGAACACTGGTGCTTTGGGTGAAAGAGTCTTCTCATACTCAGTCTCATGTGTAGGGTCCAACAGTTTGTTTAGCTTTTCTTCTTCTGCTTTCATTCCCTCATAAGTCAACCCAGATACCTCATTAGGATCATACCCGTGGTTAATCAAAAACATGGCCTTCACCATCAGATCATCAGATTTGGCTTTCTCTACCATCTCCTCCACTGATGACTCCTCCTTCACAGGGCTTTCACTAGCTATAGGTTCATCAACCACATAGCCACCCTCTATCTCTCCTTCTTCCATATCAATGAATTCAGCCTTCTTTTTCAATTGGGCTTCAGCGTTTTCATGTTCATCTAAGAATTCAGCAATGGCTGCAAGGCTACGGGGATCATCTTTTTGCTTTTTGTTTACTGGTTCTTATTCTTGTATTGGTCTTTTACCCTTTTCCTTTTCAGATAAATATTTCCTCCTTCTGGTATATGTTTGCATTCTTGAACCAGATGAGGTTTCAGCCTTTTTAGCTTCTTGGGGCACTTTCTCAGCCTCTTTCTTTTTTGTTTTATCAGTTGCAGCTACTGATTCTTCTCTTTGTTGTTATTCTTCATATAATCTTCTTATCAGCTCCTTTTGTTCATCAGATAATAATACAGCAGGCACAATTTGCAGACTCAATTCCTTCTCAATTGGGGAGATTGAGGAATGACTACTTTTGGTTCAGCAACTTGCCTCTGATCAACAATGAAGTCCCAAAACTCATCATCTATAATGAATTCTTCTGTAGAAGGAGGGGAGTTATCACCACTCTCCCCTGATGAACCTTCATCACTGTTAACTTTATCACTTTCCTTTATTCTTTTCTCTTCTCTTTTATCTCCCTTATCATCTTTCTCCTTTTCTGCTTCGTGTTTAATTATGACTAACAGCTCTAACTCAGAGACTCTCTTGTTTAGAGATTCTATTTGTTTTTGCAGGTCTATAATAATATCAGCTTGCTCTTCAATCAGCCCTTCATGTTCTTCCATAGGAATGATTTGGATGGCTAAAGTGTCAACATAACCACTTCATCCCTGGAATGCTGAAGAGCTGCCTTTAGACTTTCTATTTCTTTTTCTTTGTCTTTCTTCTCAACCTCATACTTTTCTTTTATATCTATTAACTTTTTTTTTCTTTTTCATCCAGTTCCAGAAGTCTGTCTTGAATGATACTAGATTTTCTATTTATCAGTTTCTCCATCTTTGCTACTTTCTATAGTAGTTCAGAGATCATCTCATCTTTTTCATCAGGCCTGTTTACCTCTAATTCAGCAACACTTTCAGATGGAACATCCTTATAAATAACTTGCCTAATAGGCATCTATCTTTGATGATCCTCCTCATCAGATGATGATTTGGATTCCTCTGAAGAGCTGGCAGAATCACCATACTCAACAGGCTCAATAGTAGCAGGGGATGATTGAACAGGAGATGTAGGTGAAATATGGGGTGAGTGTATGGGTGATATATGTGGAGAGAAGATGGGTTGTGTTTGAGGTGATTATATTGGTGTGGGCATAAAAGGTGAGGCTATATCAGCTTCATGGACAGAAGGCCCAGTGTGAAGATCACCCCCTACATCAACCTGGGGTGACACTAGCCTCTGACCTTGATCCCTTTTAGCAGCATGCTCATCAATAGTTTGTTGATCATGAGCAGCTTGTTCTTCTTCTTGATCAGGCTCATCAACAAGAGCCTCTTGTTCTTTTGCTTATTTATCTGGATTAATCTGCTACAGCATCTAGGAAAACAAAGGAAAGAATGTTCCACTGTAGAAATTCCTAGGGTCTCTCTTCTTAATATACTTGTAGGACTTGGCATTAAAATGAGGAATATCCATCACAGGTCCTTCAGGTACAATATCACGGAAAGCTTCATTGATGAGGCATTGTAAGAACCTTGGATACATAAGGAACATGTGTCTTCTTCCTTCCTGAATGTTTGATGTCAGACCATTAAACACATAAGCAGACATGTTAATGGCCTGTTAGTGCACATAGCACATATAGCAGATGAGGTAGACACTTGAATGTCATTCCATCCAATCTTCCTCTTTGACAAACAATGTTGGTAGAGATGAATGAGGAATCTCCATTGTAACTCAACTAACCCCTTCATAATCTGCTTGCCTTCATAACCTCCCTCATATCCAATGTTGGCAAAGAAAGTTGTAATACCATCATCTTCAAATTCTAAAGGAGTGTTGGCATCATCACCAAACTGCAGACACATCATCACCAAACTGCAGACACTGTCTCACAGTTTGTTCAGTAATGGCCAATGTATGATCATCAGAGATTCTTCCAGACAGAGTCCTTACACCATCTATCTCTGTCACCTCAGCAGTGCTCCAGAATGACCTTATGAATCTCTCTAAATGATTGGTCTGACTGTAATTGCATGAGCAACGCTGGTAGTGGATATGAATCTGATCATTTCTCTAAGACCTTCTGCCTCGGGTACATCAGGGTCGAGATAACCACTGACATTATGGAGCTTACTCCAAGTGAGATTTGCCATGTTTCTTGCATTAGAGGCATATGAATAAGAAGATTTGATAATATTCATCAGATTCTAAAGCATACATCAATTGAAATTTATCAGTTTAACTTTTGATGGTCAAAATTGAATGTCCATAGGTACTATTCCATAGTAATCATGCCTATACTTGATGTTATCATGAATAACCACTATTATTTTGTTTTTCATGTTTGTAGTGATCATCTTTTCTGTTTTTTAAACTCTTTTAACTCTTAGAATCAAGTTTTGATTTCAACATTTTTAAAATTTTGTTCTGCTCTGTTCATGCGATGAACAAGGTTATGAAAATCACTTGTTTGTTGTTATCTTCATAGTTAACAGGTTCATTGCAGTCGAAAATGTTCATCATTTCTTAATCTTAGTTTGATTTTGAGTTTTCTTTCTTGACCTAGGGTTCAAAGTTCATTATGGGTTCAAAGGTCCGACATTTTAGGTCATAAACTTCAAAGATTATCACCTTTTGTTCGATACTACAGTTGTAGAGAATCGAAACTGAGGACTAATCAGGGTGAATAAGAGTAGAACATGGGTTTTGGTGATGGTGATGATGATTGATGAAGAACAGTGAAAATACGCTTGTCTCACTATGAAGTCTCTCAAATTTGAAGTGTTAAATGACATTTTGAAGTGGTTTTAAATAGTCAATTAATATCTTTTACAAATGTTACAAGTTTCAGGACAAATGCGGTCAATCTTTTAAATTCACTGTAGCAAATGCGAAAGAGTTTTGTTCATCAACATTTGTGTACTGTTATAAATGCGGAAGAGTAAAAACTTAACAGCATTTGTTCACTATAGCAAATGCGGTTGAACAAAGTTGGTCAGCATTTGTTCACTGTAACAAATGCGGTTGAATAAAGTTGTTTAGCATTCGTTTACTGTTGCAAATGCGACTGAACAAAGTTATTCAATATTTGTTCACTGTAACAAATGCGGTAGAGCAATATTCCTTTGTCCACATTTACTTCAAGAAATGCGGCAGAACAATAAGTTGTCCGCATTTCTTGACTTTCATCATTATGACAGAAGAGATTAAGCACATTGTTTATTCATTTTGATACACATGAAAAGTTTTTGATGTCAACCACATTCAGGAAATGCGGATGAGTAAAAAGAAATACGGCAGTACAAAAGTTCACATAAAACAAATGCGGTTGAAAACTTTTGTCCGCATAGGTTTTTGACCAAACTTTTCACGTATTCTATGAATCCAAGGATCACAATCAAGATTTATCAGTGTTAGAAGGGAATTAAGTTAATGATTGCGGAATGAACATTAACCTTGTTTAATTGTTTAATAAATAAATATCAAACAGAATAAATGTTGATTATGACGAACACAATGATATGAGCACAATAAATAAACAAACAGGATTTGATTCAAAAGTATTTCACTAAAACTAATTAAAGATTACAGATGAATAAGTAATGAATGCTATAAACAATAATTTATTTGAATGTGTTGATGTTTGGTGAAATATTGATGTGACGGCTGCTAGGGTTTGTGTTTGATTGATTGTGTGAATCGATGTGATGTTTTGTGTTTGCCATTTGGTCGCCCGTGTGTTCCCTCGCATTGCTCGTCGCTTGATGTGAAACCTAGGACTCATATTTATAGGCATGCATGTTTCTGTTATGGAAACAATGAATCTCTTGGGATTTGAAATTGTCTTGTTGACTTGTTGACTTGTAACATTTGAATACAAGTGTTTGGTCTTCAGCAGTAAAGGTGTCTTCTGCAAGAGTGTGCTTTCCGCAGGAGTCTTCACCTGAAGTCTTTGTTGTATTGTTCATCCGTGGAGGTTTACTCTTCCGTATGAGTCTTCATCTTAAACTCTTTACTTGAATCCTTGAGTTCCAGAGCTGGTTGTACATCCGCAAAAGATTTTCGTATGTTTGTTTTTGTAAGAAACATATCTACAGAAGAACAAAAATGTTCATCCATAGATGTTTCTTACACTGAGTCAATTTCATAAATTGACCAAGCATAATGTTTTACCTGCAATCATACACATAAATCAACACATATGGGTTAACCTATATACATAAAGCATACATCAAGATAATGAATTACAAATATTCATTACAAGTTTTGATTAAAGTTCTAAGCCTATACAAAAGGATCTAGACCTATTGTTCCTAGATCTAACATATTCTTTGAAATAAATCCGGTAGAGTTAACTTGTCAGCATTAGTTTCACTTTGTTTTAAATGACATAAATAGTTACCCGCATTGGTTATATGCATGGGTTACCTTCACCCGCATTAACCAATGCCCTTACCCGCATTAACTTTTGAACTTAATCAAAAAATAATGTTTCTACAGAGTAAAATTATTTCTATTTTTCTGCTGATTCCTTTCTTGTTATGAAGAAATGTCTTTGATTGACTTGTCTCTTATGAAGTTTTGACTGTTGTTGGGGTTGTCAATTCTTGCTTGGATTGACTTTTATATCAGATGTGATACAAGTTTCATATTGTTTGAATGATCTTAGACTTCTTATGCTTCCAAGAATCTGCATAAGCTGAGATACTATAGTATAACTTCTGCACCAACACAGTTAGTTTCTTTTTGATTTTTTTTATAAGTTTTAAGAATGTAAATATCTATACAAACTGATCAAAATTTTAAATTACCCCCCCTAAAGTTTATATCCATAACTAAATAGAAACTTTAAAGATTTAAAACTTTTGAACATGAAATATTTTTTGATGTTGTTGTTTTTCTGATTTAAACATGAAGAAGAAGTATACCTTATGATGGGATCATATCAATCTTACATTACACATGTGCACTCTTTTGTTACTAAAATAGACATGGTTATGATCTTATTGATTGAAGGTATGTTTGTCCTCTTAAACACATACATGGTTAATATTTTAATGCATGTGATATTTATAATGTTTTGGTTTATTTGAATTCAACATGTACTTCACACACAAAAGCATGGTAAGATCAACCATCCTCATGTGATGCATGGTAGAACTTTTTCACAACTTACTTGACCAGGTCACTTAAAGTATTAGATCTCATTTTTACCAATCCTCATTAGGATTCTTTTACTTTGATCCTTTTCATGATTTGATCCATATTGGGATTCTTTTTCACTTCACTTTGGAAGGTGATCCATGCTGGGATTCTTTTTGTTCATTCACAAAGAATGTTTTCTTTTTTTGATTCATCCAATTTGGATGTGTTCCTCATTGTGAATCTTTTGGATCATTACATCAGCACTATGTTCTTGTTTCTTCAGGTCTTTGCTCAGCAAAACAGAGAACAGACTGATGTAGGTGAAAGAGATTCATAAAATATCATTACCTAGTGTGTTTAGGTTATTACACACATATACACTTGGATAAGCCAATACGTACCCGTACTCTGAGAAGAGTGTTTCACAATTGAATAAGATTTTAATTCATCACAGCATGTATCTTCTTTTCCAAGTTGAGCCTACCCACATATCAGGTAAGTCATGTCAGTCTTTCAAATTTTGAATTAAGCACAGTGAATGATATAACGACTGTAATTATATCATTTCCCATAGTATATCATTTTCTTCATCAAAATTGACTTCTTTTTGTAATTTTGTAAATTTTTGAATTGTTTTTGATGTTTTTGATTTTATTCAAGGTTAATCATGCCAATTGATTGAACTAGGAATTCAAACCTACTATGTTCAAATGCCTTGGTAAATAAATCAGCCTATTGATTGTCAGTGGGAACTTGAATCAATTTGATTAACTCTTTTACAGCACAATCTCTCAAAAAATAATATCTAATTTCAATATGTTTTTTTGAGTGCTGAACTGGGTTATTTGTAATAAAAACAGATACTGTGTTGTAAATGTGAATTGGAGTATGCAAGAAGTTAAAACCATAATCAAGCATCTGGTTTTGAATCCAGAGAAGTTGAGAGCAACAGGCTGATGCTGCAATATTCTCAGCTTATGCTATTAAAACAAATACGTTTGTCTGTTTCTTGCACTGCCAGGAGACTAGTCTGGGACCCAGAAATTGACAACCGCCAGAAGTGGACTTCCTATTGAAGTTGCATCCCTTATAATCACTGTCAGTGTAGGCATAAAGATTGAAATCTCGTTCCTTTCGATACCATAATCCAAGAGTAGGCTTGCCCTTAAGATATCTGACTATCCTTTTGATAGCATTCACATGAGATTCCTTGGGATCTGCTTGATACCTGACACACACACAAACACCAAACATAATGTCAGGCCTATTGGCTGTTAGACACATAAGTGAACCGATCATAGATTGATAGTGAGTCTGATCCACTGATTTGCCTTCTGGATCTGGACCAATCTTCACTTTAGTATCAACAGGTGTTCTGATAGACTGACAGTCAGCAAGGTAGAATTTCTTCAACTTTGTTTCCACATATTTTAATTGATTAATGAAGATTCCATCTGCTGTCTGTTGGACTTGCACTCCTAAAAAGAATGTGAGTTCCCCCATTGCACTCATTTGGAATTTTGAATGCATAAGGTCTTCAAAATCTTTGCTTGTTTGTTGAGCCAAAAATGATATCATCCACATAGATCTGGACTAGCAACATGTCTTTTCCTTTACTTTTTCTGAAGAGTCTGATCAATATTTTCTCTTTCGTATCCATGTTCAAGAAGAAAAGATGATAGAGTCTTGTACCACTTTCTTGGGGCTTGGTGAAGACCATACCAGGCTTTGTCAAGCTTGTACACCCTGTGTGGAAAGTCAGGATCTTCAAAGCCTGGTGGTTGACTCACATAGACTTCTTCAGCAATCTTTCCATACATAAAAGCACACTTCACATCCATTTGATAAACAGTTAACTTCGTGCATGCTAAGTATGCAAGAAAGATTCTTATTGCTTCTAATCTGGCAACAGGAGCAAACACTTCATCATAATCAATTCCTTCTTCCTGTGTATACCCCTGAGCCACTAATCTTGCTTTGTTTCTGATGACAATCCCTCTATCATAAGTTTTGTTTCTGTATAGCCACCTGGTACCGATAGGGTGTTTTCCTTCGGAAAGATCTACCAGTTTCCATACTTCTTGTTTCTTGAACTGCATCAATTCTTCCTGCATTGCTTCAATCCAACTATTGTCTTGAAGAGCCTCTTTGATATTTTTTGAACTGTTTGACAGAGAAAGCAAGAGAACAAACAAATGTTTGCATTGCTTGACTTGGTTCTTGTCACCCGTTCATTGAGTTCACCAATGATGCTATCTACTGGATGATTCTTGTGTATTCTGGTCGTTGGAATTGAGTCACCAGCAATGGTTACATCAAGATTAGAGACATTCAGATCATCTTGGTGAGAGGCACCTTCATCTTGTATTGTTGGATAGTTATGGAAATAATAAGAATCTGTTCCAGTGACTGCTTCAGTATTAGCAGCACTTTGATTACTTCCATCATTTGAGGTTCTTTTAGTTTCAACCGGAGGTGTAGCTTGATCTTGATTTCTAGCTTTAGTTGATGGGTCTTCTGAAGGAGATGGTAACAAGCTAGGACCAGCTTCAGTTGAAACACTTTGATTTGATATGGATGTCTGACAGGATCAGCTTGTAAGGGAACATCTTCATTCAGGTGCTCAGAAGAGGTTGGAGGAACCATTGAAAAGTCATCTCTTCTTTCTACTCCTGTATAAGGTTCTACTGAATGTAGGTTTCCTGCATCAGACAAGTGAAATTGATCAAAAGATCTTGTAAATAAGTCAATATCAAACAACCACTCGGGACCATTTGTTGATTTGGGAAAAGAATGTTCCTTAAATTGAACATTTGTTGATTCAAAAGATCTTGTAAATAATCTTGTAAATTGATCAAAAGATCTTGTAAATAATCTAGGATTAAACACTCTGTACGCCTTTGAAATAGAAGAATAACCTACAAAGAATCCTTCAGCAGACTTAAATGAAAATTTTCCCAAATAGTCTCGGATATTTAATATTGAGACAGCACTACCAATAAATATTTTTCTGTGAAAGAGTAGTTCATAAGGAGTCTTGTTGCTTTCTTTTACAATCAGAGTTCTGTTTTGCACAAAGCACATTGTGTTAACTGCTTCTGCCCAAAAGGTAATTGGCAGTTTAGCATTGGCTAGCATTGTTCTTGCTGCTTCAATCAGTGTTCTATTTCTCCTTTCAGCTACCCCATTTTGTTGAGGAGTTGTAGCTTCACTGAATTGATGAGCAATGTCTTTGGTTGCACAAAATGAACTCATATCTTCATTTTTAAATTCTGTCCCGTTATCACTTCTTATTGCTTTGACCTTATGATCAAGTTGGTTTTCAAGTTTTGTGATAAAATCTTTTATTAATTGGGACGCTTCGTTTTTATGAAGTAATAAGAAGACCCATGTAAATCTGGAAAGTCATCAATAATCACCAAAAAATACCGTTTCTTTCCAACACTCATAACATGAGTTGGTCCAAAAAGATCCATATGAAGTAGCTTCAATGGAGAATTGTTTGTGTTCACCAGTTTTGGCTTATGGGAAGAATTATGTTGTTTCCTTTTGAGACACGCTGAACAGTGATCAATAAAGTGAAATTGTTTTTGAGGTAAACCAATGACATGGTTTCCCTTGACCAATCTGTTCATATTTTTGAAATTGGTGTGTCCCAAACGTTTTTGCCAAAGTTGTGACTCATTAAAAGATGCTTTTGACAGAAGACATGTTTCTTCTTTTGGTGTAGCAGAATTTAGGTTTAAGACATAGGTGTTATTCTTTCTCAGGGTCTTCAAGACAACCCATTCTTCAAGAATTTAGAATCCTGGTTTCAAAATGTAGCAATGAGTGTCAGTGAAGTGAGTTGAATATTTATTATCACAAGTCTGAGACACGCTGAGTAAATTGAAGTTTAGTTGTTCATAGTAGTTCACTCTATCAAAGCTTAGCATCCCATTTGTCACAGATCCTTCACCAGTGATTCTGCCACCTTGTGAATCTCCTCCAAATGCCATAGTAGTTCCTTGTATATCCTTGAAGTCATGAATGAGGAAACGATGTCCAGTCATGTGTCAAGAGCATCCACTGTCCACGTACCATAAGCTATTGGACCTGTATGGATGACCTTGCAAGCACAAAAGAACTAACTAGAATATGGAACACAAGCCATAATGGTCGTGGGTTTCCCGTTCCTATCCATGAGAGTAACTTCTTGGTACTTTTGTAAGGCCTCTTTCCCAGGACGCTTACAGCTGGTCAATCATTGCACATAAAACATAAAACATATATTTAAATTTACTAAATCAACGCAACGAAATAATTTAAAATCATTTCATTCATTGCTTTTGCAAAATAATACAACATTCATAATCATTACAAAAAATTATTTGTTCGCATTACAATGCAAAACGTCATAATTTAAACAAAGGGATACCATCCCAAAAACAGCAAGTAGCTGCCCCGTGCCATCCTCAGCAACATTACCTGCCAACTAGAAAATACATAAAAGTGACCGTTGCTGAGTGAGTTCTAGCTTTATAAATAAAATACTTTTCTTTCGTTTAAAACCATTCTTTACTTTCATGCGCGATCATACATCATACGTAAACTTAGAGAAAATCATTATTATCTTCCATTACCATTCATTATCCATCTTTCTTTCATTCTTTCTGGATCAGTGTCATCAGCTATACCCCAAACGTAAGCACAAAGCGTGTACTGGGCCGAAGTTTATAAAAATACTTCCATAACGCACATAACCTGGCACCATCATCGGGGTAAGCGACAAAGATCCCACCTGTATGCTATTCCCCAAACGTAAGTACAAAGCGAGTACTGGGTTGAAGTTTATCAGACTTCCATAACGCACATTGTAAGGATTCCTATAAGTCTGATGCAGCCAAAACATCCAAAGTCTCCCTGCATGCAAGCACTGAAGAACAGAAGTAGAAATGCTTTGGAAGTTTTACACCTTGCATTAGAATTATTCTAAGTGTAAAATCTTCCAAATCCAAGACCAACATCTTCTGAAGCCAAAAGTGAAGTCTTCCGAAGCTTCAAAGACAAAGTCTTCCGAAGCTAAAGAGTGAAGACAGATTTCTTCCGAAGACTTTTAGAGACATGCTTTTATCTGATGTACTTTACCATAAAGCTGGACCACCTTTCTGCTGCAACTCTGTTTAGTCACCAACTTACATGAGTTCGTGAAAAGGTCCATGCTTTTAGTAACTGTACATTGAGGTCTTGAATCTGTGCTTTCTACTTTATGTACTTTTATTCTTTTTGTAATATATTAGGATGTGAGCTATGGCATGTCATAATCACTAGTCAAAAGGCAATCTGCCTTTTGACTCTACATTTGATTTTGTTGTCTAGTCTTATGAATCCAACTGGCTTTCAAAGTATGGCCGGCTGTAGGATGTAGTATAAAGTATCTCAAGTACTTGTAACTTTCAATCTATGCATTGTAACATTTGCAAAAGAACTTGAGAAGCAAGATACAGCATTCTTGAAAACCAAATACTTGTTGTTGTTAGCTATCTTGTTCTGTCTCATTTTTACTTGTGTTCTTAGCATCTTTCATATAAGTTACAAGTTCCCTATTTGATCTGTTAAATATTCTAAAGAACTCTCCTCATTGTGTTGTTGTGTTGTAAGTGCATACCCTTCACCGGTCCTGCATTTGGTATCAGAGCTTTTCAGGCTCTTGACATAAGATCTCACAATCTTAAGATCTCTCACACACACAAAATACTTAACAACTCAAATGGCAGCGATTACCAAAGCTGATATGGATACTGGAACTATGACAAAGTCTCCACTGATCGCTCCTGAAGACTTTGATACTTGGCGTCAAAGAATGGAAGGCTTCATCATGTCTCAAGACTCCAGGATGTGGGACTCTGTTGTTGAAGGACCTTACATACCAAGCACCACTTCTGCTACCGGTGGTGGTATGATTCCAAAGGCTGTGGCTGATTACTCTGAAGAAGACAGGAAGAGAGTAGAGATTGATGAGAAAGCCATGACAGCCCTTCAAACTGCTCTTCCAAACTCCATCTACAAAGGCTTCAAGAAGTGCAAAACTGCCAAGCAACTATGGGAAGCACTGAAGCTGATGTATGAGGGGTCCACTAAAGCAAAGTAGAACATGAAGGATCTCCTGAAGCAGCAGTTTGAAAACTTCACCTTCAAGGTAGGTGAAACCATGACTCAATAATACTTCAGGTATGTTGAGATTGTGGATACTCTAATGGATGTTGGAGTAACTCTTGAGAACAGGGACATTGTAAGGAAGTTTATGTCCTCTCTTCCTAGAATATGAACACATTATTGTGTTGTTATCAAGAGGACTAAGAACCTTAAGACTCTTACTCTCACAGAGTTGTATGGTATTCTTAGTGGCTACCAGATGGAGATGAACATGCAAAACTCATCTGGTAACTCCAGAAATCAACTGAGTTCAACCCTCTATGTGGTTGAAAGCGAAAGCATTGAACCACAACATCATCTTATATGCTACCCTGATAACTCACAAAAGGGCCCTTTCATCTCCTTCCCAGAGACTCCAAGAGAAAGCTACACTCAAGGAAGTCCTTTCCAAAAGACAAGTTCTTCTCATGCCTTTGTCTCTGCTGATAAAACCACATGCAACTTTCTCTTCACCCTTGAAGATTTGGACTGTATCCATCCAGATGATCTGAAGTACATGGAGATAGTTCAGCAGATGGCTCTTCTCACTCACAGAGCCAATAAGTTCAACAAGAGGACATGGAGGAAGTTTCCAAGCAATGCAGCCAGTGGAAAGTTTTGGCTGGATAAAAGCAAAGTAAAGTGTTACAACTGTAACCAGATGGGAGACTTTGCAAAGGAGTGTAAGGCACCAAGGACAAATGCTGGCAAAACACAAACCAGACCAAACTACACTGACAAAGCTCCTCATAATGTGAACCCAAAGCAGCAAGTTACAGTTGCTGTTGAAGAAGGAGGCTTTCACTGGAGCTTTCAGGTAGAAGATGCATCTCCAAACCAAGCACTCATGGCAGACCACGATGAAGCCAAGGTATTGGAACATCTTTGTACTCCTGAATGTATTGCTAAAGTTAATAGATACAGGTCCTATAACTTAGAAATGAGATCTGATCATAAACTAAAGATAGAGGACTTAGAGAAAACCATTTCAACTCTTAAACATGAGCACACAAACTACAGGACTTAGATCAAAGACCTCATTACTAAGTTAATTGAATGCCAGGCTGAGCTTGTGATCAACAAAGCCAAGGCAGAAAAATGTGTTATTGAAGAAGAGACCTTCAAGAACATAATATCCTCATCCTTGCATGCAAAAGTTTGTTATCAAAATAAGCAGGGACTGGGATCTTATGAGATAGCTCCTTCACACACAATCTTATCTGTAAGATCTCCTAGGTGTGGAACTTGTGAAGATCAGCTTTCCCTCATAGACCTTTTGACTAAAGAGGATGAAAAGGACATGGTGAAGAATGGCTCTGAGAAGAGTGAAGAAGATCATTCTAAGAAGGGTCACCATCCCTTTGAGGAGAGTAAAAATGTTGCGATGACCAAGTCCAAGAGAAAGAACTTGATCAGAAAGGCCAAAATAAAGTCCAATAAGGCTCAAGATATCAAGGCCACCTTCAACTCTGCACAGAAACAAGTCTTCATATTTGCAGGATTTGAAGTGATAAAGGCTGAAGACACCAACTTGAACCCCATCAACAAGAGTTCTGGTTCATGTCCAAATCATCCCATCATCAAGAGAAGTTTGATCAGTTGTGCACCACTATTATACAACCTGAACCATCCAACTCCAAAGGTAGTTCTATCCCCACAAGAATTGCCACAACATCTGCAAAGATGAAGTATGGAGAAGGAAAGTGATCAAGTTCAGCCTTGTTCACAATGGAAAACTCCTAGAAGAAAGAAAATGGACTGTGTTATGTGTGGGAGTAGCTCTCATCTTGCTAAAAATTGTGTTTACAATCCAAAGAGTACTCTCCACATGACCAAGAAAGAAACTTCTAAGAGTTTGGAGAAGAAGAAGCAAGCTTCGGACAGAAAATCTCTTTCATTTGGAAGCTCCAAAATGAAGAAGAAGACCAATGGAAACTTGCCTTCGGAAGAAAATTTGGTCTCGAAAGAAAGGAATACTTCCGAAGCACTGAAGCTTGCGGCAGTGAAAGCAAGATCTTCCGAAGGTCCAGTCATCAAAACTTCTGAATTCAACAAAACTTCCGAAGTGTTGAAGGTCAATTCTAAGCTTCCAAAGGTGGTACGGAAGTCAAAGAAAGACCAAGTGGCTGAAAGTTCTTCATCAACATCAGCAAATGATCCTTCTAGCATGACTATAGGATCAATTACTCTTGCATTGTCTTCAGCTTCTTTTGATGTGCCCAAAACCAATGAGGCTTGGTTTCCAAATGTAACTAACCATCTCTTTTGTGCAGGAACAACTCAAGACAAACAGAAATGTATGGATCGTTGATAGTGATTGTTCCAGGCACATGACAGGCAATAGGTCACTACTCTAAAAGTTTGAAAGAATTGATGGAGGACCAGTTGCTTTTGGAGAAGATGCAGGAGGTTACATTACAGGAAGGGGCAATGTCACAAATACTAAGCTTAGCATTGAGAAGGTAAACTTTGTCTAGGAGCTTGGGTACAATCTTCTGAGTGTATCCTAATTTTGTGATCAGAGTCATAACATGCTCTTTACTGAGCATGAATGCATTGTTCTCCGGCCCGGTCTGGTCATTTCTCATGAGCACATCCTGCTCAGAGCCCCCAGGAAAGGGAACATGTACAAGATGGATTTGCAAGAAACATCTCCCTCAGGAGAAGTTTCATGCTTTCTATCTAAAGCAAGTAATGATGAGTCTTTCCTTTGACATAAAAGAATATGCCATGTAAACTTTAAAAATATGAATAAATTAATTAAGAATTATTTGGTAACTGGAATACCAAAGAAAGAGTTTACAAGTGATGACCATTGTGTTGCATGCCTGAAGGGGAAGCAACACAAAGTATCTCACGAGCCAAAGAACAGAAATTCCATCATTAATCCCCTACACTTATTACATATGGATCTCTTTGGCCCCACTAGTGTAATGAGTCTAGGAAGGACCTGTTATTGTTTGGTGATCTCTTCTTTCTTAGAACTAAGGATGAGACCCCTGAGATTCTAAAGAATTTCATATTAAAGATTGAGAATCAATGTGATCACAAGGTCAAAACCATAAGATGTGATCAAGGAACTGAATTCAAGAATCAAATCCTTGATACATTTTGTGAAGAAAAAGGTATTACAAGACAATATAGTGCTCCCAGGACTCCTTAGCAAAATGGTGTTGCTGAGAGGAGAAACAAGACACTAATTGAAGCTGCATGAACTATGTTGTCTGACTCTAAACTGCCCATCACCTTCTGGGCAGAGGCAGTGAACACTGCTTGCTATGTGCAAAATAGAGTTTTAGTAGTTAAGACACATGGTAAGACTCCTTATGAACTTTGGCACAAGAGAAAACCTTTCATTGGTTTTCTCATGTCATTTGGATGTCCTTGCACCATCTTGAATAGCAAAGATCAAATTGGCAAGTTTGTTGGGAAATCAGATGATGTACATTATATTGGATACTCTTCTCGAGCTAAAGCTTATAGAGTATACAATCTCATAATTAGTGTAGTTGAGGAGTCAGCCAATGTGACTTTCAATGAGCACACTCCTAGTGTGAAAGGTTCTGGTCCGGATTGGCTATTTGATCATGATTTAGTTACCAACTGTTTTACAAATCTTGTGAGCATGTTTCGGGGTCCACAGATTTACTACCTACTGGTGATCCTGACCCAAGATTTGAGCTAAGAAGACCTTCAAGCTACACATCTCAGCTCTAGTGGTAATGTTGATACATCATATTCCTAGTTTATGTTCTTAAATGTAAAAGTCTTTCATTTCTTACACATATGTAATGTGAATACTTAATGAAATATGATATGCATCTTGATGTTTATTTGTGTTTGAGTATTTCATATTATTATTGTATTTAGTATAATTCATATGTATAAACATCATATATAGGTTTGAGGTTGTTGTACATAGTTCTAAGTCAATTATGATTGAGAAATATGTTCAACTTAGTCGGATGGTTATTCATGCTAATGGACCATACTTATGGACCATACGCACGAATGAATCATACTTATGGATCAGTCGCACGACTAAACCAGGAGACTGGATCAGTCGTATGACTGAGACATAAGATTGATTTAGTCACACGACTGAATCTTCAGTCGTGCGTATGAATCAACCGCATGAGTTAATCGCACGACTGAACCATGCTAATGGTCCAGTCATACGAATGAAGATCAAAAACCTATAAATATCACATAATTCGTGGAAAAATAGAGACTTTGAAGATTTACAAACCCTAGCTGTCCATAACATCCTAAACAGCCTATCCAACTTCATAGTTCGTTCCTGATCGATTTCTAATCAATTCTTAACGTTTGTTTCATCGTTAGATAGATCAGGTTGTCGTTCTCACTGATTGGATCGCCAATCAAATAGGATTCCTCACTATTTGATCTGGTCTCACGCAGAATCCGTTAGTACTCCGTACGAAAACGGTCCTAACAAGTGGTATCAGAGCATTTTTTTTCTTTCTTTTTTTTAATGATGATCTAGTAGATGCCACTATGTACTGAGGAATGATCGGATCTCTGATGTACCTCACAGCCTCTCGTCCTGATATTATGTACGCCACGTGTCTTTGTTCCAGATATCAGGCTAAACCAAAAGTGAATCATCTAACAGGGGTAAAAAGGATCTTTCGTTATCTGAAGGGTACTCCAACACTCGGGTTATGGTATCCTCATGATGATGACTTTGAGCTTACAACGTATAGTGACTCGGACTATGGTGGTTGCAAGATGAATTACAAGTCAACATCAGCGGGATGTCAGTTCTTTGGAAGACGCTTAGTCACCTGGCAGTGTAAGAAGCACACATCTGTTGCTCTGTCAACATGTGAAGCTGAATATATTGCGGCTGCAAGTTGCTGTCCACAAATCATTTGGATTCAACAAGAAATGCGAGACTACGGTTTCGAAATTTTCTAACACCCCTATCTTTGTTGATAATTCTGCTGCAATAGCTGTCACCAAAAATCCGGTCCAACACCCAAAAACTAAACACATCGGTATTCAATATCACTTTATACGTGATTGTTTTGAAAAGCAATTAATCGATGTTGTTAAGTTTAATACGGATTTTCAACACGCCGACCTCTACACAAAAGCTTTTGACAATACTCGGTTTTTCTATCTTTTGGAGGTCAATGACGTGAAAATGCAAAGTGATGTGATTCCAGAAGAATCGAGTTCTTCGTCCAACAAATTTTCTTATTTTTTATTTTTATTTTCTATTTTTTAGTTTTATTATACTGTCTTTTAAAATCCAAAAATACAAAAACATTTTCGGTTTAAGAATTTTACGGGGAGAATAGTTTAGTTTCAGTATTTAATTACTTAAAAAAACGGGGGCGGGCAGAAAAGCTGAAAGCAAAGAAATCAAATCTGTGATATTGATTCAAAAATTATGGAAAATGATAGTACACAGGGAACTAATTGGTTGGGACATCAAAAGGATTTAAATGATCAAATGCAATATTCAAATTACAAGTCTTGGAAGTCTAAGCAAAATAAAGGAAAAATGATGTAAGCTAGTCGCTACTGAGGTAACATAGACAAAGTAGGCCTAGAGGTTGCTAGTTCATTATATGATGTGTCAGTAGATTCAACACAATAGACAAGTAGACTTCATTGGTAAATCAAATTAAAACTAATTTGTTCAACTTGCTATGGCTTTTCATCTTATCCCTGGTTAACACAATCAACGCATTTCCAATAAGGGGTGACGAGCAAAATAAATGCCACTAATGTGTGCGGATGACCATAAAAATGAGCAAAGCACATGGAAAAATGTTAAGCGCAATCAAGCTAATGACTAATGTTGTTGGTGCGTTATGTGAAAAAAAAAAAAAGTGCTCTAAAAACATAATAGGTTGTGTGCCTCTCTGTTTTGCGATGGAACTGACCCGAGGATAACCATAACCTAAATATTCTAGAATTCATTGTTGTTTGCGCCTCTCTGCTGTGCGATGACACTGACCTGAGGCTTGGCATCTCTTTGAAAACTCTTAGAATAGTTTCTTCTTGTCAAATACTCGTAGACCGCTCAAAAATCTCCTGACGAATGTTGATTACCATATATGTGTGGGATCCACAAATGCTTGTTGAAATAATATAACCTAACTAATCACCAACGTGAGTCAAAAATCTGTGTATGGATTTAAGTGGACAAACATAATGACAATCATCGTTGCTGCAACTCTCGACAGTCAAAATCATTGTGTGCATCTTATAGCTCTAGTATGATTTCCTGTAAGTGCTATTGACTCTCAGATAAATAAGAATCTAGTATTCAAGTACATAGTCCCAAATGATTATGATATACTTGTATGATTCCATATGAATCTTTCCAGATATGATAAAAATAAATTAAAGCTGTTCTGCTCAGGAGGCAAAATCGGTTAAATGATTTCTAAAAGGTTTCAATCCACCTCAAACCAAAAACACAAAAATATGTCTTGTTTGTTTTATTTCAAGTTGTTTTCTATTTTCGTTATCTTCTTGGCATCGAGGTCGGACTATCTAGCTAGAACTCTGTGAATCTCAAATTGAAAAGGTCGCGTCTGAGGTGACTAATCGGCTTTCAATTAAAAGGATCACGTCTGTGGTGATCAAATGATTTTCTGTTAAAAAGGTCATGTCTGAGATGATCATTGGTCATAATGTTATAAATCAAAAGATAAATTATGAGTGTATGGAAATGTATGAAGTCAAACTCATAAGTATGAGTCAATCGCACGATTGAATCATAAGTATGAGCCAATCGCACGATTGAATCATAAATGTTAGGACCGTGTACGCACGGAGTACTAACGGATTCTGCATGAACCAGATCAAATAGTGCGGAATCCTATTTGATTGGCGATCCAACAGTGAGAACGTTAACCCGATCGATATAGCAATGAACTAAACGTTAAGCATGAGTAGGAATCGATCAAGATTGAACTATGAAGTTGGATTGGCTGTTTAGGACGCTCTAGACAGCTAGGGTTTATGAATATTCAAAGTCTCTCTCCAAGTGTTCTGTTTTTCCACGAATTAAGTGGTATTTATAGGTTTGTAGTTTTCATTCGTACGACTGAACCATTAGCATGGTTCAGTCGTGCGACTGAATCATGCGGTTAATTCATATGCACGACTGAAGGTTCAGTCGTGCGACTGAGTCAATCTTATGTCTCAATCATACAACTGAATCAGTCTCCTGGTTCAGTCGTGAGACTGGTCCATAAGCATGATATATTCTTGCGTATGGTCCATAAGTATGGTCCATTAGCATGAATAATCACCCGACTAAGTTGAACACATTACTTAATCATTATTGACTAAGAACTATGTTCAACATCCTCAAACCTATATATGATGACAATTACAGATCAAGACATATAACATATTTCATTTCATCATCATATTACACATATGTAAGACATGAAAGAATTTTACATTTAAGTACATAAACTAGGAACATCAGGTATCTACAAACTCCCCCTTGGATCTAGTTTACCCTATTGTCTAACATTCTTCACATGCTCTTGAAATTTCTTGTACTTCTCTTCTCTTCTGACTCCTGCGTGTATCTCGAATGCAAAGCAGAGTCATATAACATGTTGAAACTGTAGAGCTTGTACAATATCTTGCGTGTCATAGAACAGTGGCCACTTGTATAGAGTGTAGACATCTTTTGCAGACAAGTTGGTAAGCCACATTGGGTCAAATACCTTGATAGTCTCAATCTTTCCATCTTTGTTCTGATGGGTTTGTTAGAACACAAGAAAACAAGTTTAACCTTTTAAACTTTCTGAAAAACGCAGCGGAAGTATAGCATTATAACATGTTTATAATCTGAAAATTTTGTGTTCTTAATGATGTTTTAAGATGGAGAAACAAACCCAAAACAAAAGGATCATTAATATGTGAATGAACAAGCTATGAACATATGTTAAACTACATAAAATCACAACCACAATGAGCTGTGATTACTACCTCTTTGGGCAGCAAGAAAACAACCAAGAAGGAGATGAGGATGCTGAAAATTTCGGCCAAAACTCCAAGGAAGGAGTCCTCAAGTTTATATACCCCAAGCCTCCTTGCAAAACACCTTCTTGTTAGGAAGATACACCACCAAGCACAACTCAAACCCTCCTATTTTGCTGCTGAAACCGTGGATTCAAGAGAGAAAAAGAGAGAGATATTTTGTCTATTGCATATGTTGAGATTGGATGGAGATCAAAGGGAACAAGACTTGTTAATGTGTGTAGTGTTCAAAGAAAAAGGTCCAATCACAAACAAGGGGGGGCGACCGAAATTTAAATCAAAAAGGGTTTCCCCCTTTTTTAAATTGAACACATACACACATGTTAAATGGTCTTGTAACTAGACATACAATTAACCATTTAATTGTATGTACAAGTTATATAACTTATACAATTAATCATTTAACTTATAAGTTATAATCTCTCATTATTATTTGGTGTCATCTAACCAATTTAAATAACACATCAAATAATATTATTGAACAAAATATCCTAATAAGTTGTTCCCTCTCATATGCAACTTATTTAGAAAACCCATTTTCTAAATTGGTGTAAATATTTAATTGCATGATCATATCATCAATTAAATATTAATTGGTGTTTGCTAAGCTTGTTATTGGGTATAACCCGACTTGGATCATAACGTACTAACCACATCAATATTCTAAGCGTCTTGGGCACACAGAATCCTACAATCTCCCACTTGCCCAAGATTCATAGAAGATTGATGCAAGCAGTAAATACCGCCTAACAACGGTTTACTACCCTTAATACGCATGACTTATAGCCATTCAATAACATCATCCCTTTCAAGTACCCTACTTGAAATGATTTAGGTGAATCAATCATCTATCCTTTTGTTACAGATGTCATGTTAAATCCGAGGACACAAAATGATCATTCCTTGTTGATTTAACTTAATCAGGCCTTAGACATCTAACTCTCAACGAATAAGAGGAACAAATTCCATCTTGACTACATACGTTTCTCACAAACACCTCGTGTCATACCTGAACATACCCTTATGTGCTGTCCACTATTTCAGGACAGTGAAGAAAAAGCTCAAGGTATAATACTTGGTGAATATCAAAACCCAATATGTATCTCAGGTCGGAGGATACCAAATGATATTCGCCTTTACTCAAATTTACTTATGATCAATCAATAAGATTCCATGTAGTAAAATTTGAGATGCGGGTTAGTCCAATATTTGTATCCCACAAATATCTATGAACCTTGGTAACAACCCATTGCTCTATATTCATCCTTATGAATATCAACCAATCCAAGTCATAATAATCTTACCTCACACTTGTTCCCACAAGTATGAACGACTACGGACATTTAGAGTAAACAATTTACTCATGGATTAAACATGCTAAATTGGAACATTAATTGAAACATTATAACCAAATAATTTTATTCAAATAATAAAGAGTTGCACATATCCAAATACAAAGTTTACAGATCAAATCCAATCAATAGAATATCGAAGTCCCATGGCACAAGTATGACCTTCATGCTTTGCTTTTTCAAGGAGCTTCGTGAGAGGATCCACAATGTTTTGATCCGTGTGAACTTTGCAAATACATATCTTTCCTTTTCAACTTCATCTCGTATGTAGTTAAAATCTCCGCTCAATGTGCCTAGTCTTTTGATGAGCACGAGGTTCCTTGATTTGAGCAATCTCACCCTCGTTATCACAAAAGATCTCTAGGGGGTCCTGAATAGAAGGGACAACCCCTAGATCGGCAATGAATTTCTTCAACCATGCAGCTTCTTGAGCTGCCAATGAGGCGGCGACGTATTCTGATTCTGTAGTTGATAGCCCACACATCCTGTGGAGCTCTTCCAAAGAGACCGCTCCTCCATTCAGAATGAAAATATATCCGATTGTGACCGAGAATCATCACGATCGGTTGGAAACTCACATCCGTGTAACCTTTTACAACGAGTTCCTCATCACCAGATCCATAGATTAGGAACATATCCCTTGTCCTCCTTAGGTACTTAAGTATGTTCTTAACAGCCATCCAATGAGTGTTTCCAGGATTTTGCTGGTAACGACTTGTCATGCTTAAGGCGCATGACACGTCCGGTCGAGTGCATATCATTGCATACATGATGGATCCAATAGCAGATGCATATGGGATTGCCTTCATTTTATCTTGCTCATCCTTTGAGCTAGGACATTGAGTCGTACTCAATATCGTTCCTCTTTGAATAGGTATGGTACCTTTCTTAGAGTTCTCCATCTTGAACCTTTTCAAGATCTTATCAATGTATGCACTTTGATTCAAACCAATCAACCGCCTTGATCTATCCCTATAGATCTTTATTCCCAGAATATAGGCGGCTTCACCAAGATCCTTGATGGAAAAACAACTTCCAAGCCAGGTTTTCACACCTTCCAAGGTTGGAACATCATTTCCAAATAGTAGTATGTCATCAACATACAATACTAGGAAAGTTATTGTGCTCCCACTAGCCTTCTTATACACACAAATCTCACCAGCGTTTTTGATGAAGCCAAATTTCTTTACCTCCTCATCAAAACGATGATTCCAGCTTCTAGATGCTTGTTTCAATCCATAGATTGATTTCTTTAACTTGCATACTTTATTAGGATGTTTTGGATCGACAAAACCTTCAGGTTGAACCATATAGACATCTTCCTCAAGATATCCATTTAGGAAAGCCGTTTTGACATCCATTTGCCAAATCTCATAATCATAATGAGCAGCTATGGCAAACAATATCCTTATAGACTTTAGCATCACAACAGGTGAGAAGGTTTCATCATAATCAACCCCTTGAGTTTGAGTGAAACCCTTTGCTACAAGTCTAGCTTTATAAGTATCCAAGTTTCCATGGATATCGGTTTTCTTCTTGAAAACCCACTTACTTCCAACTACCATGGAATTAGGAGGTGGTACAACAAG
Source organism: Flaveria ramosissima (assembly GCA_025215565.1). Taxonomy (NCBI): domain Eukaryota; kingdom Viridiplantae; phylum Streptophyta; class Magnoliopsida; order Asterales; family Asteraceae; genus Flaveria; species Flaveria ramosissima. The sequence goes on along the minus strand of CM046029.1, from coordinate 40,888,485 downwards.
CTCCCAAACTTGATTGTCATACATGGATTGCATCTCAACGTTCATGGCCTCAAGCCATTTGTCACAATCCAATTTGGACACTACATCATGGTATGTGGTTGGTTCATCTGAATCTACCACATAGCATCCATCCATGAAAAATCCGTATCTTTCAGGTGGATTACTAGTTCTACCACTTCTGCAAACGTTTTGTGTGTATTGATCAACCATTTGATCATCTTCAACATCCTTATGCTGAGTGCTAGTTTCAACCAAACGTGCATCGGGTTGTGGTTCTTGATCTTCCTCAAGATCCACTGTTCTACTGCTAGCTCCTTCCATAAGGAACTTTGCTTCTAAGAACTCACCCTTTCTGGCAACAAACACCTTTTGTTCCAGTGGATCATAGAAATAATATCCCATAGAATCTCTAGGATATCCAACAAAGATACACTTGGTGGATCGAACTTCTAATTTGTTTGGGGTGGGAGTCTTAACATAAGCCTCACAACCCCAGACCCTTAAGTATGATAGGGATGGAACTCTTCCATGCCATATCTCAATAGGTGTCCTTTCCACCTTTTTGGTTGGGGCAATATTTAAAATACGGGCCGCGGAGAGCAAAGCGAAACCCCAAAATGATAGAGGTAATGTGCTTCTAGCCATCATAGATCGGACCATATCCAATAAGGTTCGATTCCTCCTCTCAGACACACCATTGTGTTGTGGTGTTCCAGGTGGAGTGAGTTGTGAGACAATCCCACAACTCCTAAGATGATCTTGAAAAGCATCACTTAGGTATTCACCTCCTCTATCGGTACGGAGAACTTTAATCGACTTGTTGAGTTAATTTTCTACTTCATTCTTGAAGATTTTGAACATTTCAAAAGCTTCATCTTTGTGCCTTAATAAGTACACATACCCATAGCGACTATAATCGTCAGTAAAGGTAATGAAGTATCTTTCACCATTCCTAGTCATTGACTTAAAAGGACCACATACATCCGAATGTATGATTCCTAATAAATCTTTTGCCCTTTCGTTAGTCCCACTAAAGTATGCCTTAGTCATTTTACCTTGTAAACAAGATTCACACGCATCAAATGAATCACATTCACTTGTTTTAAAAGACCATTCTTTTGTAGTGTTTGAATTCTTTTCTTTTATATGACCAAGACGACAATGCCAAAGATAGGTATCATTCAAGTCCAACTTGAGTTTCTTGGTGTTAGTTTGGTACAATGAACTATTTAAAGCGTTTTCATGAACCAATTCATAAATACCATTAATGGGAATTGCTTTAAAATAGAACATATCATTTAAAGAAACATGAATATCATTTTCAACAAAAGATAATACATAATCATAATGTCTTAATTGGGATACAGAAATAATGTTCCTAGTCAAACTAGGAGCATACAAAATATTCTTCAAAATAACATCCAAGCCACTTGGAAGTTTTAGGATGTAGTCCCCACGAGCTTCAACTTGGACTTTGGTTCCATTGCCCATGAAGAGACTAACATCCCCTTGATGAAGTCCCTACTTCTTGTGAACCCCTTCAACAAATTGCAAATATGAGTTCCACATCCGGTATCTAATACCCATGTGTTTGAAGATGTAACATTAAGATCAATATGAATCATGTATGTTGTACCTGAGGTCTGCCCGGCATCCCTCTTTGCTTTCAACTCTTGGAGATGGACGGGACAACTCCTTGCCCAATGTCTAATCTCCCCACACTTGAAGCATGGGTCATTAGTAGCAACCTTTTGCTTCTTCTCTTGTGGTTTGGGTGGTACCCTTACCACCGCTTTCCCCTTTCCCAAAACAGGTCCTTTACCCTTGGCAACCTTTGCCTTGGGTGCGGGATAAGGCCTTTTCTTGTTTCCACCTTCATTGATGGTGAGAACGGGTAAAACCCTTTTACCCATGGCCGCTTCGGCCGTTTTCAGCATTGAGTGAAGCTCACCAATGCTTTTGTCCCAAGCATTCATGTTGTAGTTTAACACGAATGTCTCGAACTTCTTGGTAAGGCCATTAAGGATCAAATCCGTGGCCAATTCCTTTGAGACGGGACAATTAAGCCTCTCGAGGCGGTCAATATGACTTTTCATCTTAAGTGCATAAGATGAAACAGATTGGTTGTCGTCCATACGACATGCATGGAGTGCTCGAACCGTTTCGAAGCGCTCAACCCTTGCCTGCTGTTGGAACGTTTCCTTCTGCTGGGTTATCATGTCATAAGCTCCGTGATGTTCATACTCCTTTTGGAGATCCGGAGTCATGCTCGCTAGCATGAGACAAGACACTTGGACGGAGTCCTCAGTGTACTTCAACCATTCGTTGAAGGCCTCCTCATCATCCTCAGTAGGTTGATCGGGGATAGGGTCGTCTAAAACATATGATTGTTTCTCTTGCTTGAGAACGATTCTCAAGTTTCGATACCAATCAATAAAGTTGTTATGATTTAGACGTTCCTTTTGGAGGATCGCACGTAATGATTGGTTGGGCGTGGATGAGTTATCGTGATTTTCATTGTTGGTGGCCATCTACAAAATTTAACAAAGGTCTATTTAGTATTTTCGATATTGCTATTTTTAATAATTAATGCCTTTTAAGGTCATTTTTATATTAAAATCTAGAATCCAACATTACATTTAAATTGTGGTTAGGTGACCTTTATCCCACTATTTAAATTAATAAGGTGGCCAACGATTGACGGTTGCAACCATTTGCAACTTCTAGAGGCATGGGATCGACTTTAAACATCATATGTAAAGTCGGCATGTTAATCCCATCAACACCATTTGGAAACCATATTTAGGTGATCCGTTTAACATGGTTTGCAAATCAAGTTATCCTACTTGACACACACATGTGAGTTTACCCACATAAGTGGTTAGGTACCTTTATCCCACCAATGTGGTATCCCCACCTAAATCACAAGTTCCCTCTAAATGGTTAGGTGACCTTTATCCCATTTAGAGTTTCCAAATGACTCAAGTGTTGTGCAAAAGGACGGTGTTAAACTTTTTGTCAAAAGTTTAGAGATTTCATAACTCTAATTTTAGAAAACTCTATGTACTTGTATTTGCATGCTTTCAAATACAAGATACCCTATGGTTCTCTTTTAATAAAACTTCTTTTATTTTGAAATCATTAATCCTTTTAAAACCTTTTATTAGTCACTTAATGATTAGGAACCAAAAATTCAGCTTGTTATGATAATTTATTTAGATTGTTAAGCATATCCATATATCAAACAATCAACATAAAATGAATAATCAAACAAGCATATTTCATACAACCACATGTGCATAACCATAGCCACTAAGTTGACTACACTTGTTTGCCATCACAAGTGTTGTCATAAGATCTTTCCTAAGGGTTAACAATGAGACATCATATGTGTCCATGAACTCCCACTTGATTCCACATCCAAATGCTTCAAGTGTACATGTCTTTGATGTCCATCTTTTGGTCTTGATCTTGTGCATCTTCCTTTTACAAATTGTATCCTAATACATTTTTCTAATAAAAGAAATGCACCTATTCTATTTATTACATAACCAAATGAATAAATAATTACAACCCAAATAATAAACATAAATATTACAACCCAATGGAATGAATAAAACCAACCATTCCAATCATCCAAATCAAAAGGCCAAAGGCTAGGTTATGCACACTAACATCCATTGATCATATCATCCAAACATATAATGAAACCCCACTTAAAACCACCAAATTTAAGCCAACATAAACTGAAATTTGGGTTTTAAACATTGTCCAAACAATCAACATTTCATAATATATATCTTTCAAGGTCTAATCACTAGCATGTGTGATATGACCTTGAAAGTTTGGGGAATCATTCATACAAAATATAGCAGCCCAAAATCAGCCTATAATAAGTTGATAATACATCTTTAAAACCAATTTTATAGACTAAGAACAAGCAAGTTATCCACATAACCGGCTCTGATACCATTGATGGGTTTGTTAGAACACAAGAAAACAAGTTTAACCTTTTAAACTTTCTGAAAAACGCAGCAGAAGTATAGCATTATAACATGTTTATAATCTGAAAATTTTGTGTTCTTAATGATGTTTTAAGATGGAGAAACAAACCCAAAACAAAAGGATCATTAATATGTGAATGAACAAGCTATGAACATATGTTAAACTACATAAAATCACAGCCACAATGAGCTGTGATTACTACCTCTTTGGGCAGTAAGAAAACGACCAAGTAGGAGATGAGGATGCTGAAAATTTCGGCCAAAACTCCAAGGAAGGAGTCCTCAAGCTTGTATACCCCAAGCCTCCTTGCAAAACACCTTCTTGTTAGGAAGATACACCACCAAGCACAACTCAAACCCTCCTATTTTGCTGCTGAAACCGTGGATTCAAGAGAGAAAAAGAGAGAGAGTTTTTGTCTATTGCATGTGTTGAGATTGGATGGAGATCAAAGGGAACAAGACTTGTTAATGTTTGTAGTGTTCAAAGAAAAAGGTCCAATCACAAACAAGGGGGGGGGGGGGGGGCGAAATTTAAATCAAAAAGGGTTTCCCCCTTTTCTAAATTGAACACATACACACATGTTAAATGGTCTTGTAACTAGACATACAATTAACCATTTAATTGTATGTACAAGATATATAACTTATACAATTAATCATTTAACTTATAAGTTATAATCTCTCATTATTATTTGGTGTCATCTAACCAATTTAAATAACACATCAAATAATATTATTGAACAAAATATCCTAATAAGTTGTTCCCTCTCATATGCAACTTATTTAGAAAACCCATTTTCTAAATTGGTGTAAATATTTAATTGCATGATCATATCATGAATTAAATATTAATTGGTGTTGGCTAAGCTTGTTATTGGGTATAACTCGACTTGGATCATAACGTACTAACCACATCAATATTCTAAGTGTCTTGGGCACACAGAATCCTACATGTTCAACACTATGACCGCTTCTCCCGTCCTCCAATCATAATACCACCATTTGAAGTATGGAGTGAAGTCCTGAGGCATCTCCCTTAGAGGAATCTTAGACATTGTGCATGGGGGACTCCACTTCAGCATTACCTTAGGTCTTGCAGAGATAGGATCAACTTCAGTCTTATGAATAAAACGTTTAGGTTGTTGAGGCTTAAAGTTAACCCATCTGGTGTGGTATTCTTTCTTAAGAGCTGTCTCAAACCATCTTGACATCTTCCTCGGGTTGGCATACAAAAGATCTAAGCTAGCCAATCTATTAAGCTCGAAACCAGGAAGAGTCTTCAGATCATGTGGATATCTGAAGTAGTCAATCCCCTTCTCTCTCTTTACAGCATAAACATTAAAGTCTTCAAAATAAGCCCACGCGATGATTTTTCCAGACACTTTCTGATGTTTCTTGACTCTGTACAGTTTGGTGTAGGCATTTTGCTTTAGAGGTGCGCGTTGGGCTTTCATTTCCGCAAAACAAGCTGCCCATTCAGCTTTCTTTAAATCAACATTAGCATCAAAAGCTTGGGCTTGACTTTTATCTTTCTCTTTTTCTTTCTCCATCTCGTCCAACTTATAAAAAGTATCACTGCCAAAAGTTTCACCCAAGTTGGGGATAACGTTGCCCTCAGGGTTAGTGTACTCAGGATAGTGGTCAACTATGACATCTTCAATCTCTATTTCATCCATATCCTGTAGCTCCTCATCACTTAAGACATCAACTTCTGGAGCATCTTTAACAATTTCATCTGGATTTAATCTGAACATATCAGCCAGCTGCTCATCTGCCAGATCATGGATAATCTCTCTTTCTTCAGGGTATAGCTAACATACCTTCTTACAATCCCTTGCTAATCAAGAATCATAGTGAGCTGAGTCTTGACTTGCTGAAGGGGTATAACATCATAGTCATTAGGCTGTTGAGCTTCATCTGTTTGATTAAACATTCCACACATCACACATAAATCGTTAATCAAGACATTTAAACATAAATAATCATTAATTAAATTAATTTAATACACAATTCAAGTATAAAAGTTTCAAATACATAAACATCTAATCATTACTTTTGCTTTGATCGGGTGTCTCTTCAGCTTGAGGAGCTGAGGACAAGACTCTTTATCTGATTTTGCTTGGTGCGCCTGTCCTTTGCCGATGGATTTGAGGCTGATGCAGATGCATCACCTTCTTGATCATCCTTCTCATCATCATCACCTTCTTTTCCTTTTCCACTTCCTCCCGCTTCCTCCTCATCCTCATCTTCTTCTAATTCATCATTAGACGAATCGTCATCATCATCATCTTCATCATATCCACCATCATCACCATCACCTTTGATCTTTAAGGGCTCACCCTTAGATCCCTTCAGCCTTAGCATAATCTTCTTGTTCTTTTTCTCCCGTCCTTTAATCCTTTTCACCGATGCCATCATCAACTCGTTTTGACTCTTTAGTGCATGCTGAGCTCGGCCTAAAGCTCTCTCATAAAGTGCATTCTTCCCACTGAGCTGAGCTATTTTCTTGGCTTGGGCTGCATTTACCGCCATCAGTTGGTTTATTTGAGTAGCTCTCAGATCATCTGTTGCGATAAGCTTTAGCACAATGCGGTTTAGGCTTGCCAGCTGTTCCTCTAACCCAATAGTGGGTAGAGTGGAGCCATGTGTCATTTGGGATTGGGTGGATGTACCGACTTGGTGAGTGGTTGTTGTGGTGGTGGATGTGGTGAAGATAGGAGGAGGAATAGGAATGGATTGTGGTGGAATTGTGTTGGGTTGTATGGGTGAGGTGGAGGTAGGTGTATAAGCGGTGGAGGGAGTATCAGTGGCTGTGGGAGTGAGAGTGGCTGTTGTGGTGGTAGTGGCTGTGGTAGTGGTGGTAGGAGGTGGTAGTGGTGGTGGGAGCTGTGGTAGTGGTGGTGGCTGTAGTGATTAGGGTGATCCTTTGCCTCTTGCTCTTTTGCCGTGGGGTTCGGCCATCCTCTTCTTCCTTGAGCCCTTGGAGACAGAGGCTCCCCCTATGCTGATTGGCAGGTCTGGTGTGTAAGTAGGATCAGTGAAATCTAAAGAACCATCTTTCGACCCAGCTTGGTGTCCACCAGCCACCTCTTTACCTTTCTCGGTGGCCACAACCCGGCTACCGACTGTCCTAACCAGAGGCTCATCATCCGACTCCTCTTCTTCAACTGCCAAGAAGTCCCGGTGGATGGCAGCCTGCTTGGATAACACAGGGAGCTGAGGAACCACTCTGCTGAGGTGATAGAGAGATAGAAAACTTGTCGGTGTCTCGTGGTTGACTAGAGCCAACATCTCCACCACCCTGACCATCATCTTGGTCATCGTCATCGTTTTCATCGTCATCTTGAACCATAATCGGCTCAATATCTGTATCACTGTAATCGTGGCGCCACTTCTTTCGAGCGGGCGCCACGTAGTCCACGTTGGCCAAATGACCAAATAGTCTCCTAACCCGGGGCTTCACCTGCTTCCCCCGGTACACCTTCATCCTCTCAAGTGTGGTGTCATCCATCACCTCTAGACACACTGCATCGTCCTTCTCTTTGGGTAGGTGAGGAAGCTTCTCATCAATGATCATCTGTAGAAACCTCGGTTACATACAGAAGCCTTCCTTCCCCTTAGCCTCTATGTTCTCCGTCAAGTATATGAAGAACATCCGCGAGAAACTGAATGGGTGGTTCAGTACCAGTGCAACGAATGCATTCTGGATTTGGTCGCTCATCTCGTCAAATCCTCCATGCCTGGAGGAAATGCACTTGAGGGTCACATGTGCTAGGTACTTGAACTATGGACACATGTTGCTCTTGTTTAGCACGCCGACATTGATGTCGCCGGCGTACATGATCCTCAAGATACATCCCCAAACAGTCAGGGGATGTAGCTTGGTTGGGTGGTCTCCATCCTCCCCCAAATCCAAGACCCTTCGGAAGTCGTCTTCCCCTATGTCAATGTCTTGGCCGAAGATAGAACTTCGGATCCGGTATGGCTCAACTGAGCAATCTACAACAGCATTCTCCCAGAATGCCTGCTGCAGTGAGCGATAAGGTGTGCACGGAGTAGAAATAGCTCTGTAAATCCTCGATCGACGAAGAAACTCGATGATCCCAATAAACTCTGAAGTGTTCCTAGACGTAGTGTCAAGGTAAGCATAGATATTATGCATAGTGCTTATAGTCCATCTGTCAGCCATGTTGCTGCAACACAAGTAAAAAACACGTTAGATCCGTTCACAGAAAGAACACTTGAATTTGAACAGATTGTAACCAACTGGTTCAATCGTACGATTGAACCATACGACTGAGCTTAGTCGTACGATTGATTCAATCGTGCGATTGAATCGTGCGTCTGGCTCAGTCGTGCAACTGAAGTTCATTAGCATGTGCTTTCGCATGAGCACTGTTCGAGTCCAAAATTTTAAATCTTTGTCAAAATAGTCAATTTCACTTCATGTTTGTATTCACTAGATGCGCCTAGACAATATATAACACTTAATGTCTTTTAAATACATGTTTATGTACATTTAAGTGTTCTATTTAGGTTTTTAAGTCACGGTTCTGGTTTTAACATTTTCGGACTGTTTGGTTCGATTAATCTCCTCATTTGACATGGTTGCACTCTCATAGTACCTGTAGATGGATAGTAATCAGTCAGTAACGCAATATCAGTGGAAATCACAACAAAAATTTTAAAAAGGGTGCTTAGTAATCGGCGGTCTTTGAGAAAGTATTTGAGGTCAAGTGTAGGGCTACGACCGACTGAGCCCCTTTTTATACTGTTTTAAATTTCAGTCATGTGACTGGACCCATACGCATGATTCAAGCGTGCGACTGGGGTTCAGTCGTGCGACTAGCTCATACTCCTTCATCCAATCGTACGAGTGGTTCAGTCTTATAATCCAATCACGTGATTGTTTTCATACTCATGGTCCAATCGTGTGACTTGTTCATACTTATGGTTCATACGTACGACTGGCTCATACTTATGATTCAATCGTGCAATTGGTTCATATTTATGATTCAATTGTACAATTGACCCATACTTATGAGTTCGACCTCATACATTTCCATACACTCTGAATCTAACTTGTGATATATAACATTATGAATAACGATCATCTCAGACATGACCTTTTTATTTAACTGAACATCATTTGATCACCTCAGACGTGATCCTTTTAATTTGAACACATTTGATCACCTCAGACGTGATCCTTTTAATTTGAAACCATTTGATCACCTCAGACGTGATCCTTTTAGTTTAAAAAAATTTGATCACCTCAGACGTGATCCTTTTAGTTTAAAAACATTTGATCACCTCAGACGTGATCCTTATTGCTTGTGATTCACAGTGTTCATCTAGTTACATAGTCGACATCTACAAAAAGCAAATAACAAAAATATAGAAACAATTTGAAATAACACAAACTAAGAGAGAAAACATAAATTTGTGTTTTTGGTTTGAGGTGAATTGAAACCTTTTAAATCCATTAACCAGTTTTTCCTCCTGAACAGAACAACTTCATGTTATTTTAATCATTTCTTGAGAGATTCATATGGAATCATACATGTATATCACAATTATTTAGGACCCTTTTAGGTCTATGTGAAAACTAGATTCTTATTTGTTTGAGAGTCAATAGGACTTGTAGGAAATCATACTAGAGCTCTAAGATGCACACATTGATTTTGACAGTCGAGAGTTGCAGTCAGAATGATTGTCAGTATGTTTGTCCACTTAAATCCATACACAGATTTTTGACTCACATTGGTGATGAGTTAGGTTATATTACTTCAACAAGCATTTGTGGATCCTACACTTATATGGTAATCAACATTCCTTAGGAGATTTTTGAGTGGTCTACGGCTATTTGACAAGAAAAAACTATCCTAAGAGCTTTCAGAGAGATGCCAAGCCTCAGGTCAGTGCCATCGCACAGCAGAGAGGCGCAAACAACAATGAATTCTAGAATATTTAGGTTATGCTTATTCTCAGGTCAGTGCCATCGCACAGCAGAGAGGCACAAAACCTATCTTCTTGTTAGAGCATTTTTTTTCTTTTTGCACATAATGCACCAACAACATTAGTCATTAGCTTGATTGCACTCTTAACATTTATTTTTTTTCATGTGCTTTGCTCATTTTTATGGTCATCCGCACACATTTGTGGCGTTTATTTTGCTCGTCACCCCTTATTGGAAATGCATTGATTATGATAACCAGGGATAAGATGAGAACCCACAACAAGTTGAACAACTTAGTTTGAATTTGATTCACCAATGAAGTCTACTCGTCTATTGTGTTGAATCTACCGACACATCATATAATGAACTAGCAACCTCTAGGTTTACTTTCTTTATGTTACCTCAGTAGCAAACTAGTTCACTATTATTTTTCCTCTATTTTGCCTAGACTTCTCAGACTTGTAATTTGAATATAGCATGTTAATCATTTAAGTCCTTTTGATGTCCCAAATAATTAGTTCCCTGTGTACTATCATTTTCCATAATTGTTGAATCAATCTCACAGATTTGATTGCTTAACTTTCAACTAATCTGCCCACCCTCATTTTGTTTTTTCTTTTGTTTTTTTCAAGTAATTAAATACTAAAACTATAACTGAAACTAACTAAACTATTCTCCCTTGAAATTCTAAAACCGAAAATTTTTGTGGTTTTGGATTTTTTAAAGACAGGAAAATAAAATAAATTAAAAAATAAGAAAAATATGGCGGACTACGAACTCGACTCTTCAGGAATCACAGCACATTCAAAGAAATTTATTAGTTCAGGTTTGGGACCCAAGCCTTAACTGGCTTGGGTGACCAAGAGGAATCACACATCATGAACTCAACCCACTGTCCTTCAGAGGATGAGGGCACATTCTTCTTCTTATTGTTCTCATTATCTGACAAATTACTTGATTTTATCTTCCATAACCCAGTTTTGAGTAAGGCCTGTTTGTAATAAACAGGCGACTGGCTTATTGTTTGAACTTTAGGTTCACTAATCCTCTTAGGTGGATTATTAGATCTTATTTTAGAAAAACTTGGTTTTGCATCATAAATTTCAATTTTCGTTTTGGGCGTCTGATAATAAGGACAATTAGGATAGATATGTCCTCGTTTTCCATAACTGTAGCATGATCTCCCTTCTACAGATTGAAGACAATTTTTATGTGGTGTTGAGTTTGGTAAGGGTGTGAGATGTGTCTGGTTGGGTTTTGTCACCTCTCTTTTAGATGTTCCAGCTTCTTTAACAAAATTAATTGTTTTAACATTTTGAACATCTTTCATTTTCATTTTATTTGGATTTTGATGATTAACACGTTTAAGGTTCATTGGATTAGTCATATTTGGTTCAGAAGTAGACGTGTGTGAACCTGACCTTAAATTAACCTTTCCAATTTGATCATCCAAATTTGTAATAGGCATCTTCTCTTTTGATTTCAAAGTAGATTCCCTCTATTTAGTGATATTCTTCACAGATTTGCCCGTAGAATCGGGATCACTAACCAGAGAAGTAAACACCACATGATCCTTTACTGGGTTATTATTGATTGGTCTACATTTAGTGTTCAAAAGGATTTCATGTGGTGGCGGAACTACTTTATAACCCAAACCTTCCCCTGTATTTCGTTCTTTCACAAGGTTTTGAACAATGTGAGAAGAACATGCCAAACTGTGCAGTTTTTGTTTTAAAGAATCAACTTCAACTTGTAAAACTGCTTTTGCTTTCTTAGTTTCCTCCAAAGAATTTAGATAGAATTTAATGTCATTTGATTGATTTAAGGCAACAACCTCGGTTTCCCTTAGTTGTTTCCCCAAAAGTTCTATCTTTTCTTTGAACCTGCACTCATTTTGTTTTAAAACGTGATTCGCTTCAGTGCAGAGTTGTAAATAATTTACCAAATTGTCATTGTGTTGTAATAACCTTGCAAATTTTAGATCAACGCTTTCCCTAAATTTGTCACATTCAGTACAAGCATGTTTTTCAAATAATTGGTCTTTACAACTTACCTGTGAGGAATCAGAAGAATCAGCCATCAAAGCTATATCAGACTCTTTGTTGACCGGAGATTCTGATTTTGTTGCTCTGAGCTCTTCCATCCGATTCACATTCACAGCTTCTTTCGATATCTGACATCACTTGCTCAGCTATGATCTCACCTTCACTAGCGATAGCAGATCCATCATCCAGTGCATCGACAAAGGAATATTTGATTCACCCGGAGAGACAAAGCGGAAGGACCAGTCTTGCCCTTCATCACCTTGAGCAGTGAGAGCCTTTGTCTCTTTACTTGAAGAAGCAGTTCCAATCATGTCTTTGTCTTGACGGTTGAATGTAGGAAATGGGTTTCCATTTCCAGTTTTCTTGGGCTTTACACATTCACGTTTAAAATGCCCTTTTTCGCCTGAAACAAAGGACTTTGGTTTCTGACTACAACTAGATTTTGCCCCGTCTTTTTGATAAACTTCTTTGCTCTTCTGACTACACTAGCCAAGGCCCACATTTTGTCCATTCTTTCTAGCTCATTTTCATCAACTTGCTCGTAATCCTCATCTGCAAGATGACAATTTCCAATCTTTCCGGCAACTAAACCATCATAAGATTGTACAACAGCAGCTAGAAGATCCATGTGCTCCTTAGCAACTTCCACTTTGACATTACCGAGATTCTCAGTCTTCAACTTTGTAGTATTTGCCTCAGGAACTATGTATTGGGTTCCAGATGACCTGACATTTCGGTTCCTGAAGAACTGTTATAACATCTTGTATTTTTGTTAATTAAAAGTTAACTTTGTTAAGTTCTTATAAGGTCTATGTATGCTATTTATGAAACTTGATGGGCTATTCATGTTTGATTCCTTGTTTAATTTAAAGTTTCTAAGTTAAATGAATAATAATAATGATTATAATAATAATATTAACAATAATAATAATATTAGTAATAATAATAATATTAATAATAACAACAATAATAACAATAATAATAATAATAATAGTAATGATAATAATAATACTAATAACAATAATGAGAATAATAATAACTAAAATAATAGTAATAATAATAATATCATTATTAATAATAATAAAAATAATTTGTAAGTGTTACTAAACTTAACAATGCTTAAAACTTTAATTAGTTAAAGTTTAGAGGGTCTTAATGTCAATTTATGAACTTTAAATTGAGGTTTTAGCATAAAATAACAGAAATTCAAAAGTTGAGGGACTAAATGTGTAATTAACGAAACCCATACCCCTACCCCCTCGTTACCCACGATTTTCTGGCCACAACTCTGGCCACCCTCCGGCCGGAGTCCGATGTCCCTAAAAAAACCCATCAAACCGTTCGAAAACGATTCCAAACCGTTCCAAATTCATTCGTGTACATGTTTCGAACTTGATTGTATCATTTAATCGCGTTTACGAGTCGGTTACAAACCTTAATCGATCAAGTAACCGGCGACATTAACTCCATGACCGTTCGAACATTAAACCGTAATAATAATCTAATTAAACGAATATACACAATCATCTAACTAAAACTAATCGTTTACATCTTGCAATTACACCTGAAACAAGCCCAATCATCAAATTTGATTACCCTTTTAGTCGCGACTACACCACACTCGAACACCACTTTCGGGACTTCAATACCTGAAATTGTTAGGGTGCTTTCACTCACCAATATCCTTGGAAGCATTTTGCAACACGAATTTGATTATCGTTAGCAATTGCAACTTGAAGCCAGCCTCCACGTAGCCGCAACATTCTTCGGGTGTTCAAACATTAATCCAATAACAATTCGGGTAATTAAAACTACCTTCTTGCTTGATTTCATGTGGGGATTGAAAGCCCTAACCATGGTTTGATTAACAACAACGATTGGTGGTTCAATTTCGGATCAATCAAACTAGGGTTCTTACGAATTTGGGGGAAACTAATTAACTTGGGTTTAAAATCAATTGGAAACCAATATAAACCGCAGCTAAGGCCTTGGTTCACTGGTTCCATGTTCACCTTCCAACTTAGAGGTCACGGGTTCGAACCCGGTGACCTCCAACATTTTTTTAGCTTGTTTTGCAACATTTAAAAATATATTAAAAATTCTAAAAATTATAAAAAAATTATTTTATAAACTTCGTGTATTTTAAACCATTTAAATATTTTTCTGTAATTTATCTATAAAAATGTCCTTATATTTAATTTAAAATTTTAAAGTGAATGTTATAGTTAGTATATATTTTATATAACTTAGACTTAAAATACTAGTTTATACAATTATTATTTCAACCATTGTTTGTTTAAGTTGTTGTAAGAATTCCTATAAGTCTGATGCATCCAAAACATCCAAAGTCTCTCTGCAAGCATGCACTAAAGAATTGAAGTAGAAATGCTTCGGAAGTTTTACACCATGCACTAGAAATATTCTAAGTGTAAAATCTTCCGAAGCCAAGACCAATATCTTCCGAAGCCAAAAGTGAAGTCTTTCGAAGCTTCAAAGATAAAGTCTTCCAAAGCCAAAGAGTGAAGACAGATTTCTTCCGAAGACTTTTAGAGATATGCCTTTATTTGATGTACTTTACCATAGAGCTGGACCACCTTTCCGCTGCAACTCTTTAAAGTCACCAACTTACATGAGTTGGTGAAAGGTCCATGCTTTTGGTAACTGTACTTTGAGGTCTTGAGTCCATGCTTTCTACTTTATGTACTTTTATCCTTTTTGTAATATATTAGGATGTGAGCCATGGCATGTCATAGTCACAAGTCAAAAGGCAGATATGCCTTTTTGACTCTACATTTGATTTTGTAGTTGTCTAGTCAATTGTATCCAGCTGGCCTTCAAAGTATGGCCGGCTGTGGGATGTAGTATAAAGTATCTCAAGTACTTGTAACTTTCTATCGATGCTTTGTAACTTGTAATAGAACTTGAAAAGCAATATACAACATTCTTGAAAACCAAATACTTGTGTTGTTTGTAATATTGTTCTGTCTCACCATTACTTATGTTCTTAGCATCTATCATTAACAAGTTAATCAGTTCCCTATTTGATCTGTTAAGTGTTCTAAGCAACTCTCCTCGTTGTGTTGTTGTGTTGTAAGTGCATTCCCTTCACCGGTTCTGCATTTGGTATCAGAACATTTCAGGCTCTTGATATAAGATCTCACCATCTTAAGATCCCTCACACACACAAAATACTTAACAACTCAAATGGCAGCTACAACCAAAAGCTGATATGGAAACTGAAACTATGACAAAGTCTCCACTGATCACTCCTGAAGACTTTGATACTTGGTGTTAAAGCATGGAAGGCTTCATCAAGTCTTAAGACTCCAGGATGTGGGACTCTGTTCCTGAAGGACCTTACATACCAAGCACCACTTCTGCTAATGGTGGTGGTATGATTCCTAAGGCTGTGGCTGATTACTCTGAAGCAGATAGAAAGAGAATAGAGATTGATCAAAAAGCCATGACAGCCCTTCAAACTGCTCTTCCAAACTCCATCTATAGAGGCTTCAAGAAGTGCAAAACTGCCAAGCAACTATGGGAGGCACTGAAGTTAATGTATGAGGGGTCTACAGAAGCAAAGGAGAACAAGAAGGATCTCCTGAAGCAGCAGTTTGAAAACTTCACCTTCAAGGCAAGTGAAACCATGACTCAACAATACTTCAGGTATGTTAAGATTATGAATCCTCTAATGGATGTTGGAGTAACTCTTGAGAACAGGGACATTGTAAGGAAGTTTATGTCCTCTCTTCCTAGACAATGGACACATTATTGTGTTGTTATCAATAGGACTGGGAACCTTAAGACTCTTAATCTTACAGAGTTGTATGGTATTCTTAGTGGCTACCAGATGGAGATTAACATGCAAAACTCATCTAGTAACTCCAGCAATCAACTGACTTCAGCCCTCCATGTGGTTGAAAGGGAAAGCATTGAACCACAACATCATCTTATATGCTTCCCTGACAACTCACAAAAGGGCCCTTTCATCACCTTCCCAGAGACTCCAAGGGAAAGCTACACTCAAGGAAGTCCTTTCCAAAAGACAAGTTCTTCTCATGCCTTTGTCTCTGCTGATGTAACTTCAGGCAACTTTCTCTTCACTCTTGAAGATTTGGACTGTATCCATCCAGATGATCTGGAGTACATGGAGATAGTCCAGCAGATAGCTCTTCTCACTCACTGAGCCAAGAAGTTCTATAAGAGGACAGGGAGAAAGTTTCCAAGCAATGCAACCAGTGGAAAGTTTGGGCTGGACAAAAGCAAAGTAAAGTGTTACAACTATAACTAGATGGGACTCTTTGCAAGAGTGTGTAAGGTACCAAGGACAAATGGTGGCCAAGCACAAACCAGACCAAACTACACTGAGGAAGCCTCCCAGAATGAGAAGCCAAACGAAGCCCAAAGCAGCAAGCTGCAGTTGCTGTTGAAGAATGAGGCTTTGACTGGACTTTCAGTAGAAGATGCAATCTCCAAAAACCAAGCACTCATGGCAGATGGCAGACCACGATAAAGCAAGGATTGGAACATCTTTGCACTCCTGATGCATTGCTAAAGTAAATAGATACAGGTCCTATAATTTAAAAATGAGATCTGACCTTGAGTCCATAAAATATATTTTAAAAGCTGATTTTAAAAGAGCTGAAAATGATATAAACTAAAGATAGAGGACTTAGAGAAAACCATTTCAAATCTAAACAGAGATACAAACTACTTGTAAGGATTCCTGAAGTCTGATGCAACCCAAAACAGCCTAAGTGTCTCAGCAACATGCACTAAGTACTGAAGTGAAGAATGCTTCGGAAGTTTTACACAAAGCATTAGAAAATACTCTAAGTGTAAATCTTCCGAAGCCAAGACCAATATCTTCCGAAGCCAAACATGAAGTCTTCCGAAGCTTCAGAGACAAAGTCTTCCGAAGCTTCAACCTATGAAGACAGATTTCTTCGAAGACTTTTAGTACACATGCTTTATCTGATGTACTGTTCCATAAAGCACCTTTTCCGCTGCATCTCTGTAAAGTCACCAACTTACATGAGTTGGTGAAAAGGCTTGCTTTTGGTAACTGTACATTGAGGTCTTGAGTCTTCAACTTTCCACTTTATGTACTTTATCCTTTTTGTATTGTAAGGAGTGTGAGCTATGGCATGTCATAGTCACAAGGTCAAAAGGCAGATATGCCTTTTGATCCTACAATTGATTTTGTTAGTGTCTAGTCAATTGTATCCAGCTGGCTTTCAAAGTATAGCCGGCTGTAGGTTGTAGTATAAGTATTTCAAGTTCTTCTTGTATCTTTCTTTATGCTTTGTAACACTTGTAAAAGAACTTGAGAAAGCAATATACTGCCCCTCCTGAAACCCATATCTCTTGTTCTGTCTCTTGCTTTACTTGTGTTCTTTGTATCACCTTTGGTTACCCAGTTCACTGTTTGATTAGAGTTAGTTAATCTCCTCATTGTGTTGTGTGTGTTGTAATTGTGTTAAGCCCTTAAACGGTCCTGCAATTGGTATCAGAGCTTTCCAGGCTCTTGATATAAGATCTAACCATCTAAGATCCCTCACACACACAAAAGCTAAACTCTTCAAATGGCTTCCATCTCAAAGACTGATATGGAGACTGGAACCATGAACAAATCCCCACTGATCACTCTTGATGATTTTGACACCTGGTGCATGAGGATGGAAGGCTTCATCAGGTCTCTTGATTCAAGAATGTGGGAATCTGTTGAGAATGGACCTTTCATACCCAGCACCCCCTCTGCTACTGGTGCTGGTATGATTCCTAAAGATGTGGCCAACTACTCAGATGAAGATAGAAAAAGAGTAGAGATTGACAGGAAGGCCATGACTGCTCTTCAGACTGCTCTCCCAAACTCTGTATACAGAGGTTTTAAGAAGTGCAAGACAGCCAAACAGCTGTGGGATGCACTGAAGCTGATGTATGAAGGCTCCTCTGAAGCCAAGGAGAACAAGAAAAAGATCTTCTGAAGCAGCAGTTTGAGAATTTCACCTTCAAAGCAGGTGAAGACCATGACCCAACAATACTTCAGGTATGTTGAGATTGTGGATACCCTAGTGGATGGAGGAGTTCCTCTTGAGAAGAGGGACATTGTAAGGAAGTTCATGTCCTCACTTCCTAGGCAATGGACACACTATTGTGTGGTGATCAAGAGGACTGAGAACCTTAAGACTCTTACTCTTACAGAGTTGTATGGGATTCTCAGTGGATACCAGATGGAGATGAACATGCAAGGTTCATCTGGCAACTCCAACAATCAAATGGGTTCAGCCCTTCATGTGGTTGAAAGGGACAGCATAGAACCCAAGCATCATCTCGCTATGCTACCCTGACAACTCACAAAAGGGTCCTTTCATCACCTTCCCGGAGACACCAAGGGAGAACTTTACTCAAGGAAGCCCATTCCAAGAGACAAGTTCTTCTCAAGCCTTTGTGTCTGCAGATGAAAGCTGTGGGAATTATCTTTTCACTCTTGAAGACCTGGACTGTATCCATCCAGATGACCTGGAATACATGGAGATAGTTCAGCAGATGGCTCTCCTCACTCACAGAGCCAAGAAGTTCTACAGAGGACAGGAAGAAGATTTCCAAGCAATGCTACCAGTAGTAAGTTTGGGCTGGATAAAAGCAAAGTTAAGTGTTACAATTGTAACCTTATGGGTCACTTTGCTAGGGAGTGTAAGGCACCTAAAGCAAATGGGGGCCAAACACAACCCAGACCAAATTTACAACAAAGCTCCTCAGGCTGAGAAGACAAAGCAACATGCTGCTGTTGCTGTTGAAGAAGGAGGCTTTGACTGGAGTTTTCAGGTGGAGGATGCTTCTCCAAACCAAGCACTGATGGCTGACCATGATGAAGCCAAGGTATTGGAACATCTTTGCTCCCCTGAATGCATTGCTAAAGTAAATAGATACAGGTCCTACAACCTAGAGATGAGATCTGATCTTGAGTCATTAAACATATTAAAATCTGATTTTAGAAAGTCTGAAAATGATTACAAGTTAAAGATAGAGGACTTGGAGAAAACCATTTCAGTACTAAAACATGAACATACAGATTTTAGAACTCAGATCCAAGATCTCATCACTAAGTTAACTGAGTGCCAGGCTGAGCTTGTGATCAGCAAAGCCAAGGCAGAGAGAAGAGTGTTCTTGAAGAAGAGACCTTCAAGAACATGATATCCTCATCCCTGCACAACAAGGTTTGTTATCAAAATAGACAGGGACTGGGATCAAATGAGATAGCTCCTCCACACACAATCTTGTCTGTAAGATCTCCTAGGTGTGGAACTTGTGAAGATGAGCTTCCTCTCATAGATCCTGTAAGTGAGGATGATGAAGAAGTGATAGTGAAGAATTCCTCTGAGAAGAGTGAAGAAGAGGATTCTTCCAAGGGCCACTATCCTTCTGAGAGAAAAGAAATCAACTGTGATGACCAAGTCCAAAAGAAAGAACTTGATCAGGAAGAGCAAAAGGAAAGCAAAGAAGGCTCAAGAAATCAAGGCTACTTTTGATGCTAAGCAGAAACAAGTTTTATCTCTGCAGGTTTCAAAGTAGTAAGGACTGAAGACATCAACCAAGACTCCTCAGCTAAGAGTCATGGTCTTGTTCAAATCATCTCAGTGCCAAGAAGAGACTGAGCTGCTGTGTACCACTGCTGCACAGCCTGGACCATCAAACTCCAAGAACAGTTCACAGCCCAAAGGAACTGTCTCAGCATCTACCAAGATGAAGGTGGAGAAGGGATGTGACCAAAGCCAGTCTTGCTCTCAAAAGGGAGACTTCTTTGAAGAAGAAAATGTGGTGTGTTATGTGTGAAAGTACTTCTCACATTGCTAAGGATTGCCCATACAATCCTAAAAGTACTGTCCACATGACCAAAACAAAGACTTCAAAGAGTCTCAAGAAGTCTCAAGCTTCGGAAGGAAAGTCTGTTTCCTTCGGAAGCTCCAAATCAAAGAAGAAGGTAAATGGGAAATTACCTTCGGAAGCAAAGTTGGTCTCGGAAGAAAGGAGTTCTTCCGAAGCACTGAAGTCTGCTGCAGTGACTGTAGATTCTTCCGAAGGATCAGTCATCAAAACTTGTGAAGTTCCAAAAGCTTCTAAGGTTTTGAAGGTCAAGTCCAAGACTCCAAAGGTGTTGTGGAAGTCTAAGAAAGACCAAATGACTGAAGTTTCTCCATCAACAACAGCTGAAGATCCCATAGTACAACCATAGGATATTACTGTTGCATTACCTTCTATTACACTTAATGAGCCCAAGACAAGTAAGGCTTGGGTTTCCAAATGTAACTAATCATTTTCTTTGTGCAGGAACAGCTCAAGACAAACAGGAATGTCTGGATAATTGACAGTGGCTGTTCCAGGCACATGACAGGCAATAGGTCTCTACTCCATATTTTTGAGAGAGATTGATGGAGGACCAGTTGCTTTTGGAGGAGATGAAGGTGGTTACATTTCTGGAAGGGCAAGGTCACAAATGGTAAGCTCAGCATTGAGAAGGTAAACTTTGTTAAGGAGCTTGGGTACAATCTTCTGAGTGTATCCCAATTTTGTGATCAGAGTCATAACATGCTCTTTACTGAGCATGAGTGCATTGTTCTCAAGCCTGGTGTGGTCATTCCTCATGAGCATATCCTGCTCAGAGCCCCCAGGAAAGGGAACATGTACAAGATGGATTTGCAAGAAACATCTCCCTCTGGAGAAGTTTCATGCTTTCTATCTAAGCAAATAGTGATGAGTTTTCCTATGGCATAAAAGAATGTGCCATGTAAACTTTAAGAACATGAATAAATTAATTAAACATGATCTGGTAACTGGAATGCAAAGAAAAGAGTTACAAGTGATGATCATTGTGTTGCATGCCTGAAAGGGAAGCAACACAAGGTATCTCACAAGCCTAAGGAAAAGAACTCCATCACTACTCCCCTACACTTGTTACATATGGATCTCTTTGGCCCCACCAGTGTAATGAGTTTAGGAAGGACCTCTTACTGTCTGGTGATCACAGATGATTTTACAAGATTCACTTGGGTCTTCTTCCTTAGAACTAGGATGAAACCCCTGAGATTCTGAAGAATTTCATCTTAAAATTGAGAATCAATGTGATCACAAGGTCAAAACCATAAGATGTGATCAAGGAACTGAATTCAAGAACCAAATCCTTGATACATTTTGTGATGAAAAAGTATTACAAGACAATATAGTGCTCCCAGGACTCCTCAGCAAAACGGAGTTGCTGAGAGGAGAAACAGGACACTTATTGAAGCTGCAAGAACTATGTTGTCTGACTCTAAACTGCCTATCACCTTCTGGGCAGAGGCAGTTAATACTGCTTGCTATGTGCAAAACAGAGTTTTAGTAGTTAAGACACATGGTAAGACTCCTTATGAACTTTGGCACAAGAGGAAACTTTCATTGGTTTTCTCAGGTCATTTGGATGTCCCTGCACCATCTTGAATACCAAAGATCAAATTGCCAAGTTTGCTGAGAAATCAGATGATGGACATTTCATTGGATACTCTTCTCAAGCTAAAGCTTATAGAGTATACAATCTCAGAACTAGAATTGTTGAGGAGTCAGCCAATGTGACTTTCAATGAGCACACTCCTTGTGTGGCTGGTTCTGGTCCGGATTGGCTGTTTGATCTTGATTTAGTTACCAACTGTTTTAACAAATCTTGTGAGCATGTTTCAGGATCTGCAGAAAATCTAAATACAGGTGATCCTGATCCAAGATTTGAGCTAGGAAGACCTTCAACTCATACATCTTCAGCTCCAGTTGGAACTACTTCAGCAAATGAGGTTTCTATCAGCACAACAATGACAAATTCAGCTGATACATCTGGCATGCCTTCAAATTCCAGCTCAGAGGCCTCTCAACCAGATAAAGACACCTCACTTGTAGAAGACAACAATGGTGATGGTGATAGTGATCAGGAATTTCTTGATGCTAATAACCATACCATAGATGACAACATCAATGATGTCTCACACTCATTGGATCAAGTTAATCTTGATAAGTGTGATAATTGGAGGGGGTGAATCTTCAAGACCAGATTTAAATTTCTCAAAATTAGATCTTTCTCAACAACTTGCTGTGATCCCTCAGCTAAGGATCCACAGTCTCACCCCACCACAAACATCATTGGAGATGTTGTCACAGGGGTAAGAACAAGAGGACAAACCCATGAAGCAAATGTTTGTCTTCACTCTTGTTTCTTATCTCAGATAGAGCCCAAGAAAGTTGATGAAGCTCTAAAGGATGGAAGTTGGGTTGAAGCTATGCAACAAGAGCTGCTTCAATTCAAAAGGCAGAAAGTTTGGAACTTTGTCCTTCCTCTTCCTCATGGGAAGACTACCATTGGACCAAATGGGTTTTTTAAAACATAAGAAGGATGATAGAGGAATCATCATCAAGAACAAGGCAAGACTAGTTGTTCAAGGATAACACAAGAAGAAGGGATTGACTACACTGATGTCTTTGCTCCTGTAGCAAGACTAGAAGCTGTTAGGATATTCCTGGCATTTGCTGCATCCAAGAACTTCAAGGTCTACAACTTGATGTAAAGTTGCTTTCTTATATGGAGTGATTGATGAGGAGGTTTATGTCAAACAGCCACCTGGTTTTGTAGACCCTGATCATCCTGATTATGTCTGCAAGCTTGACAAAGCTCTTTATGGGCTGCATCAGGCACCCAGGAAAGTGGTATGAGACACTATCTGAGTATCTTTGTAAGCATGGATACAGAAGAGGTACTATAGATGGAACTCTCTTCATCAAAGGACAGGGAAATGACTTATTGCTGGTTCAAGTATATGTAGATGACAATCTTTGGTTCAACTAATCCAAAGCTCTGCAAAGACTTTGAGAAGCTGATGAAAGACAGATTTGAGATGAGTTCAATGGGAGAACTCAACTTCTTTCTGGGAATTCAAGTGAAGCAGGTTGAAGATGGCATCTTCATAAGTCAGTCAAAGTATGTTCAAGACATACTCAAGAGGTTCAATATGACTGATGTAAGATTGCTAAGACACCCATAGCCAGAAACCACTCCCTTGGTCCAGATCTTGAGGGGGAGTGTGTGTAGATGAGCACTTAACGGGCTATGATTGGGTCTCTTATGTATCTTACAGCTAGCAGGCCTGATATCATGTTTGCTACATGTATTTGTGCAAGATATCAAGCCAACCCTAAGATGTCTCACTTAATCACTGTGAAAAGGATTTAAGATACCTCAAAGGTGCTTCAACACTTGGTCTATGGTATCCAAAGAATCCAATTTCAATCTGTATGCCTATACAGATAGTGATTATGGTGGTTGCAATATGACTGCAAAGTCTACATCTGGGGGATGTCAATTCCTTGGGGGAAGGGTGGTCTCATGGCAATGCAAGAAAAACAATCCTGTGTGTCTGCATCAACTGCTGAGGCTGAATACATTGCTGCTGCAAGCTGCTGTGCTCAAGTGCTTTGGATTCAAAATCAGATGCTGGACTATGGATTTAACTTCAAGAGACTCCTATCCACATAGAAAACAATAGTGCTATCTCTATCACTGAGAACCCTGTGCAGCACTCAAGGACCAAACACATCAACATCAGGTATCATTTAATAAGAGATAACTATGAAAAAGGATTAATTAAACTAGTCAAAGTTCATACAGATGAACAATATGCTGATGTTCACAAAAGCTTTTGATGAACAGAGATTTAAGTATCTGATATCAGCTATTGGGATGATTAAACTTGAGTAGACTTTTTATTAAAACTAATTCTATTTATTCTTCTTAAAATATGTGTGTCCTAAGTTGTCTAGTTCATCACTTTCATAAGCTCATGTTTTCTTTGGATGTAAAATTCTTTTTGAAGACTTTCCTTAGATTCTTGAAAATTTTTGATACTTCGGAAGATAAAATTTTATCTTCGGAAGAAAAACATGTCTTCAAAATAAATAACTGTCTAAGAGATTTTACCTTCGGAAGAAGTCAAATTCATCTTCCGAAGCTTAAAATTCTTATCTCAGACACTTATTTATTTTTAAGGACCTTTTCCTTCCGAAGCAAAATTAACCTTCGGAAGCTTTGTTTATTTCTATACAAAGCATTCAAGGGTTTATTTCTCTTCCGAAGCATAAATCTTCAAGACTCTCAGGAAAATCTTCCGAAGCCATTTTAGCTTCGGAAGCTTTTTCAATCAAAACTTCCGAAGACAAATAAACTTCGGAAGCTTTTCGAATTCCAAGAAAACTACTTTTTGAGCAAAAGTAAACTACCTTTTCAGAGGTGGGACCGACTTTCGGATTTCAAAGTTTATCCTCTTTCATTAACTTTGGTTCAAATCCCTTTTCATATAAATACCCAACGGTTCCCCCTCTTTCCCACTATCTTCCTCAATTCTACTGTTTCTCTAACCTAATTCTCTAAACCGCCTTTGCTTTCTACCTTTCTTCACCCTTAAGCTTCTGAAATGGCCAACCTTAACCGCAGAAACAACCCTGATTTCTCCATGCAACTACACAGGCAACATAATCAAGTTGCTCTGTTAAGCTCTGAGAAAGATGCAAGTTTCTCAGAGATTTGCCAATTCTTGACTCTGTCAAACTACTTCACCTCCCTGACCATTGATCCTACTCTATATGAGGATCACTTGCTTGAATTCTGGAAGACCTGCCAAGAGGTCATTATGGATGGGGAGAAGGCACTGTCTGCCACAGTGCAAGGGAGGACAATCTTCATCACTCCGGCCATCATTAACAACATTTGCAGCTGGATGATGAAGAAGGTGAGGTGTCCTTCCCAAAAGAAGCTGTTAATCATTCTTTTGAGCAGATGAGGGAGATTTCTCTGTAAAGACCTTTAGGAAAGGGAAGGTCTCATCCCAATGGAAATTCCTGCTCCATGTGGTTATCCACAGCTTGTCAAACAAGCATGGTGGATGGGACCAGATTCCTGAGGATCTCTCCTTTATAGTTCATGGAATGGTTCAGGGGGTCAAGTTCAGGTATTCACAATTTGTTTATACTAATTTACTTGCAAACTTAGACTCCTTAGAGTATTACATGTTTCCTAGATATGTTCAACACATTCTCAACTGTGAACTGGGCTCACAGTTGAGGGAAACAGGTAATATTCTTAAATTGGGACAGATGAAGCCCGGCATCTTTAAAATAATGAAGAAGCCAACTGTAGGCTTCTCTGGGGTAGAAACAGCCCTAGTCCCAAAAATGTTAGAGCTCATTGCTCAAGGTGACAACCTAGCAACACAAGCTAGTGTTGAACCCACACCTCTTTTGTCCTTACCATTAAAAAGACCAGAAATCACCCTCACCTACCAAAGAAAATCCAAACGAACCCCTGCTCAGGCTATTGAGTCTGTGCAGGCCCCCAAATACTCAACCTTACAGGAAGAAGTGGACACTAGAGCTCCCACTTCTCCTGAGGAGCAAACCACTCCCATTACTTCACCTATCAGGGCTGAGGTTCCTCAAGCTCACCCTGATGAGCTCAATAGCCCAACAACCTTAAGCCTTCACTCTGAGTCTCAACACTCAAGTGGACAACCTTCAGGGGACAGCTACCATCCCCAGCCTTTGGATCTCAACCAACCAATTCCCAACCTATCCTTTTACACTGATGAAGACTTAGGATTCAGTGAGTACCATGAGTCTCTCTTCTCCTCCCCTACTCAAAGAGAGATGAGTACCTCTGACTCTCCTCAGTCTATCCCCCATCAGTCACCTATTACTGAGGTGGACACTTCTGAACCTGTTCAGGATGTCCATATGGAAGAGGCTCTCACTTTTGAAAGTGATTACATCATTAAGACCTCAACCATGGCAACTCAGCCCATTGGCATCTCAACTGAGGCTGCCAGTGAGCAGAGGAAAACCAGCAGCCAAGAAACTCAAGCTGGTGGTGAGAGAGAGGACTTTGGTCCAATCATCTCATCCCCCAATGAATCTTCTGATGAAGATGAGGGGAATTTGAGACTAAAGGTGCAAAAACTGTCAAAAACATGCACCTATTTAGTCTCTAAGGTTAGTCACTTGGAATCTCAGGTGACTACCCTGCAAAACAGGGTCAATGATCAGCAACTCCAGATTTCATATCTGCAGGAAAAACTAGCTGGGAGACCTTTAAGGAGAGCTCAACCAGGAACACAAGAACCTGTGGAAGTGATTGACTTATCCTCCAGCTCACCTATGCAAGTGGGTGATGCTACCAAAAAGGGGGAGAAAGTTGTTACAACCACAGAACCTGGGAGTTCTTCAGAGAGAATGGACATAGAGGACTCACCATCCTCACTTGCTGTTGTGCATTCTCAGCAACTTCCTCAAGTTCACATTAATGTGGACTCTATAGACTCTCTCATCAGGAGTCTCTTTGAGGAAGGTATACCAAGGGCTGTCTCATCTCCACCACTAGGAACTGGCAATCACATCATAAGGTGGAGGTATGATGATGACAGGAGAGCCCTTATACTTCAAAGAGTTCAAGGCCAACAAGAAGTTTTTCAATTCCAAAGCCTGAGCTTTTATGAAAGACTGGATTTAGTCAACTTGCCACTTGTCAATCCAAGCAATTCAAGACAAGCTGACAGGCTGGCTCAAAGAATCCAAGACAGGATCCTTGCAGAGTTTACTCTAAGAAGGAGACTTAGGGAATCAGGCAATGTCATCGGTCAACTGGATGTTGAGGTGGACCCTAAGATTAGTTTCATAGGGGAAACCTTGACTGAAGGCCCAGTGACAGAACCTGAGACCCCTGTCTCATCATCAACAACTGCTGCTGAGGTCCAAACTCCATCTGAGACACCTGCTGGTGAAGGTGTTTCTCAGCCTCTCTCTGGCCAGAGCATGGAAGCTACTCCAAGCAATGAAGGCCAAGCCTCAATCCACCCTGAGTCACAAAGGTCTGTTGGTGACAAAGGGAAAAGGATAATGACTCCTGAGGAAATTGAGGAGGAAGAGAGAGAGAGAGGAAAAGGAGACTAAGGGGAGAAAGTTCCACTGGGTCATCTAGCTTCATGCAAGCTGCAATCAGGGCTGCTCCCAGACCAAATACTCAAGATGATGAGTTAAGGGCAGTCAGGATTACCTACTTACAGACCAGGAACTATGACATTGATGAAATCATCTCCCTCCCCTTAGAAGAGTTGAATGAACTGGCTGACAGGGAAGTGTCAAGAGAGTTGAAGGAGAAAGAGGATGCAATGATACTTCTCCAACTCAAAGAGGAGAAGAGACAGAAAAGACTTTACAAGCATGCTCCTACTCTCTCACCAGTTCAAGAAAGTCCTGCACAGGAAGATGTGGCTCCACAAGAACCTCAGGTAGATAAAGAAGAAGATAGGATCAAGATGATCAACTACCTGAGTGCCACAGGCTTCTATCAGGCAGATGCACTTCTTCCCTTGTCCTATGACTTCATTGAGTTCGAGTATCTAAAGAACTTGAGCTTGAGTTAGTCAAGGAAAGAAAGACAACTAAAAGAAGCTAAGGGAAGAAGCTGCAAAGTCAAGAGCCATCATTCAAAAGAATGCAAAGAAGTCTGCTGACAGACAAAGAATGGTGAGCTTCTTGAAGCTGTATGGATTCTCCGGAAGGAGACTTGGCCCCATGTCTCTATCCACTATGGATGAGCATATTAGGGTGATCAAGCAGAAGATTAAAAATGGAGAACTTATTGACTTGCACTCTCTTCCAAGTCAAGTCCCACCTGAAGTGGAGGTCAAGTTTGAACAACCAGAGACACCTCAACCAGCACCTCCAGCTGAGCCTCAGCAAGCTTCATCTTCTGATCCTAGGCAGGGTCAAACTCCCTCTCCTTCTGAACCTGTGAGGGAGGAACACCCAACTGAGAAAGACACTGATGATCAACATGGTGCTGCAGACCAGTCTTCTCAGTTAAAGACATCCAAAAGGAAGAAGAGGATGGCTTCTAAACCAAAGACTAAGAAGAAGAAGCCAAAGTCATCTACCTCTGCACCTCAGGCTGAATCAGATCAACTTGAGGAAGTGCATGATGAGGCAGCCCAATCAACTCCTATTCAAGTGGCTCCTCTAACTAGTGAGACACCCATCTTGTCCTGGACTTACTCTACTAATCCAGAAAGATGGACTGTTATCAGAGATCAAGGTGTTGAGAATGTCTACTCATGGCAAGACATAATCAACTTACCTCTGCATGATCTCTTTGAGATGAGAAGATACTATGAAAGTCTTGATGATCCTGACCATCTCATGAAGAAAGGAATGGTCCTGATTGTACTGAAGACTACCAACATTTGAAGATCTTCCAAGTGTTTTGGTAGCATCAGCCTAGGGGGAGTTTGTAAGGATTCCTAAAGTCTGATGCAACCCAAAACAGCCTAAGTATCTCAGCAACATGCACTAAGTACTGAAGTGAAGAATGCTTCGGAAGTTTTACACAAAGCATTAGAAAATACTCTAAGTGTAAAATCTTCCGAAGCCAAGACCAATATCTTCCGAAGCCAAACATGAAGTCTTCCGAAGCTTCAGAGACAAAGTCTTCCGAAGCTTCAACCTATGAAGACAGATTTCTTCCGAAGACTTTTAGTACACATGCTTTATCTGATGTACTGTTCCATAAAGCACCTTTTCCGCTGCATCTCTGTAAAGTCACCAACTTACATGAGTTGGTGAAAAGGGTCTTGCTTTTGGTAACTGTACATTGAGGTCTTGAGTCTTCAACTTTCCATTTTATGTACTTTATCCTTTTTGTATTGTATAAGGATGTGAGCTATGGCATGTCATAGTCACAAGGTCAAAAGGCAGATATGCCTTTTGATCCTACAATTGATTTTGTTAGTGTCTAGTCAATTGTATCCAGCTGGCTTTCAAAGTATATCCGGCTAAAGGTTGTAGTATAAGTATTTCAAGTTCTTGTATCTTTTCTTTATGCTTTGTAACACTTGTAAAAGAACTTGAGAAAGCAATATACTGCCTCCTTGAAACCCATAATCTCTTGTTCTGTCTCTTGCTTTACTTGTGTTCTTTGTATCACCTTTGGTTACCCAGTTCACTGTTTGATTAGAGTTTAGTTAATCTCCTCATTGTGTTGTTGTGTTGTAATTGTGTTTAAGCCCTTAAATGGTCCTGCATACATGACTCAGATCAAAGATCTCATTACTAATTTAACTGAATGCCAGGCTGAGCTTGTGATCAGCAAAGCCAAGGCAGAAAAATATGTTCTTGAAGAAGAGACCTTCAAGAACATAATATCCTCATCCTTGCATGCAAAAGTTTGTTATCAAAATAAGCAGGGACTAGGATCTTGTGAGATAGCTCCTCCACACACAATCTTGTCTATAAGATCTCCTAGGTGTGGAACTTGTGAAGATGAGCTTCCCCTCATAGATCCTGTGACTGAAGAGGATGAAGAGGAGATGGTGGAGAATGACTCTGAGAAGAGTGAAGAAGAGCATTCTAAGAAGGGTCACCATCCCTTTGAGGAGAGCAAAGCTGTTGGGATAACCAAGTCGAGAAGAAAGAACTTGATCAGGAAGGCCAAAAGAAAGTCCAAAAAGGCTCAAGAGATCAAGGCTACCTTCAATTCTGCACAGTAACAAGCCTTCATCTCTGCCGGATTTGAAGTAGTAAAGGTTGAAGACACAAACTTGAACTCCATCAACAAGAGTTCTAGTTCATGTCCAAATCATCCCATCATCAAGAACAAGGCTGATCAGTTGTGCATTGCTGCTGTACAACCTGAACCATCCTGCTCCAAAGGTAGTTCTAACTCCACAAGAATTGCCACAACATCTGCAAAGGTAAAGATGGAGAAGGAAAGTGATCAAGTTCAGCTTTGTTCACAAAGAAGAACTCCTAGAAGGAAGAAAATGGATTGTGTTATGTGTGGGAGTACCTCTCATCTTGCTAAAGATTGTGTTTACAATCCAAGGAGTACTCTCCACATGACCAAGAAAGAAACTTTTAAGAGTTTAGAGAAGAAGAAGCAAGCTTCAGAAGGAAAATCTGTTTCCTCCGGAAGCTCCAAAATGAAGAAGAAGACAAGTGGAAACTTGCCTTCGGTAGAGAATTTGGTCTCCGAAGAAAGGAATACTACTGAAGCATTGAAGCCTGCTGCAGTGAAAGCAAGATCTTCCGAAGGGCCAGTCATCAAAACTTCTGAAGTATTGAAGGTCAAGTCTAAGCTTTCAAAAGTGATATGGAAGTCAAAGAAAGATCAAGCGGCTAAAAGTTCTTCATCAACATCAACAAATGATCCCTCTAGCATGACTATAGGATCAATTACTGTTGCATTGTCTTCAACTTCTTTTGATGAGCCCAAGACCAATGAGGCTTGGGCTTTCAAATGTAACTAATCATATCTTTTGTGCAGGGACAGCTCAAGACAAACAGAAATGTATGGATCATTGATAGTGGCTGTTCTAGGCACCTGATAGGCAATAGGTCACTACTCCAAAAGTTTGAAAGAATTGATGGAGGACCAGTTGCTTTTGGAGGAGATGCAGGAGGTTACATTACTGGAAGGGGCAAGGTCACAAATGGTAAGCTCAACATTGAGAAGGTAAACTTTGTCAAGGAGCTTGGGTACAATCTTCTAAGTGTATCCAAATTTTGTGATCAGAGTCATAACATGCTCTTTACTGAGCATGAGTGCATTGTTCTCAGGCACGAGGTGGTTATTCCTCATGAGCACATCTTGCTCAGAGCCCCAGGAAAGGGAACATGTACAATATGAACTTGCAAGAAACTTCTCCCTCAGGAGAAATTTCATGCTTTCTATCTAAAGCAAATAATGATGAATCTTTCCTCTGGCATAAAAGAATGTGTCATGTAAACTTTAAAAAACGAAATAAATTAATTAAGAATGATTTGGTAACTGGAATACCAAAAGAAAGAGTTTACAAGTGATGACCACTGTATTGCATGCCTAAAAGGGAATCAACACAAGGTATCTCACAAGCCAAAGGAAAAAAACTCCATCATTAATCCCTTACACTTATTACATATGGATCTCTTTGGCCCCACGAGTGCAATGAGTCTAGGAAGCACCTTTTATTGTTTGGTGATCACAGATGATTTTAAAAGATTCACTTGGGTCTTCTTTCTTAGAACTAAAGATGAGACTCCTGAGATTCTAAAGAATTTCATCTTAAAGATTGAGAATCAATGTGATCACAAGGTCAAAACCATAAATGTGATCAAGGAACTGAATTCAAGAATCAAATCCTTGATACACTTCGTGATGAAAAAGGTATTACAAGACAATACAGTGCTCCCAGGACTCCTCAGTAAAATGGTGTTGCTGAGAGGAGAAACAGGACACTAATTGAAGTTGCAAGAAGTATGTTGTCTGACTCTAAACTGCTCATCACCTTCTGGGCAGAGGCAGTGAACACCGCTTGCTATGAGCAAAACAGAGTTTTAGTGGTTAAGACACATGGTAAGACTCCTTATGAACTTTGGCATAAGAGAAAACCCTACATTGGTTTTCTCAGGTCATTTGGATGTCATTGCACTATCTTGAATACCGAGGATCAAATTGCCAAGTTTGATGAGAAATCAGATGATGGACACTTTATTGGATACTCTTTTCAAGCTAAGGGTTATAGAGTATACAATCTCAGAACTAGAGTAGTTGAGGAGTCAGCCAATGTGACTTTCAATGAGCACACTCCCAGTGTGAAAGGTTCTGGTCCGGATTGGCTATTTGATCTTTATTTAGTTATAAACTGTTTTAACAAATCTTGTGAGAATGTTTCAGGATCTACAGATATATTACCAACAGGTGATCCTGACCCAAGATTTGAGCTATGAAGACCCTCAGGTTACACATCTTCAGCTCCAGTGGTAACTATTCCTGCAAATGAAGCTTCTACCAGCACATCAATGACAAATCCTGCTGATGCTTCTGGGGTGCCTTCAAATTCCTGCTTAGAGGCACAAAACTCAGAAGAAGGAGCTTCAAATGTTGGAGAAAATAGTGGTGGTGAAAGTGATCAAGAATTTCTTGATGCTGATAACCACTGCATTGAAGACAACATCAATAATGTGACACACTCATTGGATCAAGTCAATCTTGATAAGTGTGGAAATGTGGAGGGTGAATCTTCTTTGCCAGATCAAAATTTTTCAAATCAAGATCTATCTAAGAAACTTGTTGTGATCCCTTATCTAAGGATCCACAAGTCTCATCCTACCACAAAACATCATTGGAGATGTTGATTCGGGGGTGAGAACAAGAAGACAAACCCATGAAGCAAATGTTTGTCTTCACTATTGTTTCTTGTCCCAGATAGAGCCAAAGAAAATTGATGAGGCTCTAAAGGATGGAAGTTGGGTTGAAGATATGCAAGAGGAGCTGCTTCAATTCAAAAGGTAAAAGGTTTGGAACCTATGTCCTCTTCCTCAAAGGAAGACTACCATAGGAACCAAATGGGTTTTTAGGAACAAGAAAGATGATAAAGGACTTGTCATCAAAAACAAGGCAAGACTAGTTGTTCAAGGATATACTCAAGAAGAAGGAATTGACTATATAGATGTTTTTGCTCCTGTGGCAAGACTTGAATGTGTTAGAATATTCGTAGCTTTTGCTGCATCCAAGAATTTCAAGGTCTACCAACTTGATGCCAAGTGTGCTTTTCTTTATGGGGTGATTGATGAAGAGGTATATGTCAGACAACCACCTGGGTTTGCAGATCCTGATCATCCTAGTTATGTCTACAGGCTTGATAAAGCTCTATATGGGCAACACCAAGCACTAAGAAAGTGGTATGAGACTCTATCTCAGTATCTCTGTCAACATGGCTACAAAAGAGGTACTATAGATGCAACTCTCTTCATCAAAGGAACAGGAAATGACATAATGCTAGTTCAAGTATATGTAGATGACATTATCTTTGGGTCAACTAATCCAAAGCTCTACAAAGACTTTGAGAAGCTGATGAAGGACATGTTTAACATGAATGCCATGGGGGAACTCAATTTTTTTCTAGGAATTCAAGTGAAGCAAGTTGACAATGGCATCTTCATAAGTCAGTCAAAGTATGTACAGGACATACTTAAAAGGTTTAACATGACTGATTGTAAGGTTGCTAAGACACTCATAGCCAGAAATCACTCCATTGGTCCTGATCTTGAGGGGGAGTGTGTTGATGAACACCTTTATAGGGCAATGATTGGGTCTCTTATGTACCTCACAGCTAGCAGGCCAGATATCATGTTTAATACATGCATTTGTGCAAGATATCAAGCCAACCCCAAGATGTCACATCTGGTCACTGTCAAAAGAATCTTAAGATATCTCAATGGTGCTCCATCACTTGGCCTTTGGTGTCCAAAGAATTCTGACTTTAATTTGTATGCTTATACAGATAGTGACTATGGTGGTTGCAACATGACTGCAAAGTCTACATCAGGGGGATGCCAATTTCTTGGTGGAAGAGTAGTCTCTTGGCAATGTAAGAAATAATCTTGTGTGTCTGCATCAACTGCTGAGGCTGAATACATTGTTGCTGCAAGTTGTTGTGCACAAGTGCTTTGGATTCAAAATCAGATGCTAGACTATGGATTTAACTTTAAAGAGATTCTCATCCACACAGACAACAATAGTGCTATCTCCATCACAGAGAATCCTGTGCAACACTCAAGGACAAAGCACATTAACATCAGGTATCATTCGATTAGAGATAAGTTTGAAAAGGGATTAATCAAACTAGTCAAAGTTAACACAGATGAATAATATGCTGATCTGTTCACCAAAGCTTTTGATGAGCAGAGATTTAAATATCTTGTATCAGCTATTAGGATGATTAACTTTGAATAGCTCTTCTTAAAACTTAATCATATTTATTTCTAAAACATGTGTGTCCTAAGTTGTCTATTATATCACCTTCATAAGCCCTTTGTTTTCTTTGGAAGAAAAATCTTTTCAAAAGACTTTTCTTAGATTTTTGAAAATCTTGATCTCTTCGGAAGACATTGAAATTACCTTCGGAAGTAGTTTATGTCTTAGTAAACAAATAATTGCTTCAGTACTTTTACCTTCGAAAGAAATTTATGAAATATCTTCCAAAGCTTAAAATCAACTTAAGTACTTTGTATGTTTTCAAAGAACAAGTTTCTTCCGAATGCAATTTACCTTCGGATGTATTTATTTTTCTTAGAATAAAAAATCTCTGAGTGTAAAACTCTCTTCCGAAGCAAAATTTTCAAAAATCTTTGAAATCTCTTCCGAAGCCAATTTGCCTTCGGAAGCTTTTTCTTCAGAACTTCTGACGCGAATAACCTTAGGATGTATCGAGTTCCAAGAAAACTACTTTTTGGGCAAAAGTAAACTACTTTTCAGAGGTGGGACCGACATCCGGATTTCAAAGTTTATCCTCTTTCATTAACTTTGTCTTAAATCCTTTTCATATAAATGCCCAACGGTTCCCCCCTCTTTCACTATCTTCCTCAATTACACTATTCCTTAAACCTAAATTCTTCCAAACCGCCTTTTGTTCTTCATCTTTCTTCATCCTTAAGCTTCTAAAATGGCCAACCTAAACATCAAAAACAACCCAGATTTCTCCATGCAACTTCACAGGCAACATAACCAAGTTGCTCTGTTAAACTCTGAGAAAGATGAAAGTTTCTCAGAGATTTTCCGTTTCTTAGCTCTATCAAACTACTCCACCTCCCTAACCATTGATCCTCCTCTCTATGACGATCATCTGCTTGATATTTGGAAGACCTGCCAAGAGGTCATTATGGATGGGGAGAAGGCACTGTGATAGGATCGGATCAATTAGATTTGAATTTTGCAGCGGAATATAACAAAATAAGATCGAATTCAAGCAAGAAAGTGATGAATATGCAAACACACAATAACAATTATAGAGAGAGAATATTTCTGTTAAAGGAATGTTTTTATTCACGCGTAATGCTTCGGTTAGAATACAACTAGGTCAACATCCCTTATATAGAGGAATGTGACGTCTGCTGATGTCACTTGATAGTGACATCTAACAGAATTATACAAACAACTGAAATAATGCAAACTACTGAAATGTTCTCAACAACTGATCACATCTCAGAGAATGCTAAGTACAAGAACATAAAACTACTGACTTAAAACTACTGAAACAATAAACTACTGAAAGGAAAAATTACAAGTACTGAAAAAGGAAAAACCATCACAACTACTGAAGTTAACAACTTCAGCTGTTGTGACAACTACTGATCACTCTGGTCTTCAGTCTTTTAACTTCAGTACTTCACTTTCAGACTTTGTGTTCAGTTCTTTACTTTCAGACTTTGTCTTCAGACCTTTGTAATCAGCTGATGTCTTCAGCTGTTGTGATCTTCTTCAGCAGTTGTAATGTCTGTGGGACTTAGAGGTTTTTCTGATCAGGCTCATTGGTTCTTTTGGTCCAACAAACTCCCCCTGAACCAATGCAGCCAAAACCTCTAACTTTATTGATGATCCCACTTATTCTTTGGTAGAAATACTCTCTTGATCAGCTTCAGAGGTAATCAAATAAGCATAGGCTGGAAAAAGGTTTCTAATATTTTGATTGGCTAAGTATGGAAGGGAACTCTGTCTTGGGGAAACTGGACACAGAGTCTTGTCCCAACCATGAAACCTATTTCCCATTGATGAGTCTGTAAGACTCCCTTGCATAGGCCTCAAGGAGAACAAATTGTTCCTCCTTGGTGAGTTCTTCTGCTTCTCCCTCAAAGAAGAATTCATCCCCATAGTATTCAGACAGATACCTCACTGTCTTCCCATTCTTCAACTCAACAGTTGTGATCTCTCTGTATGCAAATTCATCTGGATGAGAGCCTTCAAGCAGCAACTGGAGTTCACTCTTTTGAAGATCTTCAAGTCTTTTGTATAACAACCCCTTCTTGATCATTTTGTTCACAAGTATAGACAGAGGGGTTGATTTTGAGGTGTGTGCTCTCTTGAATTCTTCAATAATTTCCCAATGTGAGACTACCATGGCTAACATAATTGCAGCATTCAAAGTCTTTCTCACTTGGCCATGATATCTACTTGGTATGTTCTTCTTGTGTATTCTGGATCTTACCCTGGGGTCTGGCCAAATCCTCACTCTTTCTCTTTGATGTTGGAATGTATGTCTAAGAGTTTACAGCCTCTGAGCTTGTTTCTTCATTGCTTGAATGGATGAGGACTGAGGGAAGTCCTTGTCAATCATTTTAAGAAATTGCTCATCATGCTGCTTCTGCTGTTCTTCTTCTTCAATCTTAACTTTAACCATTTGCCTTTGAGTTTCAGGAGTTATAGTTTATGATTGACTCCTAGGCTTAAGTTTCTTCATTTCGAGAATAGCAGATATTGGCAGATTATCCTCTTCATCCTCTTCTTCTTCTTCTTCCATCCTCAGCAGCCTTCTTTTTCTTTTAGGTGCATCACTGGTGGTAGATTGAATGGGTTTCTTAGGTAAAGGGGTTGGTTTAGAGGGTTGTGAGGTTGGTTGTCTTGAGGATTGTGAGGGTAATTGTTTTGGAGGTTGTGAGGTTGGTTGTTTTGAGGGTTTTGAGATTGGTTGTTTTGGTTGTAAGGTTGGTTTTGAAGGTTGTTTTGGTAAGGGAGATTTGAAAGGCTGCTCTATCATTTTATTTGTGAGGGTGGCTTTGGATAACTTAGCCATGTCAGATCTCTTCCCAGCACCAGCTTCATCCAGAGCTTCTATGATCAGACCTTTGTTGAAGCTTTCAGAGGAGCATATTTTGGTGGTTATCTCCAAAATGCTATCTCTGGACCATGACTTGATCTCAATGATAGGTCTTCCCAAGTGTTTGGATAGGAATCTGATCATAGCCTCCAATCTTTCCCTTTCTTCTTCATTGCAGCCTGCCCATCGATTCTTAATCTCCTGAATCTCAAGCCTTCTAATCTCTGAATCAAGTTTGGCAGTGTCAAATCCTTGCCTGAAGAGCTGAT
Source organism: Flaveria ramosissima (assembly GCA_025215565.1). NCBI lineage: Eukaryota > Viridiplantae > Streptophyta > Magnoliopsida > Asterales > Asteraceae > Flaveria > Flaveria ramosissima. The sequence continues at coordinate 40,851,519 of CM046029.1, read as the reverse complement.
TAATGATCCTGTCCATGGATCTGCTATGTTGCTCATCAGCTTCTTTGATCATCTCATCCAACCTCTTCTCATCCTAAGTTTGTTCACCAACACTCTTCTTTCTCTTGTAAGTGATGATCTCTTTGCCTTTATTTTCCTCCTTGGCTTCTTCCTCTTCAACTCTTTTCCTTTTATCATCTTTCACTTACTTAGACTCCCCCTTTTTGGTTGCATTGGGTTCAGGGGTTTGAATGTCAGAAAGTTTGGTTGACACAGCATCATCCACAAGGGTTTTAAGATCTGAGGAAATCCTCTCATCAATGGTTTGATGGACAATTGTAGTGATGATGGGAGTGATGAGAGGTAAGGAAGATTTGAAAACAGCAGCCATTTGCTCAGAGGGGTTCTCTCCTTGAGAAATGGTGCCTGAAACAGAGGCTGGTGGCTTGTTGATTTGAGTGGCTCAGTGTTTGGTAAAGCTTCAACAAAAGCTGCCATCTGTGGGTGAATTGGTGCAGATGGACATGATTCCTGAGACATATTGGCAAGTAGTTCTTTTAATCTGCAAACCTCAGTCTCAAGAATGGTGTTTTGGGCTAAGACTTCAAAGAAAAAGCCCAGGTCATCATCAGTGTAAGCTGAATTAGCTGACCTCCTGAATGAATCAGGATGAACATGTGCTGAGTGTAAATCAGTAATCACATATGCCCCTTTGTCTTGGAACTGGGGACTTTCTGCCTCAGGAGCAAGTCCTTCATTGGCAGTTGCCTCTGGTAAGGTCATAGAGATGATACTTGCTTCATCCTGTTCATGTGTTGAAACATGGGAAGAGGTAGCCTCACCAGATGTTCTAGTCTCCACATCTACACTAGGAGATTGAAATTTATAATCACTATGCTGTGGGTTGTCAACTACATTAGGATCTTCTCCCTCAGCTGTTGAGGTTTTCCCAGTGTTAACAGGTTTCTGGGGAGGGGTAGAGGAATGTAGTTTAGTCAGCACTTGTGCAATGACTGCAGTTGGGCTTGTAGGGGTGGTATCAGTGGGAGATGGAGGTGAAAAGGTTTGCACCTGGGGAGAGTGGTGCTCTTCAATGGCAATCTTCTCAAGTGAGATAGATTCCAGTAATGTGGTTTCCCCAATGTTGGTTGCATCAGGATCCTATTAAGAGGATACCTGAGCGGTTTCAGCTGGTGAAGTCATTGAAACTACAAGGGGATTAAGGCTTGTGGTTTCATCCTGTGTTTGTGCTGCAGGGGCATCAACAGGGGTCTCAACTCCCTGAGTAGCCTTTTTGGTTTTCTTTGGTTTTGGTTTGGAGGGGACTTTAGATTTGGAGGTGGAGGCTGTGGGTTCCCTCTGCTTGGGTTTTAGCAGTTTGGCAGCCTCTTTGAGTTGTGGGTTTGAGTTGTGCCTGGAGTATACCTCTGGCAAAACTACCAGAGCAAGGACTCGAAGGCCAACAAGGCCATCAGATTTTAGTTGATTAGAATTATAGCCAAAAGAAACCTTGGATATAATATCCATCTATTTGCCACAGGTTTCATTTTCAAATCTTTTAATTCCAAAAAGATAATTTAAGAAAAATTTAGATTTTGATGTTCAAGGATAAAGTATAATACATGTTGCCACCGGGATGACATTTGATCCCATGAGGATGTTTTGGGAGCATGACACACATTGATCATGTGGAAAATGAGTCGCTCAGCATCATGAAAGTGCTTCTTCAGAATGGTAGTAGCACTTAGGTCACCCTCATAACCATGATTAGCAAAAGATAGATCAATGGTGCCTTTGGGGTATTTGGTGGGATAGGTGGCATCATTCAGGTCTAGGGTTTGACGAATGATCTCAGGAGTGATGACCACCCGTTTCTGGTTAACAAACGACTGGAGAGTGATGGTGTCATCATTCGCAGCAGTATGAACAGTGACGTTTATCCAGAATTGGCACAGGGTATCGGGGTAGATGGTAGGATTCAAGAGAAAGGTTGTGCGGTATTGGGAATCAACCATCAAGTCAATAGCAGCATCAAACTTGTTCCAGAAGGGTGATTTGGTAAGGTGAGCGACACAGTTGTGTCGAGGTTTGATTTGCATGGTCGCCATTAATGGAAGATGAACGTTTGGAAAGTGGGTTATGAAAAGTTTGAAGTTAGGGTCAGGTATATATAGGTTATGAAACGGCTGAAAGAAAACAACTGAAAGTTTTGGTGTGAGTCATCAGGTGTTAGAAAACAACTGAAGACATGGTTTTAACTTTTAGATGTTGTAAACAAATGAAGACTTGGTGTTGGTCATCAGTAGTTGTAAAACTACTAAAGACTTGGTTTTGGCTTCAGTTGTTTAGAAATGAAACAGTAGTTGTCGTCAATTCACAAAGTTCAGCTGTTTCAATGACCTTAACACTTACTCATCAGATCATCTGATTTTTAGATGTTTCATTGGTCATCAGTACTTATTTATTATAAAAGACTTCAGTAGTTTGAACTACATCAGTACTTTGCAACAAATGAAGTACTTCAGTACTTTTTAAGTAAATTAGTCTTCAGTAGTTATAAAACTACTGAAAGATAAAAAGACTTGTCAGCACTTATTTTTGACAAAGGTATACTAATGCTCATCAGTATTTATTGACTAAGAGCATCAGTAGTTGTCAAATTATTCTAGTTGCAACATACCAAGCCTGAGTACAAGATTATGAAAAGTTGCACTATCCAAAGGCTTAGTAAATATATCTGCAAGCTCATGAGCACTAGGCACAAACTTTGGATCAATCAGACCTTTTTCATAACAATCCCTGATGAAATGATGTCTGATCTCAATATGTTTGGTCCTAGAATGTAGGACAAGATTCTTAACAATACAAAGAGCTGAAGCACTATCCAATAATAAAGGAGTCTTAGTCTCTGTAATGTCATAATCCAATAATTGATTTTGAAGCCAGAGTACCTGAGATGTACAGCTTGCAGTTGCAATATACTCTGCTTCAGCTGTGGATGTAGCAACTGAAGTTTGTTTCTTACTCTGCCAAGAAACCAAACAGTTGCCTAGAAATTGGCATCCACCAGAAGTTGATTTTCTGGTTAACTTACACCCTGCATAGTCACTATCAGAGAAAGCAACCAATTTGCAAGAGTGCCCAGTGGAATACCAAAGTCCTAGAGATTGAGTTCCTTGCAAATATCTAAAGATCCTCTTGACTGCAATCATATGGGAATCCTTAGGAGCAGCCTGAAATCTAGCACAGACACAAGTTGCAAACATAATATCTGGTCTAGAAGCTGTTAGGTACATCAAGGAACCAATCATACATCTGTAAAGAGTTTCATCGACTGCTTTACCTTTTTTATCAGCATCCAGTTGTGTGGTGCTGCATATGGGAGTAGAACAGGGTTTACAGTTTTGTAAATCAAACTTGGTTAACAAATCTTTTGTGTATTTTGACTGATGAATGAAAGTTCCATCAGTCAGTTGTTTGTTTTGCAAACCCAGAAAGAACTGTAATTCTCCCATGGCACTCATTTCAAACTTTTGTTGCATCAATTTAGTAAATGCATCACACAACTGTGGATCATATGATGCAAAAATAATGTCATCAACATAAATTTGAACAAGGAGCTTATGCATGCCTACTTTCTTTATGAACAAAGTTTTATCTATGGAGCCTCTAGTGAAATTATTTTGAAGAAGAAAGTTAGATAATTTTTCATACCAAGCTCTGGGTGCTTGTTTCAACCCATAAAGAGCCTTATCAAGCTTATACACCCAATCAGGATGTTTATGATCTTCAAAACCTGGTGGTTGACACACATAAACTTCATCTTTTATTTTACCATATAAAAATGCACTTTTGACATCCATTTGAAAAACTTTAAGGTTATGAAAGGCAGCATAAGCTAAAAACAATCTAATTGCCTCCAGTCTAGCTACAGGGGCAAAGGTTTCATCATAATCAATACCTTCTTCTTGTGAAAACCCCTGTACAACCAGTCTGGCCTTGTTCTTGACAATTTGGCCTTTTTCATCAGTTTTATTCCTAAACACCCATTTAGTGCCTATTGCACACTTACCTTGGGGTAGAGGAACCAGTTCCCACACTTGCTGTTTTTGAAATTGAAGAAGCTCAAGCTGCATGGCTTCAACCCATCCATTGTCCCTTAAGGCCACATGATAATTCTTTGGCTCTTGCTGACTGATGAAGAGAGCATAGAGACAGAAATTGGACAATTGACTTCTTGTTGAAACACCAGCATTAATGTCACCAATGATATGGGACATGGGATGATTCTTAAATTCTTGATATGCAATAATATCTGTGCAAGTGTTTGTAGGAGATTCAGCAGCAACAGATGTTGATTCAGACTCTTGAAACCTAGACTGAGATGGCAGTTCAAATGAAGTAGAGGATTCAGAGATTTCATCAGCATTTGTTGTGGATGGAGCTGCTGAGGCTACCGGAACATCAAGTGTAGTAGAAACAGGCAGATGATCACTACAACTTGCATATTTATCATCAGATGGAGAGGATGGAACTTCAGAAACAACAACATGTGGAGGCTGATATGGAACATATTGCAGTATGTCCAAGTCAAACATCTCAACAGGGTTTTGAGGAATCTTATCTTTTGGAGATTCATTAAACTTGACATGCAAAGTTTCTTCAACAATCTTTGTTCTGCAATTGAAAACTCTGTATGCCTTGCAAGTAGATGAATACCCAATAAAATACCCTGCATCCACCTTGGATTCAAACTTCTGAAGTATATTCTTTGTGTTAAGAATATAACATGGACACCCAAATGCTCTAAAGAATGAAATCAAAGGGGCCAAATGATGTAAGAGTTCATAAGGAGTCTTCATCAACCTCTGATTCACTAATACCCTATTCTGAACATAGCAAGCTGTGTTGACAGCTTCAGCCCAAAAGGTTACTGGCAAACCTGAGTCAGCCAACATTGTTCTTGCGGCTTCAATAAGGGTCCTGTTCTTTCTATCCACCACTCCATTTTGCTCAGGAGTTCTTTGAATACTATATTGTCTTTTAATTCCCTTAGACAAATAGAATTCATCAAGAGTGTGATTCCTAAACTCTGTCCCATTATCACTTCTCACACATTTGACTGGAAGTGAATGCTGCTTTTCCACATGCAACAAAAAATAAATGATACTTTGAGCAGCCTCATCCTTGGAATGCAAGAAGAAGGTCCATACAAATATGGAATAATCATCCACAATTACCAGACAGTACTTTTTCTTTGCCATACTCATTACTCTCACAGGACCAAAAAGATCCATATGCAGTAATTGCAAGCAGGTAGTGGACTTGGGTTCTTCTATAGGAGGGAATGAAGCTTTGTGTTACTTTCCTTTTAAGCAAGCTTGACAGTTATCATCACACTTGAACTCCTTCAATGGTAAACCTCTTACTAAACCATGATGAATGAGCTGATTCATGTTCTTAAGATTCACATGACCAAGCCTTCTATGCCAAAGTTCAGATTCTTGAGGAGAGGCTTTGGAGAACAGACATGGATGGCCTTTAAGATCAATTTTCTATGATAGATCTAAAGCATATACTCTTCCAATCCTATTGGCCTTCAAGAGAGTATATTCATCCAATATCTTGTCAATCTTTTGCAAAACCTTGGAAGACAGAATCCTACAGTTTTGACTTGTGAAAAGTGCAACATGCCCTTTATCACACATTTGACTGACACTCAAAAGATTGTATTTGAGGTTCTCCACATGGTTAACATCATCAAATCTTATCTCTCCATTTGAGACAAAACCTTTCCCAATGATGTAACCCTTGGCATCATTTCCAAAAGAAACAAATCCCTTCTTCCCTTGAGAATAGTCATGAAAAAGAGAGCTGCTCCCTGTCATATGCATGGATCCTCCACTGTCCACATACCAGATGCTTCTTTGGCATGCTGAAGAACCCTGCATTTATCACAAACATTAGTTAGCCTTTGAGACCCAAACCTTTTTGGTTTTGGGTCTGTTTTCATCAAAAGATGATAAACTAACAGATTGTGCATGATTAACAGCCTTTGAAGATGTAGATGGTGCTGAAAAGGATTCCTTGGATTTTGGCTTAGGTGTCCTTTTCAGTGGTTTAATCACAGAACCATCTAATTGGTTAATTCTCCCCAATAGATGTTGAACCATCATTACAAGTTGTGTCTGATTGGTTGTCAGAGTTTTCAACTCAGTTGACATATCAGTACTTGTTGATGATTTGTTCTTGTGATTCACTACATTCTTCTTTTGAGAAGACACAGACTTAGTCTAAGTTTTTAATATTCCCTGAGGAATATTTGCAGCTGTTGTTTGACAAACCCCTTCCTTCTTTGTGACTTTTTGAGAAAGCTTAGGTTTATCAGAATGAGATGATTGTGGTACAAACTTGGTTTGAAATTCATTTTTCATTTTATGCATTTCCTTCTTAATGATTTTCTCTTTGTTGAATTTTAAACCCTTGTTATACCAGCATTCATCAGTAAGATGATTAAACAAACCACATATTTCACATGGCTTTCTTTTCATCTTTTCTTGATCAACTAATGAAGTTGATGAAACTACTGAAGCTTTGTTCTTTAGTACTTTCTTCCTTTCAGTACTTTTGGGAAGTACTGAAGGATTTCAACAACTGAAGATTTCTTCTTCAGAAGTTTTCTATCGGTACTTTTTAGAATCCTGATAGATTTTTCAGCAGTTGTCAAGGAATGCTTGTTTTCCTCTGATTTAAAATGCTCTTCAGGTGTTGTGTTTTGCCCTTCATTACTTTGAGTACCTCGTGGAACAACACCTGAATTTCTCAGTCTCTTCTTGATCAAGTGTTTCGAAGCAGTGGGACCATCAGTAATTTGATTAGCTGAGGTACTCACACTATCTTCATCCTCAGATTTTGAATTATCATTTGAGGATGAAACACCTGATGATGTGGTTTGGGAATGACAGTCATCCTCAAATTTTACTTCTAACTTGGGAGTAAAATCTGTAGGAGGCATGGTATGATTATACCCAATCCCAAACTTCACATTAGAAGCAGTTTGCTTACTGAGAAGCATTTCAAATCCCTTACATGATGTTACCCAGCGTTCACAATCAACTTGGGTAGCTGCAAGTGTTTCTTTGAGATTCTTGTGATTTTCCAGAATTACCTCTACCTTTGCTTTTTCATCAGTGATTTGACACTTAAGTTTATAAATCTCCTAATCCTTCTCTTTTAAAACAGACTAAAACTCAACTTTTCTTTTGGAAATTGCTTTTTCTAGGTCAAGATTTTGATTAATTAAAGCTACATTTGCTTCCCTAATAGGGACAAAAGCAGCTATGCATGATTCAGAACATAACTTGGCCTTAGCCTCAGAAGATACCTGTGGTACCTGTGATGATGAAGAGTTTTCATCAGTAGATTCCAGGGCCATTAGAGCAAGGTTTCCAAAAGGGTTTTCACCACCATGTTGACCAGCACCAGCAAATTGTTCAGAATAACCAGAGACATCATCTGGTAAGCTGCTCGGGTCAAAGTCATCAGTGAGCTTTCCTCTGTTTGAAGAGAAATCAATATGCTCATCATATAAACTTTCAGATGAAGCATATTCAGACTCATGACCAACCAGAGCAGTGTTACTTGATACAAAGTCATCAGTGAGCTTTCCAGATGAAGATAGTTTCCTTTTCTGTTCTATCTCTCTCTCAAATATTAAGAGTTTCCCATGAAGTTGGGTGAGAGATAGAGTGTCCAGATTTGCACTAGAGCGTAGGACAATGGTGTAAGTGTCCCATCTCTCAGGCAGGGATCTGAGGAATCTGTTATTCATCTGGCTGTTTGTGTATTCATGTTGAACCATTTTTAGCTCAGAGATCAAACATGAAAACCGCTCAAACTGTTGAGTCAATGTCTCACCCTTCCTATGAGAGAATGTCTCATATTGCTGGGCAATGATTTCTCTGTTGTTTGCTAAGACCTCATCAGTTCCTCCAAATTGTTCCGTCAGAGCAACCCAGAGATCATAAGCAGTTTTATGATGCATAAGCCCAGAATAGATTTCATTAGGCAGTGCCATGGCCAGAATTCCATGGGCTTTAGCATCAATCTCAAACATCTTTAAGTCCTCATCAGAATATTGTTCCTTCTTCTTAGGAACCATCTCATTGGTTTCAGGATTACTCACCATAGGCTTGTATGGTCCATGAACCACAGACTTCCAACAACCTGAACTGTTAACAGAAAGGTGATGGAGCATTCGGCGTTGCCATATGTTATACTCACTCCTAACAAGCATCGGAGGCTTAGTTGAGGAGCCAGTATTGTGAGGATCATTGATTGAAGTAGTCATTTTCAATAATTCAACCGAATTCAATGAGATTAAAATCGGTCTAGTTTGAAAACTCAACAACACAATTTGAAAACACAATTAGAATCTCAATTAATTAACCGGAAGCAACAGAAAATCAATCTCTATAATCAATTCTTGCAAAAATGCTAATTCGATCAACCTTAGCTATCAAAAGAGCAGTTTCAATGATCAATTGTTAGATCGATCAATGATTAACCAGCTCTGATACCATTTGATAGGATCAGATCAATTAGATATGAATTTTGCAGCGGAATATAACAAAATAAGATCGAATTCAAGCAAGAAAGTGATGAATATGCAAACACACAATAACAATTATAGAGAGAGAATATTTCTGTTAAAAGAATGTTTTCATTCACGCGTAATGCTTTGGTTAGAATACAACTAGGTCAGCATCCCTTATATAGAGGAATGTGACGTCTGCTGATGTCACTTGATAGTGACATCTAACAGAATTATACAAACAACTGAAATAATGCAAACTACTGAAATGTTCTCAACAACTGATCACATCTCAGAGAATGCTAAGTATAAGAACATAAAACTACTGACTTAAAACTACTGAAACAATAAACTACTGAAAGGAAAAATTGCAAGTACTGAAAAAGGAAAAACCATCACAACTACTGAAGTTAACAACTTCAGCTGTTGTGACAACTACTGATCACTCTGGTCTTCAGTCTTTTAACTTCAGTACTTCACTTTCAGACTTTGTCTTCAGTTCTTTACTTGCAGACTTTGTCTTCAGACCTTTGTAATCAGCTGATGTCTTCAGCTGTTGTGATCTTCTTCAGCAGTTGTAATGTCTGTGGGACTTAGAGGTTTTTCTGATCAGGCTCATTGGTTCTTTTGGTCCAACACACTGTCTGCCACAGTGCAAGGGAGGACAATCTTCATCACTACAGCTATCATTAACACTCATTTACAGCTGGATGATGAAGAAGGTGAGTTGTCATTCCCAAAAGAAGTTGTAAATCATTCCTTTGAGCAAATGGGCTATGAGGGAGATTTCTCTGTAAAGACCTTCAGGAAAGGGAAGGTCTCATCCCAGTTGAAATACCTGCGTCATGTGGTTATCCACAGCTTGTCAAACAAGCATGGAGGGTGGGACCAGATTCCTGAGGATCTCTCCTTCATAGTACATGGAATGGTTCAAGGGGTCAAGTTTAGGTACTCTCAATTTGTTTATGCAAACTTGCTTGCTAACTTGGACTCCTTAGAGTATTATATGTTTTCTAGATATGTTCAACACATTCTCAACTGTGAACTGGGCTCACAGTTGAGGGAAACAGATAATATTTTTAAATTGGGACAGATGAAGCCCGGCATCTTTAAAATTATGAAGAAGCCAATTGTAGGCTTCTTAGGGGTAAAAACAGTCCTAGTCCAAAAAATGTTAGAGCTCATTGCTCACGGTGACAACCTAGCAACACAAGCTAGTGTTGAACCCACACCTTCTACCTCTCAACCACCAAAAAGGCCCCTAGTGACCCTCACCTACCTAAGAAAATCCAAACAAACCCCTACTCATGTTATTGAGTCTGTGTATGCCCCCATATTCTCACCCATACAAGAGGAAGTGGACACTAGAGCTCCCACTTAACCTGAGGAGCAAACCACTCCCATCTCTTCAACAATCAGGGCTGAGGTTCCTCATGCTCACCCTGGTGAGCTCACAAGCCCAACCGCCTTAAGCCTTCACTCTGAGTCTCAACACTCAAGTGAACAACCTTCAGGGGACAGTTACCATCCTCAACCATTAGACTTAAATTAACCCATTCCCGACCTCTCATTCTATACTGATGAAGACTTTGGTTTCAGTGGGTACCATGACTCTCTCTACTCCTTTCCTACTCAAAGAGACATGAGTACTACTGAGTCTCCTTTGTCTAGCCCACATCAGTCACTTATAACTAAGGTGGATACTTCTGAACCTGTTCAGGATATCCATATGGAAGAGGCTCTCACTTCTACAAGTGATTACATCATTAAGACCTCAACCATTTTAACTCAGCCCATTGACACCTCAACTGAGAATGTCAATGTGCAGAGGAAATCCAGCAGCCAAGAACCTAAGGCTGGTGGTGAGAGAGAGGTACTTTGGTCCAATCATCTCATCATCCAATGATTCTTCTGATGAAGAAGAGGGGAATCTGAGACTAAAGGTGCAAAAACTGTCAAAACATGCTCCTATTTAGTCTCTAAGGTTAGTCACCTTGAATCTCAGGTGACTACCTCGCATAATAGGGTCAATGATCAGCAACTTGAGATATCTTATCTCAGGGAAAAACTAGCTGGGAGACCTTTCAGAAGAGCTCAACCAAGAACACAAGAACCTGTGAATATGGTTGACCTAACCTCTAGCTCACCTATGCAAGTGGGTGATGCTACCAAAAAAGGGGAGAAAGTTATTACAGTCACAAAACCTGAGAGTTCTTCAAGGAGTATGGACATTGAGGATTCACCATCCTCACTTGCAACTGTGCATACTCAGCAACTTCCTCAAGTTCACATTAATGTGGACATAATTGACTCTGTCAGTAGGAGTCTATTTGAGGAAGGCATTCCAAGGGCTGGCCATCTCCACCTCAAGGAACTTCAATCTACATTATTGGGTGGAGGTATGATGTTGATAGAAGAGCCCTCATTCTTCACAGAAGGAGACAAAGGCAATCAGGTAATATCATTGGTCAATTAGATGCTGAGGCAGACCCTGAGATTAGCTTCAAAGGGAAAACCTTGGCTGAAGGCTCAGTGATAGAGCCTGAGAGCTCTGTCACACCAACAACTGCTTCAGAAATTCATTCCCTCAGTGAAACACCTGCTGGTGAAGATGTCTCACAACCTCTCTCTGGCCAGAGCTTGGATGCTACACCAAGCAATGAAGGCCAAACCTCTATCCACCCTGAGTCACAAAGGTTTGTTGGTGACAAAGGGAAAAGGATTTTGAGGATGAGGAGAGAGATAGAGGAAGAGGAAACTAAGGGGAGAAAGTTCCTCTGGGTCATCAGGATTTATGCAAGCTGCAATCAGGGCTGCCCCCAGACCAAACACTCAAGAAGATGAGTTGAGGGCAGTCAGGATTACTTACCTGCAGACCAGGAACTATGACATAGATGAGATTATATCTCTCCCCTTAGAGCAATTAAATGAACTGGCTGACATAGAAGTGTCAAGAGAGATGAAGGAAAAAGAGGATGCAAGATTACTTCTCCAATTCAAAGAAGATAAGAGACAGAAAAGATTATAAAAGCATGCTCCAACTCTTTTCCTTGTTCAGGAAAGTCCTGTGCAAGAGGATATGGCTGCTACACAAGAACCTCAGGTAGACAAGGAAACAGATAGGCAAAACATGATCAACTACCTGAGTGCCACAGGTCTCTACCAGGCATCTGCACTTCTTCCCTTGTCCTTTGAGTACATTGAGTTTGACTATCTCAAAAAGCTTGAACTTCAAGTGCTCAAAGAACAAAAGGCAACAAAGAGAAAGATGAGGGAAAATCCTGCAAAGTCAAGAGCTATCATCCAAAAGAGTATGAAAAAGTCTGCTGACAGACAAAGGATGATGAGCTTCTTGAAGCTGTATGGATTCTCTGGAAGGAGACTTGGCCCTATGTCTCTATCCACAATGGATGAGCATATCAGGGTAATCAAGCAGAAGATCAAGAGTGAAGAGCTGATTGACTTATACTCTCCTCCAAGTCAAATCCCACCTGAAGTGGAGGTTAAGGTTGAACAACCTGAGACAACACAACCTGGACCTCCTGCTGAGCCTCAGCAAGCTTCATCTTCTGATCCATAGTAGGGTCAAACTCCCTCTCCTTCTAAACCTGTGAAGGAGGAAAACCCAACTGAGAAAGACAAGGATAATCAACAAGGTGCTGCTGACCAGTCTTCTCAGTTAAAGTCTTCTAAGAGGAAGAAGAGGATGGCTTCTAAACCAAAGTCTAAGAAGAAGAAGCCTGAATCATCCACCTCTACACCTCAGACTGAGTAAGATCAACCTAAGGAAGTGCATGAAGAGGCAGCCCAATCAACTCCAATTCATGTGGCTCCTCTTGCAGCTGAGACACCCATCTTATCCTGGACCATCACTACTAATCAAGAGAGATGGCATGTGATCAGAGATCAAGGTGTTGAGAATGTCTATACATAGCAAGACATAATCAACTTACCTCTGCATGATCTCTTTGAGATGAGAAGATATTATGAGAGTCTGAATGATCCTGACCATCTAATGAAGAAGGGTATGGTCATCATTATGCTGATGATTATATACATCTGAAGAGCTTATAAATGTTTTAGTAGCATCAGCCTAGGGAGAGTTTGTAAGGATTCCTATAAGTCTGATGCAGCAAAAACATCCAAAGTCTCTCTGCAAGCATGCACTAAACAACTGAAGTAGAAATTCTTCGGAAGTTTTACACCATGCACTAGAAATATTCTAAGTGTAAAATCTTCCGAAGCTAAGACCAATATCTTCCGAAGCCAAAAGTGAAGTCTTCCGAAGCTTCAAAGACAAAGTCTTCCAAAGCCAAAGAGTGAAGACAGATTTCTTCCGAAGACCTTTAGAGATATGCCTTTATCTGATGTACTTTATCATAAAACTGGACCACCTTTCCGCTGCAACTTTGTAAAGTCAGCAACTTATATGAGTTGGTGAAAGGTCCATGCTTTTGGTAACATTACATTGAGGTCTTGAGTCCATGCTTTTGTAAGGCCCCGTTCCCGGGACGCTTACAGTTGGTTATTCATCGCACATAAAAATATAATTACATTACATTAAGAAATCATTGCAGCGGAAACATTCAAAAATGACATCACGTTCATTATAATTACTTTTGCCAAATAATACATCATTATCCGGTTACAAAATTCATGTTTGCATTACATCACAAAAGCTATATAATTGGATGCCATCCCAAAAGAGCCGAGTAGCCTCGCCGCGCCATCCTCAGCAATCAATTACCTGCCAACTGGAAAAAGTAATAAAAGTCAGCGTTGCTGAGTGAGTTCTAGTTTTATTATAAAACATACTTTACTTTCATATAAAACCATTCGTTACTTTAACGTGATCACAGATCATACGTACGCATAGATAATATCATTATTATCTTCTTCATACATTCATTCGATCATTCGTTCATTCGTTCCTTTTAACTTACTTGCACATCGGACATCATCCATAGCAATACCATAAGCTACACCCCAGTTAGTCTCAGCTACCGGGCCGAAGTCAATAGATGAACAGCTAAACGTATGCCACGGTACTAGGGGTAACCGATCAGTCTTAGCTACTGGGCCGAAGTCAATAAATGAACAGCTAAACGTACGCCACAGTACTAATGATAACCGATCAGTCATAGCAACTGGGCCGAAGTCAATAAATGAACAGCTAAATGTATGCCACAATACTAAGGGTAAGCGGTAGAGGTTCCACATTAATGGTCAATCACAAAGAAGGACCCGGTATCCGATGCATGCAAGACGTGTCATCTCTTTCCACTTTACGTTACATAATACTTCATTTCATTCATCATACTAAGTAAAGCCATAGGAAAGATAATCATACATCATAATAAGGAACATATCATACGCATTCATCATCATCATACGGGGCAACATCATACATTCATAATATGCATAAACATGCAACATCATCATCATCATCATGCTAACATGCACTCTAAGGCCATAACCATCCTCCTACATGCTCTTACGGGTTACCTTACATCCAAACTTACATCTGCACCTTTCCCCGAAGGCCAGAAGTCAAACTACACATTCATTCGAGTGCAACAGCCCTATTCGGGCGTATGGACACTCTTCAGTCGCATGGCCTCCATGCGACTGAACATTATGCGACTGGACTCATGCGGATGGTCATCTATGCGAATGAACATCCAATCGTACGTATGGACATTCTGCGAATGGGATTACTGCGAATGGGCACCTATGCGACTAACCTCATGCGAATGGACTCATGCGACTAAGCATCTATGCGACTGAACCCTCAGTCGTGCAACCCTCATGCGACTGGACTCCCAGTCGTGCGACTGAAACCTTAGTCGTGCGATTGAACCTTCAATCGTGCGAATGAATCCCAATCGTGCGAATGAATCCCAATCGTGCGAATGACCCTCAATCGCCCTCATGCGGCCGTATGGCCTTCATTCGGACGCCTAGCCCTAGCTGATGCAGAATGGAGTTCATCCCGAACCCAATCTGCCATTTTCGGCCTCCAAGCTCATCCAAACCCATTCTAAGCCTAAGTCAACCCTCCTGGACCTTAGGAATGCATACCATAACACCATATAAGTACACACAAGACCGAAATCATACTCTAAACACATCATACACATCACACCCAAATGGGTCAAACACATACACACACAAAAACGGGTTTTGAACATTTTCCAGCCCCAAAATCAGTTGAAAACAAGTAAAAGTGGGGTCCTAGAACTCACACAATCGAGCACAAAGACAAGAGCTTCGATTTGGCTTGCTACACGACAAATTTGGACACCCGAATCACCCGAAGCACCACTTTTCTCCTTTATCTCCTCTTTCTCTCTTCTCTTCCTTTCAAATCTGAAAATATGTGAAGTGTGGGGAGAGTGGGCTGCCCTCTCCCTACACATATCACCACATTACCCAATTCTTCGTCGTTGGCGAGTTTGGTCCCTCGACTTTGAACTTTATTTCTTTTCTTTCTTTGTCGGCTTCAAAATAATAAATTTCCGGGTGTTACAAGTCCACCCCCCTTAAATAGGTTTCGTCTCCGAAACCTGTTATTCCTCGAACAAACGTGGATAATGCTGTCTCATTTCTTCCTCAGTCTCCCACGTTGATTCGGATCCCTTCCTGTGCTTCCACTGTACACGCACAAGAGGAACCACTTTATTCCTCAGCCTTTTCTCCTTTCGGTCAATGATTGCCACTGGTTGCTACACATAATTGAGCCGTTCATCTACTTCGATATCTTCCAATGGGACACATATCTTCATCTGCTAAAGCACTCCTTAGATGAGATACATGGAATGTTGGGTGAATTCTCTTACTCATCTGGCAACTCCAGTCTATAAGCCACCTCTCCTACTCGAGCAATGATTCGGAAAGGGCCTATATACCTTGGGCTCAACTTGCCCCGCTTCCGGAAGCGAATGATACCCTTCCAAGGTGAGACCTTCAACATAACCCGGTCACCCACCTGGAGCTCAATCGGCCTGCGTCGTTTATCAGCATACGACTTCTGTCTATCTTTGGCTGCCTTCATGAAGGCTTTAATCTTCTCAAGCTTCTTAGTCGTAGCCTCGATTACCTCGACGCTTCCCAATTCTTTCTGACCAATATCACCCCCAACAACGGGGTTCTCTGCATCCCTACCGTATAGCATCTCATATGGAGGCATGCCAATGCTGGTATGATAACTGTTGTTGTATGAGAATTCGGCTAACGGTGGTGGTCATCCCAACTTCCACCAAAATCAATCACACATGCCCGAAAGCATGTCTTCCAGTGTCTGAATGGTCCTTTCGGACTGACCATCAGTCTGGGATGATAAGCCGTGCTAATATGTAACCTCGTCCCCATAGCGTCGTGGAACTTCTTTTCCAGAATTTAGATGTAAACCGGGTGTCGCGATCCGACACAATAGACACCGGCACACCATGACGAGTCACAATCTCCTTGATGAAAATCAGCAGCCAACCTCTCAGAGGAGTATGTCTCGCGGATCGGTAGGAAGTGAGCACTCTTTGTCAATCGATCAACTATCACCCATATGGCATCGTACCCTTTCGGAGTACGCGGTAGCTATGTAATGAAATCCATGGTGATGTGCTCCCACTTCCATTCCGGTATATCCAAAGGTTGTATCTTCCCATACGGCTTTGATGCTCAGCCTTCACCTGTAAGCAGGTAAGGCATTTACTCACGTACTCCACCACGTCGCGCTTCATACCCGGCCACCAATAATCTTTCTTCATATCATGGTACATCTTCGTGGCGCCAGGATGAATGGAGTACCGAGTCTTGTGAGCTTCATCCATAATCTTCACCTGTAGATCCCCAAAACGAGGAATCCACACACGATCAAATCGGGTTCTAACACCGAGCGTGTTTTCACCCAATTCTCCAACCAGACCTCTCATTCTTTCAGTTAGAGTTAAAATGATCTTCTTTCAATGCCTCATCTTGAAACTCTTTAACCTGCTTCATCACATGGAGGTCATGATCAGCTGATACGCTTTCACCCGAATCGGCTCGGCCTCTCTTTCCGGCTAAGGGCATCAGCCACCACGTTGGCCTTGCCCGGATGGTAGTGGATCTCACAATCATAATCCTTTATAAGTTCCAACCACCGCCTCTGCCTCATGTTTAAATCCTTCTGCTCAAAGAAGTACTTCAGACTCTTGTGGTCAGTGAATATGGTGCACTTCGTCCCGTACAGATAGTGCCTCCAAATCTTAATGCAAAGACCACAACTGCTAGCTCCAAGTCATGAGTAGGATAATTGACCTCATGAACCTTCAACTGTCGGGATGCATAGGCTATAACCTTTCCTCTCTGCATTAACACACACCCCAACCCCGAGAGGAAGAAGCATAAATAATAAACCACCAGATCTTCACTTCCATCGGGTAACGACAGAACAGGAGCTTGAGTCAACCTCGCCTTCAATTCTTCAAACGCCTTCTCTTGAGCTTGGCCCCATACGAACTTCACCTCTTTTCGTGTCAACTTAGTCAGTGGAGAAGCAATTTAGAGAAGTCTTGGATAAATCTTCTGTAGTAGCCCGCCCGCCAAACCCAGAAACTGCGAATCTCGGATGGCGTCTTTGGTGACTTCCATTGCAAACCGCCTCCACTTTCGCCCGGGTCCACCATAATCCGTCAGGATTCACCACATGACCCAAGAAAAGAATGAACTTCGCGCAACCAGAACGCGCACTTGGAGAATTTAGCATACAACTTCTCCCTCCTCAACGTTCTCTAGAACTTCCGAATGTGACCGGCGTGCTCTGCTCCGCCCCCTCGAATAATCAGGATATCATCAATGAACACAATCACTGATTTATCCAACATAGGCTGACACACACGGTTCATCAAATCCATAAAAGCAGCTGGCGCGTTGGTCAAGCCAAAGGACATGACAAGAAACTCGTAGTGACCATAGCGCGTACGGAAAGCTGTTTTAGGAATATCCTGCTCCTTCACCTTCAACTGATGGTAACCAGATCGAAGATCTATCCTTGAAAACCAACTGGCACCCTGAAGCTGATCGAACAAATCATCTATCCTCGGTAAGGGGTATCGGTTCTTCACTGTCAACTTGTTCAGCTCGCGGTAGTCGATGCACATCCTCATACTACCGTCCTTCTTCTTTACAACAGGACCGGAGCACCCCAAGGAGAGATACTCGGTCTAATGAACCCCTTATCAAGCAACTCTTGCAACTGCTCCATCAACTCTTTCATCTCGGTCGGAGCCAACCGATACGGTGCCTTGGCGACAGGTTGGGCACCCGGTATCAGATCAATCTGAAACTCAATCTCTCTGTCAGGTGGCACTCCTGATAAGTCTTCTGGGAACACATCTGGAAAGTCACACACAACCGGTACATCAGCTAGTTGTGGTGTTGGCGTATCCACATCCTTTACATAGGCCAAGTAGGCACTACATCCACGCCTCATACACTTTCCCGCCACCGCCATCGAGATCACCTTCGGAATCGTAGTAACCCGATCACCATATACCGTCACTGAACTACCGTCAGGCGCCAACAACCGAATCATCTTCTTGCGACACACAATGTTCGCCTCGAAGTCCGCTAACCAATCCATCCCAAGAACCAAATCAAAACCACCTAAGGTCATCACAAACGGTCTAACAGGAAACTTATGACCCTCGAGCTCCACATCACAATTCTCTATCATCTCAGAATCCTGGTAGACTTACCTATGGCAGTTTCTACATCAAGGGCGCATCAACACGTCTACTACTAACAGGCAGCTTAGCACAGAAAGCAGCAGAAATAAAACTCCTACTAGCACCAGAATCAAATAACACAGAAGCTAAAGTTTGGTTCACCAGAAACGTACCGGACACAACGTCAGGGTCCGTCCTAGCCTCCTCCTGTGTCATGGTGAATGCCCTGGCGCTCGCCCTCGGTCCATCACCTCCCGTCCTCTTCGCCCCTGAACTCTCAGCCCTCGGCTTCTTACAATCCCTGCTCATATGACCAGTTTCCCCCCACAGTTAAAACATTTGCCCGACAGGCAATCCTTCGCCATATGCCCTGTCTTCCCACACTTGAAGCACACATTCAACCCAGCCTGCATTCTCCCGCATGCTCCTTTCCACACTTACCACATCTCCTCGACCCTGCTCCCGGTGTGGCCACGCGGCGGTCATCCACCCGTGCCTTTTTGTTACCCCCGTCGAGGCCACCCCGACCAAACCTCTTCCCGTTCCAGCTTCGATCACCACCACCCTTCCTATTCGCTTCAACCCACCACCGCTCCCCTCTCATCATAAGTCTTCCGGCCAAATCGACCGCCGACCTAAACGTACTTGGCCGGGCGGCGATCATATGCCGGCGGACATCCACCGGTAAACCCTGAATGTACCTCTTGATCTTCCGAGAAAGAGGCGTCACCTGATCCGGCACCAACCGTGCCATCTCGTTGAACTTGGTAGTATATTGCTGGTGTGTCATGGATCCCGCCTCCAGCTGCAGGAACTCCCTCTCAATCTTATCCATTTCCCTGTGAGGACAGAACTCCTCAATTACCATCTTCTTCAGTTCGGGCCACCTCATTCTCCCGATTGCCCGATTACCCTCCGCTTGGACAATGTTGTCCCACCAGCATAGTGCCGAGTCCACGAAGGAGTGGGTGGCAACTTGACTTTCTGATCTTCTCGGCACTCGCTGATGTCGAGAACAGCCTCCATTTCTCTCACCCATCGGTGAGCAGCAGCGCAGCAACCATTACCGTCAAAAGTAGGGGGCTTGCATCTCATAAACACCCCGTAGTTGCAGCCTCGTGCCACCTCCCGCACAGGCTCCTCTTCCTCTTCCTCCTCATTATCGGAGAAAATAGTTTCAGGCTCCGGTTGCTCCCCCGAGGCCCGGTTTCTCTCCTTCTTTCTCCCTCCTTCACAGCTTTGATGACTTCGGTCACCACAGACGGTAAGATTGTCTGCATGACCTGATGTACTTCCTCGACAACAGCCTCCTTTACCGAGGCCCTTAAGTTCGCACTCTCATCCCCAGCTTCTGGATGAGGAGTCTCAGGTTCTGCAGGAACCTCTTTCTCAGCTCTAGGCCTTCCTCTTTTAGGGCGTGGTTCAGCAACAGGGCCATCACGGCCTCCACCCCTAGAAGCTCTAGAAGATCTACCACCAGCCATTCTCTATCACACTGAAAGATTCAAACACCAACACGGTCATTCAAGGAAACAACTCAGTTTATGTCAAGTATAGTAAGTCCCTAATTACAGTGGCCAGTTGTGATTAGCCACTTACTGTACTCTTCATACCCCAAGTATTACCTGTCCTGACTACATCAGTATTCAAATCTACATACAACACATAACATATACCATGCGCACATAAACCGGTTAACTTTAAGAAAATACCTGATGGCACGCAGCTACTCAGTTTGGCATCCCATTCCCTTTCGTCCCATTCTCAGTTTAAGTTAAGGTTTATTTTGAAAATTACCCATTTCACTTAAACTTTGGCTCTGATACCAACTTGTAAGGCCCGTTCCCGGGACGCTTACAGTTGGTCATTCATCGCACATAAAAATATAATTACATTCATTAAGAATCATTGCAGCGGAAACATTCAAAAATGACATCACGTTCATTATAATTACTTTTGCCAAATAATACATCATTATCCGGTTACAAAATTCATGTTTGCATTACATCACAAAAGCTATATAATTGGATGCCATCCAAAAGAGCCGAGTAGCCTCGCCGTGCCATCCTCAGCAATCATTTACCTGCCAACTGGAAAATGTAATAAAAGTCAGCGTTGCTGAGTGAGTTCTAGTTTTATTATAAAACATACTTTACTTTCATATAAAACCATTCGTTACTTTAACGTGATCACACATCATACGTACGCATAGATAATATCATTATTATCTTCTTCATTCATTCGTTCATTCGTTCCTTTTAACTTACTTGCGCATCGGACATCATCCATACCAATACCATATGCTACACCCCAATTAGTCTCAGCTACCGGGCCGAAGTCAATAAATGAACAGCTAAACGTATGCCACGGTACTAGGGTTAACCGATCAGTCTTAGCTACTGGGCCGAAGTCAATAAATGAACAGCTAAACGTATGCCACAGTACTAATGATAACCGATCAGTCATAGCCACTGGGCCGAAGTCAATAAATGAACAGCTAAACGTATGCCACAGTACTAAGGGTAAGCGGTAGAGGTTCCACATTAATGGTCAATCACAAAGAAGGACCCGTTATCCGATGCATGCAAGACGTGTCATCTCTTTCCACTTTACGTTACATAATACTTCATTTCATTCATCATAATACGTAAAGCCATAGGAAAGATAATCATACATCATAATAAGGAACATATCATACACATTCATCATCATCATACAGGGCAACATCATACATTCATAATATGCATAAACATGCAACATCATCATCATCATCATCATGCCCTACATGCACTCTAAGGCCATAACCATCCTCTTACATGCTCTTACGGGTTACCTTACGTCCAAACTTACATCTGCACCTTTCCCCGAAGGCCAGAAGTCAAACTACACATTCATTCGAGTGCAACAGCCCTATTCGGGCGTATGGACACTCTTCAGTCGCATGGCCTCCATGCGACTGAACATCATGCGACTGGACTCATGCGGATGGTCATCTATGCGAATGAACATCCAATCGTGCGTATGGACCTTGTGCGAATGGGATTACTGCGAATGGGCACCTATGCGACTAACCTCATGCGAATGGACTCATGCGACTAAGCATCTATGCGACTGAACCCTCAGTCGTGCAACCTCATGCGACTGCTCCCACGTGCGACTGAACCTAGTCGTGCGACCTTCAGTGCGATTGACCCTCAATCGTGCGAATGAATCCCAATCGTGCGAATGACCCTCAATCGCCCTCATTCGGCCGTATGGCCTTCATTCGGTCGCCTAGCCCTAGCTGATGCAGAATGGAGTTCATCCCGAACCCAATCTGCCATTTTCGGCCTCCAAGCTCATCCAAACCCATTCTAAGCCTAAAACCCTCCTGGACCTTAGGAATGCATACCATAACACCATACAAGCACACACAAGCCCGAAATCATACTCTAAACACATCATACACATCACACCCAAATGGGTCAAACACATACACACAAAAACGGGTTTTGAACATTTTCCAGCCCCAAAATCAGTTGAAAACAAGTAAAAGGGGGTCCTAGAACTCACACAATCGAGCACAAAGACAAGAGCTTCGATTTGGCTTGCTACTCGACAATTTGGACACCCGAATCACCCGAAACACCACTTTTCTCCTTTTTTCTCCTCTTTCTCTCTTCTCTTCTTCAAATCTGAAAATATGTGAAGTGTGGGGAGAGTGGGCTGCCCTCTCCCTACACATATCACCACATTACCCAACTTTTCTTCTTTGTTGCGAGTTTGGTCCCTCGACTTTGAACTTTATTTCTTTCTTTCTTCGTCGGCTTCAAAATAATAAATTCCGGGTGTTACAAAACAAAAAACAGCTTTCTACATTATGTACTTTTAATCCTTTTTTGTAATATATTAGGATGTGAGCTATGGCATGTCATAGTTACAAGTCAAAAGGCAGATATGCCTTTTTTGACTCTACTTTGATTTTATATTTGTCTAGTCAATTGTATCAACCACCAACCTGACCTTCAAAGTATGGCCGGCTGCGGATGTAGTATAAAGTACCTCAGTACTTGTACTTTCTATTGAGCTTTGTAACTTGGAACAGAACTAGAAAGCAATATAGAGCATTCTTGAAAACCAAATACTTTTGTTGTTTTGCAATCATGTTCTGTCTCATATTTACTTGTGTTCTTAGCTTCTTTCATTAACAAGTTAATCGGTCCTGCAGTTGTCGATTAAATCGTGTTCATTTTTATTTAGTTACAAAACCTTAATTAAACTTTATGAATAATACAAAATTTTTATAAATGTTATTTTTATTCCATATTTTATAATATAAATAAATCGTTTCCACGAAAATATAATTGGTTTCGTTTGATAAATATAATTGACAAAACACCAAACATCAAATAGAACCCTAGCTCATAATAATTCGTCGAACTTAATATTAGACTTTAACCTTGTGCTTACATATATTTAGGTGTCTTGTGGCGATACAACTTGGAACAACGTTTATTATTATTTTTTTATTAATCTTCATTGGATACTTAATTGACAAGTGAGTTTCCTTGCCCCTTTTTATATTTTTCACACTATTTTGGGGTGAAACATGATACTTATTCAACATACATTTGTAAACGTTTAAACTTGTAAAGCACTTGCAATTTATCATTACATTTTGTCATGGTTATTTGTGTGTTGTAAGTGTTATTTGAGATACATATTTTGTTTGCAATCATTAACTATTGCTAGCCTGGCGACGTCTTAGATCTTTGGGCCTGACAAGCCTATTTGGTGCTAAAGCCGATGTATTGACGGCTCCTGATGACGTATGCTTGTTCATCATGGAAACCAAATACACTTAGCCAATCTTATATACTTGTAATCAAGTCGAGGTTTGGTTGTAACGATATGTGTTCTATAAACTTGTTAACTCATAACCTATGACATGAAATGCTACTTGTAAACTTTGATTATATTATGTATGAAAACCCTTGGAAACTCACCAACTTTATAGTTGACCCTTTATTTTTATCATGTTTCAGGAAATGCCCAAGTTTAAAGTGGTCAAATGAAGCTTGCAATAATCTAGGATTTGGACCTAGTTAATGGAATAAAAGGATTATGTTTTGTTATGTTATGCTTGGAACTATTTCATGATTGAGACTTATGTTTGTACTTTCCTTTGAAACTTATAATTTTAATATTTACATTTAAACATACCGTTATGTGGCTGTGAACAATCTTAACCCTCACATCTCGAAGATTCCGCCGTAAAGGTTGGGGTGTGACAGATTGGTATCAGAGCGCATAACTATAGCGATTTAGGTTATTAGAAATGGTGACCTAGACTATAGTTGATGCATGAACCTTATATAATAATATTAGTATTTTTGTAAAAGTATATTGTTTTGCATGCTACATAATGCTATGCCATACTTATGTGCAACTTGATGCCTTAGCATAGGATTGCCTTGTAATTGTTAAAACTTTGTTACTTGTCTCCCTAAACTTATCCTTGACTCTTTGACTCTCCCCGACAAATGAAACTTCTTAATCTTATTCTTGACGACACATGGAATCGTATGCTTATGCTTATGAATTGGATCTTTAGACTTATGTCTAATCTATGAAAATCTCATCAAGGTTTTGATTTCATGAACCTAAGAAATTTGTGTGACTCATAGACACATGTATCCTGGTTTTCCTGGCAAAAGGCCCTCGGGCTAAGGCAAGCATATCGCATAAATCCTACGGGACTATTATACTTACCTGGGGATTTCTGGGATTAGTGATAAACTATGGTCAACATACACAAGTTTCTAAGGCGAATGGGTCCATTTACCTTGACGTGTCAACGTTTCCAAATGGTAATGCGTTACCAAATGGAACCATTCCATGTGCCTTACAACTCTTGCCTTATCCTTGTTTAAATTATAATCCTTGTTAATCTCTTTCTCGTGTCTAACTCATTTTGTATATTCCAGCATGTCTCGTCATCATGGAAAGCGTGGAAGTTCAGATCGTAAGCTAGCCGCCATGATTGCCCAGCAAATGGCTGCTGTCATGCCGACTGTGGTTGCTGAACTCAATAGCACCTTAATGACCAACTCTAGCAACAATGGAAATGGTCAAGGGGAGAATATTTCTAATCAAGGGCGCAACAACCAAACTTGCACTTTCAAGCATTTTAGCTCTTGCAAGCCCACTAATTTTAGTGGCAAGGAAGGAGCCACTGGTCTTCTTGAGTGGTTCGAGAGCATGGAGAATACTTTGTCAATTGTGAGTGTCCCGAGACACTCAAGGTTCGTTATGCCATTAGTATGTTCCAACAAAGGGCACCTACCTGGTGGAATAGCGAGAAGAGAAATCGAGGAGCTGAAGCTGTGTTAGCACTCACCTGGGAGGAGTTCAAGAACATTGCCATCGCGAAGTTCTGCCCAAGGAGTGAACTATAAAAGTTGGAGAAGGAATTCTGGAACCTGGAGCAAGATGGTGGTGATCATTTGGCCTACTCAACTAGGGATCATGAGTTGAGTATATTGCTGCCTCACATGGTCGACACGGTCCCCCGCAACATTGAGAATCTCAATAAGGGTGTACCACCCCAAATTCAAGATGTTGTGGTGGGTAGCCGACCCACAACCTTGGAGGATGCCATCACTATCACCGCTCAGCTCACCGAGAATCATATACGAGTGGGCACCATGTCTGTGAAGGGTGCAAAGAAGGTGGAAAAGATGGCTACCGAGACCGTTAAGGAGACTATAGCTAAACCGTCTTACAACAACAACAACAACAACAACAACAACAACAACAACAACAACAAGAAGCGCAAGTTCACACCGGCGCGTAACTTTGCTGTGGCTGCACCCAAACAACCCCAAAGACAACTTGTACCTGCGGCTGCACTGTGGCACAAGTGCCTGTGGCTAGGGCCTATGCTGGTCCTCAACCTATGTGCAACACCTATAGGTACCACCATCCGGGAAACCAACCGTGCCGTATCTGTACCTTATGCGGTAAATATGGTCACATGGTGGCAACTTGTCACCGTGCACCTAATAACACCACGATGGTCACGAACCGTGTTTGCTACAACTGTGGGGAACCTGGTCATTTTCGCCCACAATGCCCTCGTCTTGTGGGTAATGTTCCACAAGCCCGAGCACGTGCTTTCAACATCAATGCAAATCAAGAACAAGCAAACAATGATATGGTGAATGGTACGTTAACTCAACCTTAACTTCTATGATTTAAGCCTCTTTCATGCATTACCTGTATTGTTAAATGCCTTTAACATTGAACATGTATGTTTCTTATTAATAATACCTATGCATACGTTTTATTTGATTCTGGAGCCGATAAGAGTTTGTATCATTAGAGTTTGAACCCATACTTGCTAAGCCACATACGAAACTAGAAAGACCTCTCACTGTTGAAGTCGCTGATGGAGAACCGATCACCGTTGATATCGTTATTCGTGATTGCATCTTGAGTCTTGACGCGCATGATTTCCTTGTCGATCTTATTCCTATGAAACTTGGAAGCTTTGACGTCATCATTGGTATGGATTGGTTAGCCAAACACCATGCCGATATCATTTGTTTTGAGATGTGCATTCGTATACTGTTACCTTCTAGCTATACATTGAAAGTGTTCGGTGAAAAATCCTCCAAAGGGCTCAAACTCATGTCGTGCACCCAAGCCCGAAAGTGTTTAAGCAAGAATTATATGGATTTCTTGGCTTACGTGGCAACACGAAAGTCAAAGGGAAAGCACTTAAGGATGTCCCGATCGTATGAGACTTTCCTGAAGTATTTCCCGATGACCTTAGTGGTTTACCTCCCGTGCGTGAAGTCGAGTTAAAAATCCATTTGATTCCGGGAGCCAACCTCGTGGCTAAGTCACCCTATCGGCTTGCACCATCGGAAATGCAAGAACTCTCCAGTCAACTTCAAGAACTATCCGAGAAGGGCTTCATTCGTCCTAGCTCTTCGCCTTGGGGTGCACCTATTCTATTCATGAAGAAGAAAGATGGAACATTTCGTATGTGCATCGACTATCGTGAGCTTAACAAGCTTACCATCAAGAATCATTATCCTCTTCCTCGTATCGATGACTTGTTTGATCAACTTAAAGGAGCTGCTATATTCTAGAAGATTGATCTACGATCTGGATACCATCAATTACGAGTTCATGATGATGATATCCCAAAGACCGCGTTCCGTACTTGTTATGGGCATTATGAGTTAATGGTTATGCCTTTCGGTCTAACAAATGCTCCTGGTGTCTTTATGGATCTCATGAATCGAGTATGCATGCCTTATTTGGATAAGTTCGTGATCGTCTTTATTGATGACATACTTATCTATTCCAAGTCCCACACCGATCATGGGCTACATCTACGACAAGTTCTTGAGTTGTTGAAAAAAGAGCAATTATACGCTAAGTTTTCGAAGTGTGAATTTTGGCTCAAGGAGGTTCAATTTCTAGGACACGTGGTGAATAGCCAAGGAATTCATGTTGACCCTACAAAGGTGGAAGCTGTGAAGAATTGGTGCATTCCTACAACTCCAACTGAAGTTCGTTCTTTTCTTGGTCTTGCTGGTTATTACCAGCGATTCATTGCCAACTTTTCGAGGATCGCGAAACCGCTCACTTCCTTGACTTAAAAGAACAAACCATTCGAGTCGGGGTCCGAGCAAGAGGAAGCCTTTGAAACGTTAAAGGACAAGTTGTGCAATGCTCCTATCTTGACCCTACCCAATGTAAACAACGATTTCACCGTATATTATGATGCATCTAAACAAGGCCTTGGTTGTGTTCTCATGCAACGAGGGAAGGTCATAGCTTATGCATCAAGACAATTGAAGGTCCATGAGGTGAATTACACAACACACGATCTCGAGCTTGGTGCTGTTGTTTTTGCTTTGAAGATTTGGAGACACTACCTGTATGGTACGCAATGCATAGTCTACACCGATCACAAAAGCCTTCAACACGTTTTTAATCAAAAAGATCTCAATATGAGACAACGTCGTTGGGTGGAGTTGATTAGTGATTACGATTGTGACATTCGTTATCATCCTGGTAAAGCCAACGTTGTGGCCGATGCATTAAGTCGAAAGGTTCATAACAAGATGACCTCGTTCCAAGAGATTCGCGATCGACGTCAATGGTTTGAACACCTTCGGAGAGTTCGATACTAAAATCCGACTAGATGTCAACGAGGCTACTGTACTGCTACAAAACTTGAGAATAGATAGTGACATCGAGTCTAGTATCTTGGAGGCTCAACAAATGGTGCAACAAGAAGGAAGAATGAAGGATGAACTGGAGCATAATTTTCTAACCCAATTGGAAACGAAACCCAATGGGTTGATGTACTTTGCAAATCGAATTTGGGTTCCAAATCGCGATAATCTTCGTACCTTCATCCTGGCTCCGATAAAATGTACATGGACCTGCGTGGTCAATATTGGTGGCCTAGAATGAAGAAAGATATAATGACTTACGTAGCTAAGTGCCTCACGTGTATGAAGGTTAAAGCCAAACATCAAAGTCCAAGTGGATTACTTGAGCAACCCGAGATTCCTATGTGGAAGTGGAAACACATATCAATGGACTTCATAATCAAGCTACCCCAAACCTCTCATGGACATGATAGCATATGGGTAATCGTTGACCGATTGACCAAATCGGCACATTTTATACCCATACGTGACACTTACAAGACATCAAGGTTGGCTCGTATATACGTTGATGAAATTGTAAGTAGTCATAGGGTACCTTTGCATATCATATCCGACCGAGACGCTCCTTTCACTTCGCACTTTTGGTCGTCTATACAAGAACTCTTGGGTACACAACTAGATCTAAGCACGACTTACCATCCTCAGACTGATGGTCAAACCGTGCGAACGATCCAAACCTTGGAAGATTTGTTACGCATGTGTGTCCTTGACTTTGGTGGTGATTGGGATACGCATTTACCGCTCGCGGAATGTTCGTATAACAATAGTTATCACTCGAGTATCAAGATGGCACCGTTCGAAGCACTTTATGGTCGTAAATGCCGTTCACCGATATACTGGACCGACATTGGTGAAAACTTCATCACTGGTCGTGAACTTATACAAGAAACGACCGATAAAGTCTCTATAATCCGCAAGAACCTTGAAGTGGCAAGAAGTCGACAAAAGAGCTATGTTGATAAGCGACGTAAGCCATTGGAATTCCAAGTTGGGGAGATGGTTCTTCTTAAGGTTTCACCGTGGAAGGGTGTTGTTCGCTTTGGAAAGAAGGGTAAACTGGCTCCGAGATTTGTTGGACCTTTTTAAATCCTGAAAAGGGTTGGAAAGGTGGCTTACCAACTGGAGTTACCTTCCGACCTTAGTGGAGTTCATCCTGTGTTCCACGTTTCAAACTTGAGAAAGTGCTTGGCTGATGAAAGTCTGCATGTTCCGCTGGAAGACATTCAGATTAACGAGTCATTGCATTTTGTCGAGAAACCTGTTGAAATCATGGACCGCATTATGAAGAAGACTAGAACTACAACTACCCCAATTGTCAAGGTTCGTTGAGAGAATAAGCGTGGCGCTGAATTTACTTGGGAACGTGAGGAGCACATGAAGAAGAAGTACCTGTTTCTATACGTATAGTTTCATTCTTAATTTCTGGACGAAATTCTTTTACGTTGGGGAGACTGTAACATCTCGTATTTTTGTTAATTAAAAGTTAACTTTGTTAAGTTCTTATAAAATCTATGTATGCTAGTTATGAAACTTGATGGGCTATTCCTGTTTGATTCCTTGTTTAATTTAAAGTTTCTAAATAATAATGATAATAATAATAATATTAACAATAATAAAAATATTATTAATAATAATAATATTAATACTAATAACAACAACAACAATAATAATAATAATAATAATAATAATAATAATAATAATAATAATAATAATGATAATAATAATACTAATAATAATAATGAGAATAATAATAACTAAAATAATAGTAATAAATAATGCTCAAAACTTTAAGTAGTTAAAGTTTAGGGGGTCTTAATGTCATTTTATGAACTTTAAATTGAGGTTTTAGCATAAAATAACAGAAATTCAAAAGTTGAGGGACAAAATGTGTAATTCACGAAACCCAAACCCCCACCCCCTTGTCACCCATGATTTTCCGGCCACAACGCTGACCACCCTCTGGCCGGAGTCCGGTGGCCCTAAAAAACCCATCAAACCATTCGAAAACGAATCCAAACTGTTTCAAATTCATTCGTGTATATGTTTCCAACTTGATTGTATCATTTAATCGTGTTTACGAGTCAGTTACAAACCTTAATCAATCAAGTAACCGGCGACATTAACCCCATGACCGTTCGAACATTAAATTGTAATAATAATCTATTAAACGAACATACACGATCATCTAACTAAAACTAATCATTTACATCTTTCAATTACACTTGAAACAAGCCCAAACATCAAATTTGATTACCCTTTTAATCGCGACTACACCACACTCGAACACCACTTTCGGGACTTCAATACCTGAAATTGTTAGGGGGCTTTACACACCAATATCCTTGGAAGCTTTCCACAAGACGAATTTGATTATCGTTAGCAATTGCATTTCGAAACCAGCCTCCACATAGCCACAACATTCTTCAGGTGTTCAAACATTAATCTGATAACAATTCGGGTAATTAAAACTACCTTCATGATCGATTTCATGTGGGGATTGAAAGCCCTAACCTTGGTTTGATTAACAACAACGATTGGTGGTTCAATTTCGGATCAATCAAACTAGGGTTCTTATGAATTTGGGGAAAACTTTTTAACTTGGGTTTAAAATCAATTGGAAACCAATATAAACCGCGGCTGAGGCCTTGGTTCACTGGTTCCATGTTCACCTTCCAACTTAGAGGTCACGGGTTCGAACCCGGTGACCTCCAACATTTTTTTAGCTTGTTTTGCAACTTTTAAAAATATATATATAATTATAAATATTATAAAAAATCATTTTATAAACTTCGTGTATTTTAAACCATTTAAATATTTTTATGTAATTTATTTATAAAAATGTCCTTATATTTTATTTAAAATTCTAAAGTGAATGTTATAGTTAGTATATATTTTATAAAACTTAGAGTTAAAATACTAGTTTATACAATTATTATTTCAACCATTGTTTGTTTAAGTTGTCGATTAAATCGCGTTTATTTTTATTTAGTTACAAAACCTTAATTAAACTTTATGAATAATATAAAATTTTTATAAATGTTATTCTTATTCCATATTTTTTAATATAAATAAATCATTTCTACGAAAATATAATTGGTTTGTTTGATAAATATAATTGACAAAACCCCAAACATCAAATAGAACCCTAGCTCATAATAATTCGCTGAACTTAATATTAGACTTTAACCTTGTGCTTAAATATATTTAGGTGTCTTGTGACGATACAACTTGGAACGACATTTATTATTATATTTTTATTAATCTTCATTGCATACTTAATTGAATAGTGAGTTTCCTTGCCCTTTTTATATTTTTCACACTATTTTGGGGTGAAACATTATACTTATTCAACATACATTTGTAAACGTTTAAACTTGTAAAGCACTTGCAATTCATCTTTACATTTTGCCATGGTTATTTGTGTGTTGTAACTGTTATATGAGATACATATTTTGTTTGCAATCATTAACTATTGCTAGTCTGGCGACGTCTTAGATCTTTGGGTCTGACAAACCTATTTGGTGCTAAAGCCAATGTATTGCCAGCTCCTGATGACGTATGCTTGTTCATCATGGGAACCATATACACTTAGCCAATCTTATATACTTGTAATCAAGTCGAGGGTTGGTTGTAACGATATGTGTTCTATAAACTTGCTAACTCATAACCTATGACATGAATTGCTACTTGTAAACTTTGATTATATTATGTCTGAAAACTCTTGGAAACTCACCAACTTTATAGTTGACCTTTTATTTTTATCATGTTTCAGGAAATGCCCAAGTTTAAAGTGGTCAAATGAAGCTTGCAATAATCTTGGATTTGGACCTAGTTAATGGAATAAAAGGATTATGTTTTGTTATGTTATTGTTGGAACTATTTCATGATTGAGACTTATGTTTGTACTTTCCTTTGAAACTTATTGTAAGGATTCCTATAAGTCTAATGCAGCCAAAACATCCAAAGTTTCTCTGCAAGCATTCACTAAAGAACTGAAGTAGAAATGCTTCGAAAGTTTTACACCATGCACTAGAAATGTTATAAGTGTAAAATCTTCCAAAGCCAAGACCAATATCTTCTGAAGCCAAAAGTGAAGTCTTCCGAAGCTTCTAACACAAAGTCTTCCGAAGCCAAAGAGTGACGACAAATTTCTTCTGAAGACTTTTAGAGATATGCCTCTATCTGATGTACTTTACCATATAGTTGGACCACCTTTCCGCTGCAACTCTGTAAAGTCACCAACTTACATGAGTTGGTGAAAGGTCCATACTTTTGGTAACTGTACATTGAGGTCTTGAGTCCATGCTTTCTACTTTCTGTACTTTTATCCTTTTTGTAATATATTAGGATATTAGCTATGGCATGTCATAGTCACAAGTCAAAAGGCAGATCTGCCTTTTGACTCTACATTTGATTTTGTAGTTGTCTAGTCAATTGTATCCAGCTGGCCTTAAAAGTATGGCCGGCTGTAGGATGTAGTATAAAGTATCTCAAGTACTTGTAACTTTCTATCGATGCTTTGTAACTTGTAATAGAACTTGAGAAGCAATATACAGCAATCTTGAAAACCAAATACTTGTGTTGTTTGCAATCTTGTTCTATCTCACATTTACTTATGTTCTTAGCATCTTTCATTAACAAGTTAATCAGTTCCCTATTTGATCTGTTATGTGTTCTAAGCAACTATCCTCATTGTGTTGTTGTGTTTTAAGTACATACCCTTCACCGGTCCTGCATTTGGTATCAGAGCATTTCAGGCTCTTGATATAAGATCTCACCATCTTAAGATCCATCACACATACACAAAATACTTAACAACTCAAATGGCAGCTATAACCAAAGCTGATATGGAAACTGGAACTATGAAAAAGTCTACACTGATCACTCCTGAAGACTTTGATACATGGTGTCAAAGAATGGAAGGCTTCATCAACTCTCAAGACTCCAGGATGTGGGACTCTGTTATTGAAGGACCTTACATAGCATGCACCACTTCTGCTACTAGTGGTGGTATGATTCCTAAGGCCGTGGCTGATTACACTGAAGCAGATAGAAAGAGAGTAGAGATTGATTAAAAAGCCATGACAGCCCTTCAAACTGCTTTTCCGAACTCCATCTACAGAGGCTTCAAGAATTGCAAAACTGCCAAGCAACTATGGGAGGCACTGAAGCTAATGTATGAGGGGTCTACTGAAGCAAAGAAGAACAAGAAGGATCTCCTGAAGCAGCAGTTTGAAAACTTCACCTTCAAGACAGGTGAAACCATGACTCAATAATACTTCAGGTATGTTGAGATTGTGGATACTCAAATGGATGTTGGAGTAACTCTTGAGAACAAGGACATTGTAAGGACGTTTATGTCCTCTCTACCTAGACAATGGACACATTATTGTGTTATTATCAAGAGGGCTGAGAACCTTAAGACTCTTACTCTCATAGAGTTGTATGGTATTCTTAGTGGCTATCAGATGGAGATGAACATGCAAAACTCATTTGGTAACTCCAGCAATTAGCTGAGTTCAGCCCTCCATGTGATTGAAAGGGAAAGCATTGAACCACAACATCATCATATATGCCTCCCTGACAACTCACAAAAAGGCCCTTTCATCACCTTCCCAGAGACTCCAAGGGAAAGCTACACTCAAGGAAGTCCTTTCCAAGAGACAAGTTCTTCTCATGCCTTTATCTCTGCTGATGAAACTTTAGGCAACTTTCTCTTCACTCTTAAACATTTGGACTGTATCCATCCAGATGATCTGGAGTACATGGAGATAATCCAGCAGATGGCTCTTCTCACTCACAGAGCCAAGAAGTTCTACAAGAGGACAGGGAGAAAGTTTCCACGCAATGCAGCCAGTGGAAAGTTTGGGATGGAGAAAAGCAAAGTAAAGTGTTACAACTGTAACAAGATGGGATACTTTGCAAGAGAGTGTAAAGCACCAAGGACAAATGGTGGCCAAGCACAAACCAGACCAAACTACACTGAGAAAGCCCCCAGAATGAGAAGCCAAAGAAGATGGAATGGTTCAAGGGGTCAGGTTCAGGTACTCTTAATTTGTTTATACAAACTTGCTTGCTAACTTGGACTCCATAGAGTATTATATGTTTCCTAGATATGTTCAACACATTCTCAACTGTGAACTGGGCTCACTGTTAAAGGAAACAGATAATATTCTTCAATTGGGATAGATGAAGCCCGATGTAACATCTTGTAATTTTGGGCTAAATTAAAGTTAACCTTGCTAAGTTCTTGCATTGGCTAATTATGTCATTTATGAAACTCATGGGTTTGTTATGCTTACTTATAGTCTTTAATTCTTTATCATGGTGCATAATAAAAATGATGGATGATAATAATAGCGATAATACTACTAATTGAATTAATGAACATATAACAATAATTATAATAATAATAATAACTAACTATAAGAGTAAGAATAATTATGTTGTTAATAATACTAATAATAATAATAGTAATAATAATAACAATAATAATAATAATAATAATAATAATAATAATAATAATAATAATAATAATAATAATAATAATAATAATAATAATAATAATAATAATAATAATAATAATAATAATAATAATAATAATAGTGATGATATTAATAATTAGAACAAATTATTAAGTTAGTAAACTTAAAATGGTTGGAACTTAAAAGTACATAAAGTTAAGGGGGCCTTGTTGTCAATTTAGAAACTTTGAAAATAAAGTTCAAGCATAAAATAATAAGGATTGAAAACTACAGGGACCATTTGCGTAATTTATTAAAAATCCAAAATAATCTCTTTCTCTCTCCCCGCAAAACCGGCGAAGCTCCAGCGGAGTCTCCGGCGAGCTTCAAAACCCACCAAAACTCTTCAATATCAACCCCAAACCGTTCCAATTGCTCTCGGGAACATGTTTCGAACTTAAGCATACCAATTAATTTCGTTTATAAGCCGGTTACGAACTTCAAATCATCGTATAACCGACGACATTGAATGCCATAACTGTTCTACCATTTTATCGCAATTATAATCTAATTAATCAGACTTTAACAATCATCTAACCTATCCTAAGCGTTCACAACAATCAAATTCACCTGACAAACACAATTTCACTGAAATTGATTCTCTCTTCATCGAAATTCTGCAACCTACTCAAAACCCACCTCTGGAACGATTTAAATCAAAATCAACAGAGGGCTTTACATCAAGATCACTATCCGAAACTTCACACAAGTTTAATTTGGTTTTCATAGTCGTTTGCTCAAGTATTGAATCCAGACTCAGTCGCGACTCGTTCTCTCATTGTTCATCTTCAATCCTTTATCAAAACGGGTAATTAGATACATCATTTTGTTCGTATTTACAAGGGGAATCAAAGCCCCATGTTTGTTTCCATTAACACAATCGATTTGGCATCCAATTTGTGGCCAATCATTTAGGGTTCTAAGGGAATGGGGTAAATCTATTAGTTTGTGTTTAAAAGAATTCAAAACCAAGATAAATCGTGGCTGAGAGCCTTGGTTCACTGGTTACCCACCCATATTCCAACCTTGAGGTCCCGGATTCGAACCCGGGCACCTCAAAGTTTTCTTTTTGGGGGTTTTCAGCCTTCAAACAAATATATAAAAATTTTGAAAAATTATTAAAAGCAGTTTTATAAACTTTACATATTTTGAAATCTCTTTAACAAGTTTCTGAAAATTTATTCTTTAAATAAATTTAATATTTTGTAAAACAAGGATTATATATGGTTTTTAATATAAAGAAAACTTTAAATAATGGGTTAAATCATAAAAAAAAATTTATTATTATTGGTTCACACTTTATTTATAATTTTTACAAACAAAAATATAAAAAGATACCTACACTTTATATTTTGTTTTGTTAACAATATTAAACGATTCAACGTTTATGATTTCATGAAAAATTATTAAATCAATGTAATTCTTTTTGTTATATATATATATATATATATATATATATATATATATATATATATATATATATATATATATATCAAGGAATCCCAAATTTTCCCTTGAAACCCTAAATCATGTTTAAACGTTAATCTAAAACTTAAATCTTGTGAATATATATACTTACGTACGTTGTGAATAACTACGTTGGAACGTTGCTTATTATATTCTTATTAATCATCATTTATATACATTTGATCATGTGAGTATTTCTATACCCCCTTTTTATATTTTTATACCTTTGGGGTGAAACATGTTACATTATAAACTTTCCACTTGTAAACACGTTTGATTCTTGTAAACTTATGGCATTTCACCTGTTTGTTGTGGTTAGTTGAACTTTGTGGCTACCATGTAATGTCGAATATATGTACAATCATTAACTATTGCTAGCCTAGCGAAGTCTTAGATCTATGGGCCAGACAAGCCTGCTTGGTTGATCCAAGTACACTTAGCTAATCGTATATACTTTTAAACGTTTGAGACTTGTATAACTTTGTCGAGATTTGATTGTGCATTCTGTCTTACATCCCTAGTTACTTGTTCTCTAACTTACAACATGATTTGCCATCTTTTATATACTTATGTATCGAAAACTATGGAAATCTCACCAACATTATGTTGACCTTTTATTTTTAACATGTTTAAGGAAATACTCAAGCTTGATATCTACGCTTTGAAGCTTACACATCTAGGAATGGACCTACATTAATAAATGAAATAAAATGACTTGTTACATCTTATGTTATGGTTTTTAATTTCTTTGAGACTTATGATTGTAATGGTACAATTAGAACTTATGATTAATATATATTTGAGTTATTAATAGCGTTATGTGGCTGTGAACGATCTTAACCCTCACGCCTCGACGTTTCTGCCGTCATGGTTGGGGTGTGACAGATTGGTATCAGAGCCCATAACTATAGGGATCTAGGTTATTAGAAATGGTGACCTAGACTATAGTATGCATGAACCTTATAGAATTATATTTCTATCTTGTAAATTATATACTTTGCATGCTACATAATTTATTCCTTCTTATGTGCAATTTGATGTCTTAGCATAAGAGTGCCTAAACATTGTTACTTGTATCCCTAAACTTATCTTTGACTCTTGACTCTCCCCAAACATGAAACCTCTTAATCTTATTCTCGACGACACGTGGAATCTTATGCTTATGTTATGACTTGTAACACCCCGAAAAGTCGAAACGAGTCATTAAGGATAATGGGCTTAAATAATGGGTATTTAATAAAATAAGGAAATGGTTTATGGGCCAAATTGGGTTTATGGACAAGAGCCTAAGTGATTAAGGCCCATAATCAGCCCTTAACCTACCCAAATCAGCCTCCATCTCCATCATTGCAACCCTAGCCACCAAAATTCGTAGAGAGAGAAAATAGAGAGAGAAAATAAAGAAAGCTCAAGATTTGAAGCTTCTAAGGTGAAGAGATTGAAGATCTGGGTGTTGGAGCATCAAGATATAAGAAAGAAGCAACAAATCCAGGTAAGAATCGACCTCTAAACCCTTCTGTAGATCAAACCCGAATTCTAGGGTTTTGGGTTTTGAAAAGTTGCAAAGAATCGCATAAAGGTCACATTTTTACGTATGAAAACATGTATAAAGCTTAGATTTAGCCTCATGGATGATAAACTAAGGGATTGGACGTAAAAAGTTATGATTTTGGGTTAAAACGGTCTGGTCTGTAATTTTTATGCGATCTGCGAAACTGTGTATTCATCCACCGAATTTGCATATTCAATCAGCGAAACTGTGGATCTTCCTTCGAAATTATAGTTTCGCAGGTAGTTTCGCAGACATGGTTTTCCAACGAAAGTTGGGCGAAACTGGCAGTGAAACTAGCAGCGAAGATGCCAGCGAAACTGCCAGCGAAGGTGCTAGCGAAACTAGCAGCGAAACTGCTGGTGAAACTAGCAGCGAAACTGTTGGCGAACCTAGCTGCGAAATTGCTGATCTTACAGCGAAATTAGCAGCGAATTTAGGCAGAAATTAACCCCTTTAAGTGTTAGCTATTCTGCAGGCTGTGTAGAGTGATCCTAGCCTTGTAAGCTTAGCCTAGAAGTTATTCGTGGTATCCAGGTGAGTTCTAGATCCCCTATTTATAAGTTTTCCATGTTTTGGGGCTATTATGCATACTAATTTTACGTTTTTAAATGACAAAGATTTTAAGGGGTTTTAACAGGAAGAACGATTTTTCTATAAGTAAATGTTCTATATAAAACCTTAAATATAAAATTTTTCGCTAGCACTAGGGGCTGCTGCCTCTAGGACCCCGCTGTCAGGGGCTGCCGCCCCCGAACCCCTGCTGTCCCGCGGCGGGTCGGTTATGTTTTATGATGATTTGTACTTGGTATGTTGTGTACTTGATAAATTAAGTATTATATACTAAAGTGGAAGATGATATTAATGAAAAGCGAAACTTAATGAATGTTACCCCCGGGCCCGTTTGATGATGAAAAGTCTTGCAAGCACTATGATAGACTTCACTTATGTGAGTCTAATGTATGATGATGGATCTGTATTCATGAGCGGGCTATGTGCCTTGCAGTGTGGATCAACTGTCGGGGGTTAGCTACCGTTTCATGTGTACCGACAGGGATTGGCATTTGTTGTCAATCAACATGGAGCTCTTGCTTTGTGCAATCTCATTTATGATGAAAGTGAAAGATAATGAAAGAATGAAAGATAATGAACATGCTTATTATGATGCAAGTAATGTTATGTACTATGATGTATGCATGGTCATTATATGAAAGATAAAGTTTATATTTTCTTATATTATTTAAAACTAGAACTCGCTCAGTGAAGCTGACTTTTATGCATAATAGTTGGCAGGTAAGTGCTGATGCTGAGGATGGCACACGGAGCTACTTGGGGAGCTATGGATGGCATTCAAGTTTATGAAAATCTTTATTGTAATTTAAGGACAAGTAATATGTTTTGTTTACAATTAAAAATTATGAGTACGATGTGTTTTCAAATGTTTAAATGAATGTCTAATTATTTCCGCTGCAATGTTTTATTATTAAACTGATTTTATGCTATGATTAACCAATTGTGAGGCTTCCCGGGAACGGGGTCTTACAAGTTGGTATCAGAGCCAAAGTTTAAGAGAATTAGGTAAACTATTTTCAAAACCTAAACTTAAACTGAAAATGGGACCGAATGAAAGATGCCAATCCAAGTAGCTACGTGCCA
Organism: Flaveria ramosissima; assembly: GCA_025215565.1. Lineage (NCBI taxonomy): Eukaryota > Viridiplantae > Streptophyta > Magnoliopsida > Asterales > Asteraceae > Flaveria > Flaveria ramosissima. The sequence continues at coordinate 40,812,808 of CM046029.1, read as the reverse complement.
TCAGGTAAAAGTTTCAAGTAAAACGGGAATTATGTGTGTGTGCTATTTGTTTTATGTGCTTGTAGATTTGAATACTAATATGTGTTAGGATAGTGATTGCTTGGGACAGGAGGGTAAGGTAAGTGGTTAATCACACTTGGCCACTATAATTAAGGACTTACCGTACTTATAATGATCTAAGCAATTATCTTGAATAACCATTTTGGTGTTTGAATCTTATAGGAAATTAGTTATGGCTGGTAGAAAATCTGGAAAGGCGACCCGAGGAGGTGCTCGTGGCGGACGTACTACTGAGCCACGCGTCACCCGGAGCAAAGCTAGGGCTCCCGAGACTGTTCATGAGGAGTCAGACCTCCATAGTCACCCGGAGGGGGAGGGATCAGCCACCCTCAAACCCACTGTGAAGGAGGCTATCGCTGATGAGGTCTACAATGTCATGCAAAATGTCTTACCCTCAGTGGTGACCGAGGTGATCAAAGCAGTTAAGGATGGAGAGAGAGCTGAGAAGAAAGGGAAGGAAAGTGAGAAGAATTCAGGAAAGTCCACTGGGAGGACTGAGGAATCTGAAGAGGAGCCATCAAACCCTAAAGTGGTAGTCCATGATGACGACAGTGATGAGGAGTCCGAGAGAGAGACTAGTTGAGGGTGCAACTATGGGGCATTTCAAAGGTGCAAGCCCCCAACCTTTGACGGTAACGGCACTGCTACTGCCGCTCATCGTTGGGTCAGAGAGATGGAAGCGGTACTGGAAATTAGTGAGTGCCGAGAGGATTAAAAAGTTAAGTTTGCCACTCATTCCTTCGTTGACTCAGCGTTATGCTGGTGGGACAATATTGTCCAGGCTGAGGGGAAGCGATCGATAGCCAAGATGAAGTGGTCTGAGTTGAAGGAGTTAGTACTGGAGGAGTATTGTCCCCATCGGGAATTAAACAAGATTGAAAAGGAGTTCTTGTATTTGAAGGCTGGGAACATGACTCATCAAGAGTATACCTCCAAGTTCAATGAACTTGCAAGACTTGTGCCAGACATGGTGACACCTGCGTCCAGGAAGATCAAAAGATACATACAGGGTTTGCCTGTGGACATCAGGAGGCACATGATTGCAGCCAGATCGGGTACGTTTAGGTCTGTGGTGGATTTAGCTGGGAGGTTGTACGATGAGAGAGACCCAGTGCCTGTACAGAAGAAGGTGGAGAAATGGAATGGGAACAAGAATGGAAACGGGAAGAGGTTTGGAGGTGATAACTTTCGGAATGGAGAGAAGAGGATGAGGGTTGAAGATCAGTCTGGGAGACAGGGAAATACTGGTGAAGGAGGTACTTGTAGAAAATGTGGAAAAGGTCATTCAGGGGAGTGCAGAGTTGGGACGGGAAATGTTTCAAATGTGGAGGCGAGGGCCACTATGCTAGGGATTGCAAGGTGGGGAAGTGTTACCTGTGTGGCGAGATGGGTCATGCGGGGAGAGACTGTAAGAAAGGAAAACCAGAAGGTTCAGGAACGGTTAAAGCTGGAGATAAGGGAAGGGGTGACGGTTCAAGGGCGAAGGTGAGGGCATTCAACATAACTCGTGAGGAGGCCAGGGCAGACCCAGAAGTAGTTTCAGGTATGTTTCTGGTAGACCATGAATATGCTTCTGTGCTCTTTGATTCTGGTGCTAGTAGGAGTTTTGTGTCTGCTGCCTTTTGTCGTTTGTTGCTTGATAAGAGTAGAGAGTTAGATGAGCCTTTCTATGTAGAAACAGCCATTGGTAAGTCCACTAAGGTAACTGAGGTGGTTGAGGATTGCCTGATTGAGTTAGAAGATTGTAAGTTCCCTGCTAGGTTGCATGTTATGGCCTTAGGAGGTTTCGATGTGGTGCTAGGCATGGATTGGTTAGCTACCTATGAAGCCAATATAGTATGTAGTAAGAAGATAATTCGTCTAACAGCGCCCGATGGTAGTTCTGTTACGGTTCGTGGAGATAAGGTGTGCTGTGTACCGAAGGTCGTGTCGATGATCACAGCTGAAAAGTACTTGAGACGTGGGTGCAGCGCTTACTTGGCCTATGTAAAAGATGTGGATGCGCCAGAGCCACAATTATCAGACGTGCCAGTAGTGCGCGAGTTTCCTGACGTCTTTCCTGAAGACCTGACCGGTGTGCCGCCTGACCGCGAAATCGAATTCCAAATTGATTTGCTACCGGGAGCACAACCTGTCGCTAAAGCACCGTATCGATTAGCTCCTTCGGAGATGGTTAACTGAGGGACCAGTTGCAAGATTTATTGGATAAAGGCTTCATCCGACCGAGTATCTCTCCATGGGGTGCTCCGGTTTTATTCGTCAAGAAGAAAGATGGTAGCATGCGGATGTGCATTGACTATCGCGAGCTCAATAAGCTGACCGTAAAGAATCGGTATCCGTTACCAAGGATCGACGACTTGTTCGATCAACTTCAGGGTGCCAGCTGGTTTTCGAGGATAGACCTGCGGTCTGGTTACCACCAACTGAAGGTGAAAGAACAAGACATTCCTAAGACAGCGTTCCGTACGCGTTATGGAAACTACGAATTCCTCGTCATGTCCTTTGGTTTGACCAACGCGCCAGCTGCTTTTATGGATCTTATGAATCGGGTATGTCGGCCAATGTTGGATAAATCGGTGATAGTGTTCATTGATGACATCTTGATTTATTCAAAAAGTGAAGAGGAGCATGCCGATCATATTCGAGAAGTATTGGAGACGCTCAGAAGTGAGAAGCTATATGCTAAGTTCTCTAAATGCGCATTTTGGCTACGAGAAGTTCAATTTCTGGGTCATGTGGTTAATCCTGAGGGGATCAGGGTGGACCCTGCAAAGGTTGAAGCGGTAATGCAATGGGAACCTCCAAAGACGCCATCCGAAATTCGCAGTTTCTTAGGCTTGGCAGGCTACTATAGGAGGTTTATCCAGGATTTCTCAAAGATAGCTTCCCCTTTGACAAAGTTGACCCGAAGGACGTGAAGTATGAATGGGGTACTGATCAGGAGAACGCCTTCCTAGAACTGAAGATGAGGTTAACTCAAGCCCCTGTCTTGACGTTACCTGAAGGGAACGAGGATCTGGTGGTTTACTCGGATGCCTCATATGCAGGATTGGGTTGCGTGTTGATGCAACGAGGGAAGGTGATAGCCTATGCTTCTAGACAATTAAAGGTTCACGAGGCTAACTATCCTACCCATGATTTAGAGTTGGCCGCGGTGGTGTTTGCATTGAAGATTTGGAGGCATTACCTGTATAGGGTGAAGTGCACCATCTTCACTGATCATAAAAGTCTGAAGTATTTCTTCGAACAAAAGGAACTCAATATGAGGCAGAGGAGGTGGTTGGAACTGATCAAGGATTATGACTGCGAAATTCATTATCATCCAGGCAAAGCCAATGTGGTTGCTGACGCCCTTAGCCGAAAAGGACGACCCGAACCAATTCGGGTGAGGGCTTGCCAGATAATCATGACGCCTGATGTTATGAAACAAGTGAGGGAGTTCCAGGATGAGGCACTAAGAGAGGATAGAGTCAAACTCTGAAAGAATAAAAGCACAAGTTTCAGACTTGGGGGAAAACACCTTGGGTGTTAGAACCCGATCTGGAAGAATGTGGATCCCTCTCTATGGGGATCTAAGGGAGAAAATCATGGATGAGGCTCACAAAACTCGATATTCCATACACCCCGGTGCCATGAAAATGTATCAAGATCTGAAGAAGGATTACTGGTGGCCGGGAATGAAGCGAGACGTGGCTAAGTACGTGAGCAAGTGCCTGACTTGCCTGCAAGTGAAGGCAGAGCACCAAAAGCCATATGGGAAGATCCAGCCTTTGGATATCCCTGAATGGAAATGGGAACACATCACAATGGACTTCATCACGAAGCTACCTCGCACGGCGAGGGGAAGCGACACAATCTGGGTGATTGTTGACCGTCTAACAAAGAGCGCCCATTTCCTACCAATTCGTGAGACGTATTCCTCTGAGAGGTTGGCAGAGCTATTTATCAAGGAAATCGTGGCTCGTCACGGCGTGCCAGTGTCTATCGTTTCGGATAGGGACACGCGGTTTACGTCCAAGTTCTAGAAGAGGTTTCATGACTCAATGGGGACTAGACTGCATATTAGTACGGCTTACCATCCCCAGACAGATGGTCAGTCGGAAAGGACGATCCAGACTTTAGAAGACATGCTACGAGCCTGTGTAATCGACTTTGGAGGAAGCTGGGATGAGCACTTACCGTTGGCGGAATTCTCATATAATAATAGTTACCATGCCAGCATTGGTATGCCACCTTACGAAATGTTGTACGGTAGGAAGTGCAGAACGCCCGTGTGTTGGGGTGACATCGGGCAAAAGGAATTGGGGAGTCTTGAAGTGATTGAGGTCACAACTGAGAAGTTAGATAAGATTAAGGCGTTCATGAAAGCTGCAAAGGACCGCCAGAAGTCTTATGCTGATAAGAGGCGTAGGCCGATAGAATTTGAGGTTGGTGACAAAGTTATGCTCAAGGTATCGCCCTGGAAAGGGATCATCAGTGTTAGGACCTTGTATTTGAACGAAATACCTAGTGATTAGCGTGTTAAACCAACTCAAATAGTGCGGAATCCTATTTGATTGGCGATCCAATCAGTGAGAACACACGAAGAATCAATCAAGAATTGAATCCAACGTCAGAAATCGATTAGGAATCGATCTGAAGTGTTCTGTGAACTTGGAGAACGATTTGGGAGGCTTCTGGACGGCTAGGGTACGTCTGGAATCGTAATGGGATGAATGCTTACGTTTTTCCACGAATTGGGTTGTATTTATAGGTTAGTGTTGTTCATTCGGGCGACTGAACCATAAGTATGGTTCAGTCGTGCGATTGAACCATGCGGTTGATTCATCCGCACGACTGAATGTTCAGTCGTGCGATTGAGTCAATCTTATGTGTCAATCATACGACTGATCCAGTCTCCTGGTTCAGTCGTGCGATTGAGTCAATCGTATGAAGTTATTCATGCGTGTGGTCCATTCGCATGGGCCATTCGCATGAGAACTTCATTAAGTTAAGTTTGAATGTTTTAATTAATATAACATAATGTGCAATCATTCAAACAATCATAAACCCAATCAATTCAATCACGACTCATTAATGAAATGTTAAACATCACAAGTAACAAACAATTCATATCATTTCATTAATCAATACACTTACATCATAATCAGACAGACAAGATTCATTACATAACAAAACATGATCTAGGGACATACATGCATCAACAAACTCCCCCTTGGACCTAGATCTAGCTAATCTCTTGTCTTCTGCATTACCTCCTTATACTTCTTGTACTTCTCCTCTTTGGTGACTCCTGCGTGAATCTCAAACGCAAAGCAAAGTCGTATAATGTTTTGGAACTGGAGGGCTTGTACAATGTCCTGTGTGTCATAGAACAGTGGCCACTTGTATAATGTATAGACATCATTAGCAGACAAGTTGGTTAGCCACATCGGGTCGAATACCCTGATAGTATCCATTTGTCCCTCTTTATTCAGAACTATGACAGCTTCAGCGGTTCTCCAATCATAGTACCACCATTGAAGTGTGGAGTGAAGTCCTGTGGCATTTCCCTGAGAGGGATTCTCGACATAGTGCGCGGAGGACTCCACTTCAACACAATCTTGGGCTTGCCAGTAATGGCATCAACCTCAGACCTTCTTATGTACCTCGTAGGCTGTTGTGGTCTGAAGTTAACCCATCTGGTGTGGTACTCCTTCTTCAGGGCAGCCTCGAACCAGCCTGACATCTTTCTTGGGTCAGCATACAGTAGCTTTAGCTTAGCCAGCTGGTTGAGCTCAAAACCAGGTAGAGTCTTCAGATCATGTGGGAACCTGAAGTACTCTATGCCCTGTTCTCTTAACTGCATACGCGTTAAGGTCATCAAAATAAGCCCATGCAATAATCCTGCCTGACACCTTATGGTGTTTCTTGACTCTGTAGAGCTTGGTGTAGGCATCTTTCTTTGGTGCAGCACGCTGGGCTCTCACTTCTTCAAAACAGGCAGCCCACTCAGCCTTGCGAATGTCTACGTCATCATTGGAGGCTTGGGCTGTTCCTTCAGTCTTTTCGGTTTCCTGCTCCATCTTGTCTAGTACCTCAAACGTATCACTGACTAGGGACTCACCCAGATTGGGGACCACATTACCCTCGTTGTCAGAATACTGAGGGTACTCTTCTGCAGTAATATCTTCAACCTCAACTTCATCAATGTCATTTAGTTCTTCATCACTGGTTGAATCAACTGTTGGAGCATCCTTGACATTTCATCAGGATTGAGTCTGAACATCTCTGCCAGTTGCTCATCAGATAGGTCATGAATTATTTCCCCTTCTTCAGGGGTATAACTCACAGACTTTCTTACAATCCCTTGCAGATCAAGAACATGGTTAATTGAGTCTTGACCTGTTGAAGGGGAGCAAAGTCAAACTCATCCCTTTGAAAGTTTGGATCTGTTTGATTTAAACATTCAACACATAAACCATTAGTAAGTAATCAAACAGAAGTATGTTAACTTAATATAAAACATTCAACACACTGGTTTTCATTACATGATTCAAATACAAAATAAATAAATACATAAGACATCTAATCTGTACTTTGTCTTGAATCATGGGCGCGTCGCTCGGAGGAGCAGAAGTGGTAGATGACTGGTCCTGTCGATGCTTAGATCTTCGCTCTTGACCAGAAGCAGAGGCCGATGCAGCCGCATCCCCTCCTTCTGCTTCGTCATCATCATCTCTACCTTCTGTCCTTTCTTCCTCAGTCTCTTCCTCATCATCATCATCTTCCTCATCATCATCATCATCTTCATCATCACCATCTCCATCATCCCCATCACCCTCCTTTATCTTCAAGGGCTCATCCTTCGACCCCTTTAACCTCAGCATAATCGTCTTGTTGGTCGTCTCCAACTCCTCTATACGTTTGACTGACTGGGCCTGCTGGTCCTGGAGTTGGGACACCTCGACTCTCTGAGCATCGATTAGCTGGTTCTGCTGGTCTATCACCCGAGCCTGCTCTGCCATCTGCTGAGACTGGGCAGCAGTCAGGTCGGTCAGCTGGCGGATCTGCGCCGCCTTCTCCTCATCTGCAGCGAGCAGGCGCATCACCATACGGTTAAGCCCTGACAGCTGCTCCTCTACCCCGATGTGAGGTAGAGTAGATCCATAAACATGTGGTGGTTGGGCTGAGGGTCCAGCATGATGTGAGGTGGTGGTGGCAGTGGCAGTGGTGAATATGGGTCGGTATGCTGGTGCTGGTGATGTAGGTGTGAATGGTCTGGTGGTGGAAGTAGTGGATGTGGAGGCTGTGGTGATGGGTGGTATGTCAGTGGTGGTGGTAGTGGTGGCTGTGGTGGTGGAAGTAGTGGCAGCAGTGGTAACGAAGGTCAGGCGACGCTTCTTCTTCTTCAATCCATGGGGTTGAGCCATCCGCTTCCTCCTAGTCCCGGTGGAAGTGGATGCTCCCCCTGCAGCTCTGCCCACTGAACCCGGAACATAGCTCGGGTCAGTCTCTCTCTCTGAGGAGTCCCGAGGGTGTTCACCAACCACCCTAAGCCCGTGTCTGTGGGAACAACTTTGCTTCCCACAGTCCTAGTGAGGGGCTCCTCATCCGACTCCTCCTCCTCTTGATCACCAGCTACAAACTCCTGATGGAAACCGGCCATCTCAGCAACCTCTCCGGCAGTGGCAGACCCCGGGGGAATAACGTCTGAATCAGTGCCTCTATGTGGAGCAGGCATATCATCCCCGGCGTCGCCGCTATCATCATCATCTGAGTCAGTATCTGGTATAGCAATATGCTCGACATCTGAATCACTGTCATCGTGGCGCCACTTTCTCTTGGCTGGCGCCACATAGTCAGCACGGGCCAGATGCCCAAACAACCTCCTGACAGGGGGTTTCACCTGCTTCCCCCTGTATACCTTCATCCGGCCTAGCGTAGTGTCATCCATGACCTCTAGCACTACAGCATCCTCCTTCTCCTTTGGCAGGGAGGGAAGCTTCTGATCAATAATCATCTGTATAAACCTCGGATACATACAGAAGCCTTCCTTCCCTTTCCCCTCAATGTTCTCCACCAGGTAGGTGAAGATCATTTTGGAGAAGCTGAACGGGTGGTTCAGCACCAATGCAGCATAAGCGTTCTGGATCTGATCCGACAACTCATCAAATCCTCCCTTCCTCGACGCTATGCACTTCAGCAGAACATGCGCAAGATACTTGAACTGGGGACAGAGGTTACTCTTGTTGAGTACCCCAGCATTGATGTCCCCAGAGTACTTGGCTCTCATAAAGCATCCTCTGACAGTAGGGGGTGTAGGACGAGTAGGACAATCAGCATCATCCCCTAACTGTAGAACAATCCTCAAATCCTCCTCTGATACGGTGATGCCTCACCAAAGATCGTACTCCTGATGCAATGAGGCTCAGAGGATCTATCAACAGTCGCGCCTTCCCAGAAGGCCTGCTGCACTGATCTATACGGCGTGCATGGTGTAGAGATAGCATGAGCAATCCTGGATCTCAACAGAAACGTAATGATGCCTGCGAAGTCAGCTGCGTTCCTGGATGTCAAATCCAGATGAGCACATATGTTGTGCTTGGTGCTCATGTTCCATCGACTCGCCATCTGTAACAATAACAATATAAACATTAGTTCCACTGGCTACAAGTATAATGAAACACTTAGACTTTGAATAGAATGTCTCTGTCATACGATTGAGGTTGTGCGACTGAAGACAGTCGTGCGACTGAACAGTGCGATTGAGGTTCAGACGTGCGAATGACCTCATGCGTACGACTGAGTGTGCGACTGGACTCATGCGCATGTACTCTTATGCGGTTACACCAGTCGTGCGACTGAGTCTCATTCGCATGGTTCAGTCGTGCGGTTAAGTAAATCGCCCCCTTCAGTCGTGCGACTGAAGTTCATCCGGACGACCAGTCGCCTGTCTCAGTTGTTCAGTCGCCAATCGTTCGAAACTTCAACAACTAAGTCTTTTAACCCAATTAACCGGTTCATTAGACTCGCATTCTCGTTACTAATAACCTATTTGACTTAATTTTAACGTTTTGCTTGGTTTTAATAGGTATTAGGGCTTTCTTGTCTCGGTTCAAGTTTCACAGTCGAATAATCCAATTAGGGTTCCAATCCTTCTGTTTTTGGTGAAATAAGACTTCAAACTACCTGTATGATGAATGGCGAACGTCAGTGAATCACAATCAACGGTAAAACTAGGGCAAATAAAATTTTGGCAGCGTAACGGTAGGGAGTGCGATTTAGGGGCGATTTGAGGGTGATGAGTCTCTGCGACCGACTCCTCCTCTATTTATACCAACCCTAGATCCAATCGTGCGACTGAGTTCATACGCACCTTTCAGTCGTGCGAGTGGGACTCAGTCGTGCGATTGGGTCAGTCGCCCTTCTCCAGTCGTCCGACTGGATTTCAGTCGTGCGACTGACTCACTCGTTCGCACTTAAGCCTCCGACTGGACTAATCGTATGGGCCATTCGGTTTGATGGTCCATACTCATAGTTCATTCGTGCGAATGGATTCCATTCGTATGGTTAGTCCATACGTATGGTCCATTCGTGCGAATGGGTCATACTTAGTTAATTTTCTGCCATTTTGACCAATTTACATTTAAAACCCCTTTTAACTTTATGAAATTAACATTATGAACCTTTGATCATCTTAGACATGATCATTTATCTGGAAAACATTTTGATCACCTCAGACGTGACCATTTTATCTTGAAAACATTTTGATCACCTCAGACGTGATCCTTTTAAAACACTTTGTCACCTCAGACGTGACTATTTTAACCTTTCAAAGCACATATGGTCATCTCAGACATGACCCTTTTAGTGAGTTGATTCCTTCTGATTTTCCTGATGTAGCCCGACACACGACTAAAATTAAAATTAAAACGACTAACTAATTTAAGAACTTAAACTAATTACATAAACAGACATTTTTTGGCTTTTTGTGAGAGATAAATCCAGAGATTGATATCTACGGGATTTGGTTCGGGAGTAGATAGCTTCAACTTAGATTGATCATATCTGGACCAATTCAATTTTGGAATCATACAGGCAAGTCAAATCATTTGGGACTAGTTATTAAACCTTTTGATGCTCAAATTCTCGGTGTTCATCCAGAGTCGTTAGCAACTTAAGGAAATCATACTGAAACTCTTAGATTTTCACATTGATTTGAACCTTTGAGAATGTAGCCACAATGATTGTCAGTATGTTTGTCCACTTAAATCCATACACAGACTTTTGACACAGACTGGTGACTTATTTAGGTTTAATTATTTCAACTAACATTTGTGGATCCCACACTTATATGGTAATCAACATTCCTCAGGAGCTTTTGAGCGGTCTACGGGTATTATTACAAGAAGAGACTATTCTTAGAGCTTTCAAAGAGAAGCCTGTCCTCAGGTCAGTGCCATCGCACAGCAGAGAGGCGGCAAACAACAATGAATTCTAGAATATCTAGGTTATGCTTATCCTCAGGTCAGTGCCATCGCACAGCAGAGAGGCACACAACCTATCTCCTTGTTAGAGCAGCTTATTTTATTTTACACAAAATGCACCAACAACATAAGTCATTAGCTTTATTGCATTTGTCTTTCATTTTTTTCTTTGCTCTAATTATGGTCATCCGCACACATTTGTGGCGTTTAATTGCTCATTACCCCTTATTGGAATATTGTTGATTGTGTTAACCAGTGATAAGATGGAAGCCCACAGTCAGTTGAACAACTTAGTTTGATCTTGAGATCACCAATCAGGTCTAATTGTCTATTGTGTTGAATCTACCAACATATCATTTGTGGTCTAGCAGCCTCTAAGTCTACTTTCTTTGTGTCACCTTAGGAGTTGCCAGTTTTCTATCATCTTCCCTTTTTGTATTGCTTAGACTACACAGACTTATACTTTGAACTTTTGCATCTTTCCAAAACTTAAATTTTAAAGTCCCTCTTGATATGTTCCTGTGTACTATCATTTTCCAAAGGTATTGAATCGGTATCACAGACACAATCTACCTTATTTCAGCTAGTTACTCCTTCTCCCTCATTTTTTTTTTTTATGTTAACTTGCTGACATATTCTCCCCCTAAAATACTAAAATCATTTCTGGTTTAATTATTTTAGGATTTTAATAAACAGCAAAATAACATGAGTTTAAATAAAACAGACTAAATAAAACAAATAAAATAAAATAAAATAAACTTTAACTAAACTACATCGGACTACACATTATCATCATCAGGAATTACCTCACTTTTCTTTTTAACGCCGTTGACCTCTAGCAAATATTGAAAACGTGGTTTATCAAAGGCTTTAGTATAGAGGTCAGCGCGTTGAAAATCAGTATTAATTTTAACCACATCAATTAAGTTCTTTTCAAAGCAATCTCTTATGAAATGGTATTTAATACCGATGTGTTTGGTCTTAGGATGTTGAACCGGATTTTTAGTTACTGCAATTGCAGCAGAGTTATCAACAAAAATAGGAGTAGATGAGAATTTTAAACCGTAATCCCGCATTTGCTGTTGAATCCAGATGATTTGTGAACAGCAACTTGCAGCAGCAACATATTCGGCTTCACAGGTTGACAATGCAACCGATGTCTGCTTCTTACACTGCCAGGTAACTAATCTTCTCCCAAAGAATTGACACCCTGCTGATGTAGACTTGTAGTTCATCTTGCAGCCCCCGTAATCCGAGTCACTATACGCGGTAAGCTCAAAGTCATCATCATGAGGATACCACAATCCAAGTGTGGGTGTACCCTTCAGATAACGAAAAATCCTCTTGACCCCGATCAGATGGTTGACCTTTGGTTTAGCCTGATATCTAGAACATAGACATGTAGCATACATAATATCAGGTCTTGAGGCAGTGAGATACATGAGGGATCCAATCATTCCTCGGTACATAGTGGCATCTACTAGATCTCCATTCTCATCAGGTGCTATATCATGATTCGTAGCAAGTGGAGTCCCAGCAGCAGAAGCATTCTCCATGTCAAAGCGACTGAGAATGTCTCCTACATACTTGGTCTGATGTAGAAAGATTCCATTAGGTGTTTGATCCACCTGTAACCCGAGAAAGAACTTCATCTCCCCCATAGCACTCATCTCAAACTCTTTCTTCATCACTGCTTCAAACTCTTTGCATAACTCTTCGTTCTTTGACCCGAAGATTATGTCATCAACATATATCTGTACAAGCAGTAGGTCGCCATCCTTTTCTTTAATAAACAGTGTACAGTCAATGACTCCCCTGCGAAAGCCGTGTTTCACAAGATGAGTCGAGAGTTTCTCATACCAAGCTCGAGGAGCTTGATGAAGCCCATATAAAGCTTTGTCGAGCTTGTAAACTCTATCCCGATGATAAGGATCTTCAAATCCCTCGGGTTGACTTACATAGACTGTTTCCCTGATTTCCCCATGAAGGAATGCACTCTTCACATCTAATTGGTAGACTTTAATCTTCATGTACGATGCATAGGCAAGGAAGATACGAATAGCTTCCATCCTTGCCACGGGTGCAAACACCTCATTATAGTCAATCCCCTCGACTTGGCGAAAACCTTGAACCACCAGTCGAGCTTTGTTCCTGATAATGACTCCTTGGTCATCCTTCTTGCATTTTAGTACCCATTTGGTGCCAATGACTTTAGCACCTTTAGGTCTATCAACCAGAGTCCATACACCTAACTTCTTAAACTGCAGAAGTTCTTCTTGCATGGCACTCACCCACGCCTCATCATTTAGTGCCTCACTGACATATTTTGGCTCAACCTGCGAGACAAAACATCGATAAGCACCATCATGAATGTAACCTTTCTCCATAACCGAGGCGTAATCAGCTGAGTATAGCTGATTTCGGGTTTGTACTCCTGATCTGACATCCCCAATAACATTGTCAAGGGGATGATAGACGTTTAGTCGTGATCCTGGAGTAGTAGGAACAGCCACCTCAGAACCGAGATTATGAACATTTTGTTCTGCATCTGAGGTAGTTGGAGTTTGAGGTTCCGAAGTCGAAGGGCATCACTCGTAGATGCTTGTGGACTTTCAGGAACTGGAACCTGTTCCTCCTGACTGTTCTGGTCATCTGCTTCAGTTTCATCTTCAGAGGAGGAGTCACTGTCATCGACTACTCCCCCTGACTGAGTAGATGATTCTCCCTGTGTGCTAGATGGTGTATTCAGAATATCATACATCATCCTAGTAGCTAACTCATCATCCGAGGGAGAGAGAGGATGTTGAAGGACTTGAAGAATCCATCATAATCGAAGAAGTATGCAGGTCCTTTGCCTGTAGGTGGTGTGGTATATCTCTGAACGTCGACATTACACCACACTTCTACAAGACCCGTTGAGTTATTGTAAACTCGCTTGTTCGGTATGTTGTATCCTAGAAAAATTCCTTCATCTGCCTTCTCGCTGAATTTTCCTTCTTGTGTCTTCTTCAGAAGTGTACACGGCGCGCCAAAAGGTTCAAGATACTCCAAATTGGTTTGCGTCTTTGTAGTAGCTCATAACATGTCTTTCCGTGGCGCTTGACTATTAGGACTCGATTCAGTGTATAACATGCATTTGCCACTGCCTCATTCCAGAATTGAATAGGCAGTTTCGAGTCAGCCAGCATAGTCCGTGCAGTCTCTATCAAGCTTCTATTCTTCCTCTCAGCAACACCATTCATCTGAGGCGTGTAGGCAGAAGTGAATTGATGAACAATTCCCTTTTCCTTGCAGTATGCCTCCATCCATTGATTCTTGAATTCTGTCCCGTTGTCTGAGCGTACTTGTCTAACTTTTAGCTTGTAGAGAGATTCCAGTTGGTTACTAATTCCTTGAATGACTCAAATGTTTCTGATTTGGATTTCAGAAACATTACCCAAGTGAACCTTGAGTAGTCATCAGTGACCACAAAACAGTACAAATCGCCTGCAATGCTCCTTGTACTGACTGGACCAAACAGATCCATGTGAAGAAGTTCAAGAGGAAGTTCTATTGAATGAACTTTCTTTTCCTTATGAGACTTCTTTGTCTGTTTGCCTTTCTTGCAAGCTACACAAAAGTCAGGAAGTTGGAAGTTCTTGACATTTACTCCTCTCACTAAATCCTTCTGAATCAAATGATTCATCTTCCTTTGACTAATGTGTCCCATTCTCCTATGCCAGGAGATTGAGTCCTTCTCAGTAGCTTTAGATAGAAAGCACTGAACCTCATGATCCGTTGTAGCAGCTGTTGACAGATCCAAGACATAAAGGTCTTTATATCTTGAAGCAGTCATCAGAACTTGGTCCTCTGGGATCATGTAGTCTTTCTTCAGCACGTAACACTTCTTGTTGTCGAAGATGACTTTAAATCCTTTATCGCAGATTTGGGAAACAGAAAGTAAGTTATTCTGAAGTTGTTGAACGTAGTTCACCTTATCAAACTTAACTTTCTGATTTCCCACTTCTCCCTGAGCTGTGATGTAGCCTCCCTTGTTTCCTGCAAAGGAAACATGCCCTCCTTTTATTTGTTTGACGTTTGATAAAAGGGCTCTATTTCCTGTCATGTGCCTGGATGCTCCGCTGTCTATAATCCACGTGTTAGTCTCAGCGCTATATCGAACACCCTGCACATACAAAGTAAATGTATTAGTTTAGGTTAGGAACCCAAGCCTTTACTGTCTTGGGTTTCCCAGAGGCATCACACATCATAAACTCTACCCATTGACCCTTAGAGGGTGAGGGTAGCTCAGGTTCCTTCTTGTCATCAGTATCAGACACGCAGGATGACTTCTCTTTCCATAAGCCAGATTTGTGCAATGCCTGTTTATGATAAACAGTCGTCTGGCTTACAGGTTGGACTTTAGGTTCACTAGATCTTCTAGGTGGAGTCAGAGAACTCCTCTTAGAAGACCTAGGTCTAGAGTCCTGAAGATCAATCTTCTTCCTAGGTGTCTGATAGAAAGGACAATAGGAAGCAATGTGTCCACATTCTCCACAGTTGTAGCATGACCTGCTATCAACTTTATAGGTAGACTTTCTTTGTGGAGAAGTGCGTGACACTCTAGTAACATCAATCACTTTAGGTTTTGACTCTTGTATGTTTGATGTTTTCTCTGGTTTAACAAAATTAATTGTTTTAACCTGTTTAACATGTTCCACTTTTTGGTTAACTGGTTTTTGACTTGAAGCATGTGAAAAGTTAACGTTTGAAGTCCTTTTAGGTTCTGATTTGACTCTGTTTGACCCTGACTTTAAGTTAATTTTTTCAAATTCATTTTCCAGATTAACACAAGGCAATTTACCCTTTGCCTTTGAAGTGGCCTCCTTTTGTTTCTGTCCAGATTCAGTAGATGAACATAATGTGTCTGGATCAGTAACAAGAGGAGTAGTCACCACATGATCCTTGATGGGGTTGTTGTTTACTGGTCTAGACTTAGTGTTCATCAAGGTCTCAGGTGGAGATGGAACCACTTTGTAGCCTAATCCCTCCCCGTTATTTCTTTCTCTCACTAAGTGTTGAACTATGTGTGAAGAGCTAGTCCAACTGTGCAGTTTCTGTTTTAATGAATTAACTTCTACTTCTAGAACTGCCTTTTGCTTCTTAGTGTCCTCTAGGGAGTTTAGATAGTACCTAATGTCATTTGCTTGGTTAAAGGCAACTACTTCGGTTTCCCTAAGCTGTTTAGTCAATAGGTCTATCTTTTCTTTATAACTATGCTCATTTTGTTTTAGAACTCTATTAGCCTCGGTGCACAGTTGTAAATCTTTTACTAAGTTATCATTGTGATCTAATAACCTAGCAAATTTTTCATCAATGTTGTTCCTAAACATATCACAATCAGAACAAGCATGATTATCAAACATTTGGTCAGTTGTACTTACCTGTGTTGGTTCAGAAGAGTTAGCCATCAACGCAGCATCAGACGTCTCTGGTTCTGGTGATTCTGACTTTTCTGTCTCTGACGTGGAAGTCTCCTCCTTTGGCTTGTAACTGACCTCAGCTGCAGTTGTTTCTTCACTATGTGACATTGCTATCTCAACTGCTAGATCACCTTCACTCGCAGAATCATCATCAATATCCTCAACACTGGCAATGTTAGATTCTCCTGGTGAGACAAACCTAAAACTCCAATCCTGTCCTTCATCATCATGAGCAGTCAAGGCTTTTGGATCCTTGTTTGATGAAGTAGAACTGGAAGCTTGCTTGTCTTGGCGAGTAAAGGATGAGAACGGGTTCCCATTACCCGTCTTCTTTGGCTTGACACATTCTCTCTTGAAGTGCCCCTTCTCTCCACAGTTGAAGCAGGTCACTTTGCTCTTGTCAAATCCAAATGTGGTATCCTTAGTAGCTATCAAGTTCTGTCCTGTCTTCTTAACAAACTTCTTCGCCCTTCGGACAGCGCTAGCTAAGGCCCACATTATATCCATCCTCTCAAGCTCCATTTCATCCACCTGCTCGTAGTCCTCATCTGCCAGATGGTAGTTTCCAATCTTCCCAGCAACAAGTCCATCATATGAATGAACCACTGCTGCTAAAAGATCCATATGCTCTCGAGCTACTTCTACGGTCACATTACCGAGGTTCTCGGTCTTCAATTTGGTAGCACTTGCTTCTGATCCAATATAGTGGGTACATGATGACCCTGACGTGTCTGATCCAGAAGGAGAAGCATGTGAAGGACCTGACGAGCTAGACACAAATGCAGTCTGGAGAGGTGCTCCAGATGTCTTAGCTTGAGGCGTGGCGTTGTATAAGGCTGGATTTTGTGTGTACGCAGACTTCTGAGCTCTATACTTCATCCTTAGTGCTTCTTCTCGCAACTTGAGAATGAAGTCATTTATATCCAGCTTTACAAGCATTCCATTCTGTCTCAGGTTAGACACGAATGAAGCCCACTTATCAGGCAATCAGTCTGCGAAGTTGCTCACTTTCTCTTCCATGGTTGTTTCAACTCCATGTGTATGCAATTCGCTCATCAAGTGGTAGAATCTGTCTATGACTTCGTCTAAACTCTCATTACCAATCGATGAGAAGTTATCGAATTCCTTCTTTAACTCCTTTGCCTTGATTGCCTTCAATGACGCATTCCCATCATATCTCTTCTCTAGCTCATCCCACAGTTTCTTGGACTGTTCGTTCTCTGAATACTGGTGGAATATGTCTTTGGGGATAGACTGAGTGATCAATGCATAAACCCTTTTCTCTGCATTGTACTTTACTTTCTGTGCGTCTATCATCCCACTTAACGTTAATTTAACTCCATCAGCTCCCACCGGTGTACTATAACCGATCTCAATGGCTTCCCACAGATTAGGATCTACTCCATTGAGGTAGATCTCAAAACGTTGTTTCTAGTGGGGAAACTCATCTAAAGTCAAGAGCTTTGGTGGTTTATTGTGATTACCCACCTGACTCTCAAGCAACAGCAGGTTCTGAATCCTCGAGTCCTTCCCAGCAGTAAAGGCTGACATCTGATCTTCCATGGCTAATAAACTTAGAATCTAATCAAACACACTTTCACTGATGCGACTGAAGGATGCGAATGGTCTAATCGTGCGTATGAACTCTGCGATTGGTTCAATCGTGCGGCTGAACTGGGCGATTGGTTCAGTCGTGCGAATGAAACAGGTGCGTATGAGTTATGCGAACGAACGGTTCAGTCGGCCGAATGAGGGTGCGACTAGGTCCAATCGTGCGAATGGGCAATGCGAATGGAGTCCAGTCGTGCGAATGGGTCACTCGTGCGACTGAAGCTGCTGTTTTGCGAAAATTTCTAGGTTTGACGAGTTTCAGCCGTAAAAATTCGAAATTTCACAAGTCCTAATTGCCTAAGTCCATAGAAACTAAACTTCAATGAGCAGGGAACGTCCAAGATCACTTTTGATGCCAAAGATTGCGTTTTTCGTGCAAAAACACAAACTTTTATGCAATCTTGATTGAACCAACACGTAATCAAGAGCCAATGCTCTGATACCACTTGTTAGGACCTTGTATTTGAACGAAATACCTAGTGATTAGCGTGTTAAACCAACTCAAATAGTGCGGAATCCTATTTGATTGGCGATCCAATCAGTGAGAACACACGAAGAATCAATCAAGAATTGAATCCAACGTCAGAAATCGATTAGGAATCGATCTGAAGTGTTCTGTGAACTTGGAGAACGATTTGGGAGGCTTCTGGACGGCTAGGGTACGTCTGGAATCGTAATGGGATGAATGCTTACGTTTTTCCACGAATTGTGTTGTATTTATAGGTTAGTGTTGTTCATTCGGGCGACTGAACCATAAGTATGGTTCAGTCGTGCGATTGAACCATGCGGTTGATTCATCCGCACGACTGAATGTTCAGTCGTGCGATTGAGTCAATCTTATGTATCAATCATACGACTGATCCAGTCTCCTGGTTCAGTCGTGCGATTGAGTCAATCGTATGAAGTTATTCATGCGTGTGGTCCATTCGCATGGGCCATTCGCATGAGAACTTCATTAAGTTAAGTTTGAATGTTTTAATTAATATAACATAATGTGCAATCATTCAAACAATCATAAACCCAATCAATTCAATCACAACTCATTAATGAAATGTTAAACATCACAAGTAACAAACAATTCATATCATTTCAATAATCAATACACTTACATCATAATCAGACAGACAAGATTCATTACATGACAAAACATGATCTAGGGACATACATGCATCAACAATCAGGTTTCGAAAAAGGGGAAAGTTGAGCCCAAGATTTATACGGCCATTCCGTATTATTGCAAGGGTAGGAGAAGTGGCCTACAGATTAGAACTACCTGATGAGTTGAGTGGAATTCACCCTACGTTCCATGTATCTCATCTCAGAAAATGTCTGGCAGACAATGATGCGGTTGTGCCACTTGAGGACATTGAAGTCGATGAACGACTTAATTATGTAGAGCAGTCGGTGGCCATCCTTGATTGGAAAGAGAAGCACTTACGGAATAAAGTGGTTCCACTTGTACGAGTACAATGGAGACACAGAAAAGGATCAGAATCTATGTGGGAGACCGAGGAGGAGATGAGGAAATTTTATCCTCAGTTGTTTGATGACTGACAGGTTTCGAGGACGAAACCTAAATAAGTGGGGGAGACTTGTAACACCCCGAAAAGTCGAAACGAGTCATTAAGGATAATGGGCTTAAATAATGGGTATTTAATAAAATAAGGAAATGGTTTATGGGCCAAATTGGGTTTATGGACAAGAGCCTAAGTGATTAAGGCCCATAATCAGCCCTTAACCTACCCAAATCAGCCTCCATCTCCATCATTGCAACCCTAGCCACCAAAATTCATAGAGAGAGAAAGTAGAGAGAGAAAATAAAGAAAGCTTAAGATTTGAAGCTTCTAAGGTGAAGAGATTGAAGATCTGGGTGTTGGAGCATCAAGATATAAGAAAGAAGCAACAAATCCAGGTAAGAATCGACCTCTAAACCCTTCTGTAGATCAAACCCGAATTCTAGGGTTTTGGGTTTTGAAAAGTTGCAAAGAATCGCATAAATGTCACATTTTTACGTATGAAAACATGTATAAAGCTTAGATTTAGCCTCATGGATGATAAACTAAGGGATTGGACGTAAAAAGTTATGATTTTGGGTTAAAAACGGTCTGGTCCGTAATTTTTATGCGATCTGCGAAACTGTGTATTCATCCACCGAATTTGCATATTCAATCAGCGAAACTGTGGATCTTCCTTCGAAATTATAATTTCGCAGGTAGTTTCGCAGACATGGTTTTCCAACGAAAGTTGGGCGAAACTGGCAGTGAAACTGGCAGCGAAGATGCCAGCGAAACTGCCAGCGAAGGTGCTAGCGAAACTAGCAGCGAAACTGCTGGTGAAACTAGCAGCGAAACTGTTGGCGAACCTAGCTGCGAAATTGCTGATCTTACAGCGAAATTAGCAGCGAATTTAGGCAGAAATTAACCCCTTTAAGTGTTAGCTATTCTGCAGGCTGTGTAGAGTGATCCTAGCCTTGTAAGCTTAGCCTAGAAGTTATTCGTGGTATCCAGGCGAGTTCTAGATCCCCTATTTATAAGTTTTCCATGTTTTGGGGCTATTATGCATACTAAATTTACGTTTTTAAATGACTAAGATTTTAAGGGGTTTTAACAGGAAGAACGATTTTTCTATAAGTAAATGTTCTATATAAAACCTTAAATATAAAAATTTTTCGCTAGCACTAGGGGCTGCTGCCTCTAGGACCCCGCTGTCAGGGGCTGCCGCCCCCGAACCCCCGCTGTCCCGCGGCGGGTCGGTTATGTTTTATGATGATATGTACTTGGTATGTTGTGTACTTGATAAATTAAGTATTATATACTAAAGTGGAAGATGATATTAATGAAAAGCGAAACTTAATGAATGTTACCCCCGGGCCCGTTTGATGATGAAAAGTCTTGCAAGCACTATGATAGACTTCACTTATGTGAGTCTAATGTATGATGATGGATCTGTATTCATGAGCGGGCTATGTGCCTTGCAGTGTGGATCAACTGTCGGGGGTTAGCTACCGTTTTATGTGTACCGACAGGGATTGGCATTTGTTGTCAATCAACATGGAGCTCTTGCTTTGTGCAATCTCATTTATGATGAAAGTGAAAGATAATGAAAGAATGAAAGATAATGAACATGCTTATTATGATGCAAGTAATGTTATGTACTATGATGTATGCATGGTCATTATATGAAGGATAAAGTTTATATTTTCTTATATTATTTAAAACTAGAACTCGCTCAGCGAAGCTGACTTTTATGCATAATAGTTGGCAGGTAAGTGCTGATGCTGAGGATGGCACACGGAGCTACTTGGGGAGCTATGGATGGCATTCAAGTTTATGAAAATCTTTATTGTAATTTAAGGACAAGTAATATGTTTTGTTTACAATTAAAAATGTATGAGTACGATGTGTTTTCAAATGTTTAAATGAATGTCTAATTATTTCCGCTGCAATGTTTTATTATTAAATTGATTTTATGCTATGATTAACCAACTGTGAGGCTTCCCGGGAACGGGGTCTTACATGACTTGGATCTTTAGACGTTATGTCTAATCTATATAAATCTCATCAAGGTTTTGATTCTATGAACCAAAGAAATATTGTGTGACACATAGACACGTGTATCCTGGTTTTCCTGGCAAAAGGCCCTCGGGCTAAGGCAAGCATGTCGCATAAATCCTACGGGACTAGTTATGCTTACCTGGGGATTTCTGGGATGAGTGATAAACTATGGTCAATATACACAAGTTTCTAAGGTAAATGGGTCAATTTACCTTGACGTGTCAACGTTTCCAAATGGTAATGCGTTACCAAATGGAATCATTCCGTGTACCTTATAACCCTTAGCTTTTCTTTGTTAAACTACTATCCTTTGTTATCCTCACTCCCGTAACTAACTCATTTTTGTATATCCAGCATGTCTTGTCACCATGGAAAGCGTGGAAGTTCCGACCGTAAGCTAGCTGCCATGATTGCCCGACAAATGGTTGCCGTCATCCCGACTATGGTTGCTGAACTTAATAGCACTCTAATGGCTAATAGAAAAAAAACACCAATGGGAACAATATCGGTGCTAACGGAGATAATAGCAACAACCAAAACGGGAACAATCAACAAGGGAACAATCGTACTTGCACTTTCAAACACTTCAACTCGTGCAAACCCACTAGCTTTAGTGGAAAAGAAGGAGCCACTGGACTTCTCGAGTGGTTTGAAAGTATGGAGAACACATTCATTGTTAGCGAGTGCCCCGACGAGTTCAAGGTTCGCTATGCCACAAGTTTTCTTCAACAACGGGCACTAACATGGTGGAATAGTGAAAAGAGAAACCGTGGAACTGAGGTTGCTTTGGCATTGCCCTAGGAGGAATTTAAGGATATCATGATCCAAAAGTTTTACCCGAGGAGCGAGTTGCAAAAGCTAGAGAAGGAGTTCGGGAACCTCAAACAAGATGGTGGGAATCACTTGGCTTATTCCACCTGGCATCATGAGTTGAGTATGCTCCTACCACACATGGTGGACACCGTGCCCTGTAACATTGAGAAATTTATCAAGGGGGTGCCACCTCAAATTCAAGATGCCGTGGTGGGTAGTAGGCCCACAACATTGGAGGAGGCGATTACCATCACTACACAGCTCACCGAGAATCACATAAGAGCTGGCACTATGTCGGCAAAGGGTTCCAAGTCTACTTCGAAGGTGATACCCGAGGCAACAAAGGAGTTAAGGGCCGAGTCATCTTCTCAAAACAAGAAGCGTAAGTTCACCCCAACACGCAATTACGCTGTGACCGCCACAAATGCTCCTCAAAAACAAATGGTGGTTGCGAATCAAGCTCCCATGGCTAAAGCTTATGCTGGTCCACATCCTATGTGTAACACGTGCAAGTACCATCATTCAAGCAACATTACATGCCGAGTCTACTCGTTGTGTGGGAAGTATGGACACTTGGTAACTACTTGCCTTCGTGCGCCAAACAACACTGCAATGCTTACCAACCGAACCTGCTATAACTGTGGCGAGCCTGGTCATATACGTCCGCAATGTCCTCGCAATGCGGGAACTGTTCCACCGGCTCGTGGAAGGACTTTCAACATCAATGCCAATCAAGCCCAAGCCAACAACGACGTGGTGAATGGTACGTCGTTGAACTTCTTTTGGTCTTTTCTTGTCTTGTAAAAACTCCTATCTATGATCATCATACCAATAATAGATTGTTACCAAACAGGTATGTATCTTGTAAATAGTCATTATGCTTCCGTATTGTTTGATTCGGGTGCCGATAGGAGTTTCGTGTCCCTGGAATTCGAGCCTATACTTTCTAAACCGCGTGTTAATCTAGAAAGATCTTTCACGGTCGAGGTCGCCGATGGAAAATCTATTGTCGTTGACGTCGTAATACGTGACTGCACCTTAAGCCTTAACGAACACGAGTTCTTCGTCAACCTTATTCCTATGCAATTGGGAAGTTTTGATGTTATCATTGGTATGGATTGGTTAGCCAAGCATCGTGCGGAAATTCTATGCTTCGAGAAATGTATTCGAATTCCTTTACCGACTGGTGATACTTTGAAGGTCTTTGGGGAGAAATCATCCCAAAGACTCAAACTCATGTCTTGCATCAAGGCCCGCAAGTGCTTAAGTAAAAACTACATGGCTTTCATGGCATATGTAGTTAATACGAAAGCCAAGGGTAAGGAGTTGAAAGACATTCCTGTCGTGCGGGACTTTCCCGAGGTTTTTGTAACATCTCGTATTTCCGTTAATTAAAAGTTAATTTAGTTAATTCTTATATGGTTTATTTATGTAATCTATGAAACTTGGTGGGCTATTATTGAATGATTCCTTGTTTAAGTTTCTAAACTAAGTAAATGATAATAATGATAGCAATTATAATAATAACAATAATAATAATAATATTGATAATGATAATACCAATAATAATAATAATAATAGTAATAATAATAATATTAATAATAAAAATTAATAATAATGATATTATTAATAATCATGAGAATTTATTAACTAAAACTTAAAACAACTAAACTAAGGGGGGGTTAAGTTGTTATCCTTTGAACTTTAAATTAAAGTTTTCTGCACAAAATATAAGAACTTCAAATTCGAGGGGCCAATTGTGTAATTGTTTATAAACCCAAACCATTTTCCCCCTTCATCCCCGTCGACCGCCCCCCCCCCCCCCCCCCTTCCGGCCAAACTCCGGCGGCCTTCCGGCCACCCTAAAACCCCAAACCGACGTCGTTTCACGACCTAAAACCGTCAACAAACCGACCTGGACACGTTTCGATCTTGATTATACCATTAAATCAAAAATAAAGCGACGGTTACCACCTATTCGAGTGAATAACCGAAGCTCTTTTATCATTGAGCCGTTGAGACATTAAAAGTTAATAAAAATTTAATTAACTAAACCTAATCAACCGTTTATCCAACTCTAATCGTTTGCAATCACAAATTACACCTGAAACAAACGCAGCCAACAAATTCAGGCAATCCATTGCTCGCGGACCTGCAACTCAACCCAATCCATCATTCGAACTTCAAGTGTCGAAATTGATAGAGGGCTTTTAGTTTAGACCATCAAATGAAACTATCTGCAAGATTAATTGGATTTTCATTGAAGAATTCTCATCCTGTGTGCACCTACGGCCGCGATTATGTTCTTCACATGGCTTGCATTCAATTCGACTACAATACGGGTAAATGAACATAGCTATACATTCGATTTCATTAGGGGAACAAAAGCCCTAACCATAATTTGCTTAACATCATCGATTGGTGGTTCGATTTTGGATTCAATCGAATCTAGGGTTCTTGGTGTATTGGGGATTTTGTTTAAGTTTGTATTTAACAATTAAAATGCGAGTTCTAACGCGGCTGGAAGCCTTGGTTCACTGGTCACTCATTCGCCCTCACAAACAGGAGGTCCCCGGTTCGAACCCGGGGAGCCTCACATATTTTTTTTAGGCCTTTTTGGCCCTTAAATTAAATACTAAAAGTTTCTAAAAATTATAAAAAGTCATTTTATACACTTTGAACATTTTAAATCATATGAATATTTTCTGTAAATCGTTACTTAAAAAGAAGTACTTTTATATTGTATTAAATATTTTTAAAAAGAAAGATATTAATAGTTTAATTTTATAAAAAGTAGACTTTAGATAACATTTTATTTACATAAATATTATTCAATATCTTCAAATTGTTGTTTTAAATTGAGGCTACTAAATTTTGTTTAATCTTTCTATATGTATACAAATTGTTACAAATATTATATTTTATACATATGATCTTACATAACATGTAGCAAATTTCTTTGAGTTTAATCAATATAATTGATTTCTTTTTGTTAAACATAATTATTTGATAAGCCCCAACTTTCCATCGAAAACCTAGTTCATGTTTTATTGTTAATCTTATTACCAAACCTAACCTTGGAATCTATACGTTTAAACAACTTGTAAAAGAAACCATTTGGAACCCCGTTTAAATTATTATCATCATCATTATAAACATAATTACTCATCAAAACCCTAAAACTATTGAAACCCTAATTCTTATTTAAACATTAATCAATATATTAACCTTAATCTTCATCTTGTAAATTATATATTTAGGTGCTTGTAATGGACACTTGGGATTTATCTTGTAATCTTTTATATCATCTTGAAATGCTTATTTCCATGTGAGTTTTCCTTGTCCCCTTTTTATAATTTCACACTTATTTGGGGTGAAACATGATGCTTATATTACATACACGTTTAAACATTTGAGACTTGTAATGCACATGCAATTCTACTTATTATTTGGTCATGGTTATTTGTGTATTGTAAGTGTTTATATGAGATACATAGTTTGTTTACAATCATTAACTATTGCTAGCCTGACGACGTCTTAGATCTTTGGGCCTGACAAGCCTATTTGGTGCTAAAGTCGAGGTATTGCCGACTCCTAGGGGCCGTACGCTTGTGCACTAGGGAACCAAATACACTTAGCCAATCTTTTATACTTGTAATCAAGTCGAGGTTTGGTTGTAACGATATGTGTTCTATAACCTTACTAGCTTATAACCTATGACATGAATTGCTACTTGTAACCTTTTCATATTATGTATGAAAACCTTGGAAACTCACCAACTATTTATAGTTGACCTTTTATTTTTATCATGTTTCAGGAAAACCCCCAAGTTTGAAGTGAACTTATGTTGCTGGCATATTCTAGGACTTGGACCTAGTTAATAAACAAAATGATTATGTTTGTTATTTCATGTTGAAACTTATTTCATTATTTAGACTTATGCTTGTAATGTAATTTTGAAACTTATGAATAATATATTTGGATTTAATAATAGCGTTATGTGGCTGTGAACAATCGTAACTCTCACATCTCGACGTTTCCGCCGTCAAGGTTGGGGTGTGACAGATTGGTATCAGAGCCCATAACTATACGGATTTAGGTTATTAGAAATGGTGACCTAGACTATAGTTGCATGAACCTCATAGAAAGATCCTTATACCTTTGTGCTTACATGTTGTTTGCATGCTACATAATGCTATGCCTTTTGTGCAACTTGATGCCTTAGCATAGGATTGCCTTATGTATGCTTAAACTTAGTTACTTGTCTCCCTAAACTTAACTTTAACTCGTTGATTCTCCCCGACAAATGAACTTCCTAAATCTATTCTCAACGACGTGTGGAATCTACACTTATCATCGTGGGTTTAGTTCCTTAGACTCTATGTCTAATCTATGAAAAATCTCATCAAGGTTTTGATTTCATAAACCAAAGAAATTTGTGTGACACATAGACACCTGTATTCTGGATTTCCTGGCAAAAGGCCTTCGGGCTAAGGCAAGCATATCGTATAAATCTCATTGTGAGACCAGTTATGCTTACCTGGGGATTTCTGTGATGAGTGATAAACTATGGTCAATATACACAAGTCTCTAAGGCAAATGGGTCAATTTACCTTGACGTGTCAACGATTCCAAATGGTAATGCGTTACCAAATGGAACCATCCTCTTCGTATCTTAAAAATCTTTGATTCCTTGAACTGGTATCTCTTCATTCTTATCATACATAATGTTCCTGTCAATATTGAACCTATCCTACATTTCAACTCTTACGATTGAACACCGTTACACGTTGAGCGTTTCATGTAACTATTTCTATATCTTGACCAACGTGAACATGGATCTTAATATACCTAAAGATATTGGGAATCTAAACCGAATGGTCATCAAAAAACTTTAAACCGTTATTTATGGTTCTCAAGTCTTCTTAAGGATGTGTCCCAAAACTAAGAACATGCAATGCTATAGGTGAAATTCCTACATCTCGAGATACTTTGTCTAGGCAAAGTGTAAATGGTGATTTGACTCGATCATTGAATCCATTTACTTGACTCGAAACCCTTGAGATGAGTAATCGCTTATAAGTACGCGTGTCTTCAATAAGGTTATGGTTGACCTCAAATCTTGAGAAGTTCATGTATTTCCTTCAATTGTGAATCGAATGTTCACATCTCGTCGTGGTGTTGAATCACCCTTGTCATTGATTTAGTCTTCCTGATTTAAACCATTCAAGATTTGAACACCATCATAACTAATTATGTTACCTCGAACTTTGACCTTAAATTTTGTAAGCATGATTTCCCTTTTGTTACCTTAATGTAACTTGAAATTTTCCGAATTTCTAATAGATATTCTCTTCCTTTCGTTGTTAAGTCGGACTTCATACCGTTTGCACCGTGGGAGATGCAAGAGTTGCAAGTCAACCTATGACTAAGAGCACTCGTATCTCCTAAATAATTCTAACTCATCAAAACAGGGGTGATTCCCTTACTTTGATGATTCTCTATTCGTTTCGATAAATGGCTTCCAATTATGATTTATAAAAATTTCATCCTCTGGATCGGGGTGATTTCCTTATCCCGAGGATTGACTTCAATTATTTTCTTTGGAATGGCGTTTCACAAATGACATGATCTCACCAAAATAGGATTGAAACCCGTACTTTGGTGACAAATGTCAAACTTCGATTGTTTTCTTGCTATTATGAAATTCAATCATCAAGATAGGCGTGAATTCCATACCTTGATGATAATATCATCTTTATGAATTGTATTTGCTCAAATGAGACGACTTCATCAAAGTAGGAGTGAATTCTGGATTTTGATGAAGAAGTTCATCTCGTTATATTTTGTTTTTGTAAAACTTCACCGTTAAGATAGGAGTGACTTCCCTTACCTTAATGGTGAGTTACCTCGTCTTATTTCTGTGGATCCTCAACAAGGAGTTGGGATCGAACTTTTTAATTGGTAAGTTAGCGGTCATACCTTGGGAATGCACCATCAAGTTAGGAGTGAAAACCGCACCTTGATGACTATTCTCATTTCTTGATCTCCAACTTACCAAGGTTTTAATCAAGTGACAAGAAACATGTAGTAACTTGAAGGGTGAACCAATGTCAGTGTTTGGACCTATCAAGTCAAAGCATGATTTCTGAACTTGAAAGGAGACCCGATCACTCTAGGTTAATTTTGATTCCGAGCTTGGAGCATTTAAATTGATTTCTTTCCCTTTATCCTTATGATTTGATTTGATCTAGCTATATCGAACCATTTATTCCCTACTTATCAACTTTCATTTTGAGATATCATCAACACATGATTGTGTGATGGTAGTCTTCTTAAACAATCTTTCTACTATATAAAGACATTATCAACTTGTGGTTATGTCTTTCTAGTCATACGAATGTTCTCGACTGTACTCATGGGTTGATGAACTGTGTATGCAAACTATACTTGGAAATTTGCTACCTTGCAAAATATAAGTACATTTCCTATTGTTCACGTCATTTCTTAAATCGTCTTTAATCCTTAACCATTGAAAATCATTAAAACACTATCTTGATTTCGATCAACGAGACTCGTTATTACTTACATTGTGACGCGGATATAAAGGTTCATAAACCTTCGTAACTTGTAGTCATGGGTTTGGCATGAAAGAAAAGACATAATTTGGTATATGTCCAAGTGTCTCACCTTCATATATGATAACACCTAACCTTCGTGTCCCTGTGAATCTCCTGTTTTATTCGTCATCACCGAATGTCTCTTATTTTGGATGTCATACTGAAAAATTGGTGCATTATAGACCAATTGACTAATCTCATATTGACTCATGTGAGATAATGAGTCGATAAATTGACTTGTATCTAACTCAAGAATTCGTATACCGTGGTATGGCGTTAAAACATCGATCATTAAGATTGGATGATCAATTCATTTTCTGCTTTTAGTAATGTTCCTAACCATAGTTGTGAACTTATTCCAAAATCTTCGCATATCGTATTATTCTTGGACCGATGATTGGTCAAAGGAGAGATACATATTCACAAGATATGCGTTAAGATCGTTTCATATAGTGACGTTTGGGATTCTTAGATCCTGACGGTTAACTTTTCTTATCATTGTTGGTCCTTATTTGATTTCTAGACATCAATTTACTACGAAATTACGTTCTAGAAGTTGTGACTTATGAATCTAAGGTACCACAGTAACTCGTCATCGTTTTCCAACTTTTCATCTCAAAACATCTCGCGTTTATTATGTTAGGAATCTTGTAAGATTCCATGAAGTGAAGCGTTCCACCTGTAATCAAACGTCAAACACTGTTCGTTGAACACTCACCTTTCATTACAATTCCTTTGTTTCATTGAAGTTCATTTTTAATTTCGGGACGAAATTCTTTTAAGTTGGGGAGACTGTAACATCTCGTATTTCCGTTAATTAAAAGTTAATTTAGTTAATTCTTATATGGTTTATTTATGTAATCTATGAAACTTGGTGGGCTATTATTGAATGATTCCTTGTTTAAGTTTCTAAACTAAGTAAATGATAATAATGATAGCAATTATAATAATAACAATAATAATAATAATATTGATAATAATAATACCAATAATAATAATAATAATAGTAATAATAATAATATTAATAATAAAAATTAATAATAATGATATTATTAATAATCATGAGAATTTATTAACTAAAACTTAAAACAACTAAACTAAGGGGGGTTAAGTTGTTATCCTTTGAACTTTAAATTAAAGTTTTCTGCACAAAATATAAGAACTTCAAATTCGAGGGGCCAATTGTGTAATTGTTTATAAACCCAAACCATTTTCCCCCTTCATCCCCGTCGACCGCCAACCCCCCCCCCTTCCGGCCAAACTCCGGCGGCCTTCCGGCCACCCTAAAACCCCAAACCGACGTCGTTTCACGACCTAAAACCGTCAACAAACCGACCTGGACACGTTTCGATCTTGATTATACCATTAAATCAAAAATAAAGCGACGGTTACCACCTATTCGAGTGAATAACCGAAGCTCTTTTATCATTGAGCCGTTGAGACATTAAAAGTTAATAAAAATCTAATTAACTAAACCTAATCAACCGTTTATCCAACTCTAATCGTTTGCAATCACAAATTACACCTGAAACAAACACAGCCAACAAATTCAGGCAATCCATTGCTCGCGGACCTGCAACTCAACCCAATCCATCATTCGAACTTCAAGTGTCGAAATTGATAGAGGGCTTTTAGTTTAGACCATCAAATGAAACTATCTGCAAGATTAATTGGATTTTCATTGAAGAATTCTCATCATGTGTGCACCTACGGCCGCGACTATGTTCTTCACATGGCTTGCATTCAATTCGATTACAATACGGGTAAATGAACATAGCTATACATTCGATTTCATTAGGGGAACAAAAGCCCTAACCATAATTTGCTTAACATCATCGATTGGTGGTTCGATTTTGGATTCAATCGAATCTAGGGTTCTTGGTGTATTGGGGATTTTGTTTAAGTTTGTATTTAACAACTAAAATGCGAGTTCTAACGCGGCTGGAAGCCTTGGTTCACTGGTCACTCATTCGCCCTCACAAACAGGAGGTCCCCGGTTCGAACCCGGGGAGCCTCACATATTTTTTTTAGGCCTTTTTGGCCCTTAAATTAAATACTAAAAGTTTCTAAAAATTATAAAAAGTCATTTTATACACTTTGAACATTTTAAATCATATGAATATTTTCTGTAAATCGTTACTTAAAAAGAAGTACTTTTATATTGTATTAAATATTTTTAAAAAGAAAGATATTAATAGTTTAATTTTATAAAAAGTAGACTTTAGATAACATTTTATTTACATAAATATTATCCAATATCTTCAAATTGTTGTTTTAAATTGAGGCTACTAAATTTTGTTTAATCATTATATATGTATACAAATTGTTACAAATATTATATTTTATACATATGATCTTACATAACATGTAGCAAATTTCTTTGAGTTTAATCACTATAATTGATTTCATTTTGTTAAACATAATTATTTGATAAGCCCCAAATTTCCATCGAAACCCTAGTTCATGTTTTATTGTTAATCTTATTACCAAACCTAACCTTGGAATCTATACGTTTAAACAACTTGTAAAAGAAACCATTTGGAACCCCGTTTAAATTATTATCATCATCATTATAAACATAATTACTCATCAAAACCGTAAAACTATTGAAACCCTAATTCTTATTTAAACATTAATCAATATATTAACCTTAATCTTCATCTTGTAAATTATATATTTAGGTGCTTGTAATGGACACTTGGGATTTATCTTGTAATCTTTTATATCATCTTGAAATGTTTATTTCCATGTGAGTTTTCCTTGTCCCCTTTTTATAATTTCACACTTATTTGGGGTGAAACATGATGCTTATATTACATACACGTTTAAACATTTGAGACTTGTAATGCACATGCAATTCTACTTATTATTTGGTCATGGTTATTTGTGTATTGTAAGTGTTTATAGGAGATACATAGTTTGTTTACAATCATTAACTATTGCTAGCCAGGCGACGTCTTAGATCTTTGGGCCTGACAAGCCTATTTGGTGCTAAAGTCGAGGTATTGCCGACTCCTAGGGGCCGTACGCTTGTGCACTAGGGAACCAAATACACTTAGCCAATCTTTTATACTTGTAATTAAGTCGAGGTTTGGTTGTAACGATATGTGTTCTATAACCTTACTAGCTTATAACCTATGACATGAATTGCTACTTGTAACCTTTTCATATTATGTATGAAAACCTTGGAAACTCACCAACTATTTATAGTTGACCTTTTATTTTTATCATGTTTCAGGAAAACCCCCAAGTTTGAAGTGAACTTATGTTGCTGGCATATTCTAGGACTTGGACCTAGTTAATAAACAAAATGATCATGTTTGTTATTTCATGTTGAAACTTATTTCATTATTTAGACTTATGCTTGTAATGTAATTTTGAAACTTATGAATAATATATTTGGATTTAATAATAGCGTTATGTGGCTGTGAACAATCGTAACTCTCATATCTCGACGTTTCCGCCGTCAAGGTTGGGGTGTGACAGTTTTTCCCGAGGATCTTAAAGGGCTACCTCCCGTGCAAGAAGTTGAGTTCAAGATTGACTTAATCCCTGGTGCAAACCTTGTGGCTAACTCGCCTTATCGTCTTGCACCGTCTGAAATGCAAGAACTCGCTTGTCAACTGCAAGAGTTGACCGATAAGGGTTTCATTCGCCCTAGTTCATCAACGTGGGGTGCACTTGTACTGTTTGTGAAGAAGAAGGATGGTTCATTTTGGATGTGCATCGATTACCGAGCACTCAACAAGCTTACTATCAAAAACCGATACCCTCTCCCTCGAATCGATGATCTCTTCGATCAATTTCAAGGAGCAACTCAATTCTCAAAGATCGATCTACGTTCTGGGTATCATAAACTACGTGTTCATGATGATGACATTCAAAAGACCGCTTTTCGTACTCGATATGGACACTACGAGTTCATGGTCATGCCTTTTGGCTTGACCAATGCACCTGCCGTGTTCATGGATCTCATGAATCGAGTATGTAAACCGTATTTGGATAAGTTCGTGATCGTGTTCATTGATGACATTCTTATTTATTCCAAGATGAAAATCGATCACGAGATGCACTTGCGACAAGTTCTTGAACTTTTGAAGAAGGAGCAACTATACGCCAAGTTTTCCAAGTGTGAATTCTGGTTGGAAGAAGTTCAATTCTTAGGGCATGTGGTGAATAGCCAAGGAATTCATGTTGATCCTGCTAAAATTGAAGCCGTGAAGAATTGGTGTGTTCTCACAACCCCAACCGAAGTTCGTTCTTTTCTGGGCTTAGCGGGATATTACCGTAGGTGCATAGCGAATTTCTCGAAGATTGCTAAACCATTAACGGGGCTAACCCAAAAGAATCGACTCTTTGAATGGGGACCCGAGCAAGAAGAGGCTTTCGAGACATTTAAACACAAGTTGTGTAACGCTCCTATTCTCACACTTCCCGATGGAAACGATGACTTTACCGTATATTGTGATGCTTCTAATCAAGGTCTTGGTTGTGTTCTCATGCAACGAGGCAAAGTTATAGCATACGCGTTGAGGCAATTGAAGGTTCATGAAGTGAACTACACGACTCACGATCTTGCACTTGGTGCTGTGGTTTTTACATTGAAGATTTGGAGACACTATCTATATGGGACACAATGCATAGTCTACACCGATCATAATGTTGATGCATGTATGTCACTAGACCATGAGTTGTAATGTAATGAATCTTGTCTGTCTGATTATGATGTAATTTGTATTGATTAATGAAATGACATGAATTGGTTGTTACTTGTAATTTGGGTTTATGAATGTTTGAATGAGTGCACATTATGTTATATTAATTAGAACATTCAAACTTAACTTAATGAAGTTCTCATGCGAATGGCCCATGCGAATGGACCACACGCATGAATAACTTCATACGATTAACTCAATCGCACGACTGAACCAGGAGACTGGATCAGTCGTATGATTGACACATAAGATTGACTCAATCGCACGACTGAACACTCAGTCGTGCGGATGAATCAACCGCATGGTTCAATCGCACGACTGAACCATACTTATGGCCCAGTCGCACGATTGAACAATACTAACCTATAAATAGACCCAATTCGTGGGAAAACGTAATCATTCATCCCATTACGATTCTAGACGTACCCTAGCCGTCCAGAAGCCTCCCAAATCGTTCTCCAAGTTCATAGAACACATCAGATCGGTTCCTAATCGATTTCTGACGTTGATTTCAATTCTTGATTGATTCATCGTGTGTTCTCACTGATTGGATCGCCAATCAAATAGGATTCCGCACTATTTGAGTTGGTTTAACACGCAATCACTCGGTATTTCGTTCAAATACCAGGTCCTAACAAGTGGTATCAGAGCTTTGGCTCTTGATTTCGTGTTGATTCAATCAAGATTGCATAAAAGTTTGTGTTTTTGCACGAAAAACGCAATCTTTTGCATCAAAAGTGATCTTGGACGTTCCCTGCTCATCGAAGTTCAGTTTCTACGGACTTAGACGATTTGGACTTGCAAAATTTCGAATTTTTACGGCTGAAACCCGTCAAACCTAGAAATTTTCGCAAAACAGCAGCTTCAGTCGCACGAGTGACCCATTCGCACGACTGGACTCATTCGCAGCGCTCATTCGCACGACTGGACCTAGTCGCACCCTCATTCGGCCGACTGAACCGTTCGTTCGCATAGCTCATACGCACCAGATTCATTCGCACGACTGAACCATTCGCCCTGTTCAGTCGCACGGTTGAACCAATCGCAGAGTTCATACGCACGATAAGACCATTCGCATCCTTCAGTCGCATCAGTTAAAGTTGAATTGATTAGATTCTAAGTTTATTAACCATGGAAGATCAGATGTCAGCCTTTACTGCTGGGAAGGACTCAAGAATTCAGAACCTGCTGCTGCTTGAGAGTGAGGTGGGTAATCACAATAAACCACCAAAGCTCTTGACTTTAGATGAGTTTCCCCACTGGAAACAACGTTTTGAGATCTACCTCAATGGAGTAGATCCTAATCTGTGGGAAGCTATCGAGGTTGGGTATAGTACACCGGTGGGAGCAGATGGAGTAAAATTAACGTTAAGTGGGATGACTGACGCACAGAAAGTAAAGTATAATGCAGAGAAAAGGGTTTATGCGTTGATAACTCAGTCGATCCCCAAAGACATATTCCACCAGTACTCAGAGAACAAGCAGTCCAAGAAACTGTGGGATGAGCTAGAGAAAAGATATGATGGGAATGCATCATTAAAGGCAATCAAGGCAAAGGAGTTAAAGAAGGAATTCGATAACTTCTCATCGATTGGTAACGAAGTTTAGATGAAGTCATAGACAGATTCTACCACTTGATGAGCGAGTTGCATACACATGGAGTGGAAACGACTATGGAAGAGAAAGTAAGCAACTTCGCAGATGGATTGCCTGATAAGTGGGCTTCATTCGTGTCTAATCTTAGACAGAATGGAATGCTTGTAAAGCTGGATATAAATGACTTCATTCTCAAGCTGCGTGAAGAAGCACTAAGGATGAAGTATAGAGCACAGAAGTCTTCATATACACAAAACCCAGCTTTATACAATGCCACGCCTCAAGCTAAGACATCTGGAGCACCTCTCCAGACAGCATTTGTGTCTAGCTCGTCAGGTCCTTCACATGCTTCTCCTTCTGGATCAGACACGTCAGGGTCGTCATGTACCCATTATATTGGATCAGAAGCAAGTGCTACCAAATTGAAGACCGAGAACCTCGGTAATGTGACCGTAGAAGTAGCACGAGAGCATATGGATCTTCTCGCCGCAGTAGTTCATTCATATGATGGACTTGTGGCTGGGAAGATTGGAAACTGTCATTTGGCAGATGAAGACTACGAGCAGGTAGATGAAATGGAGCTTGAAAGAATGGATATAATGTGGGCCTTAGCTAGCGCTGTCCGAAGGGCGAAGAAGTTTGTTAAGAAGACAGGACAAAATTTGATAGCTACTAAGGATACCACATTTGGTTTTGACAAGAGCAAAGTGACCTGCTTCAACTGTGGAGAAAAAGGGCACTTCAAGAGGGAATGTGTCAAGCCAAAGAAAACGGGTAATGGGAACCCGTTCTCATCCTTTACTCGCCAAGACAAGCAAGCCTCTAGTTCTACTTCATCAAACAAGGACCCAAAAGCCTTGACTGCTCATGATGATGAAGGACAGGACTGGAGCTTTATATTTGTCTCCCCAGAATCTAACATTGCCAGTGTTGAAGATATTGATGATGATTCTGCGAGTGAAGGTGATTTAGCAGTTGAAATAGCGATGTCACACAGTGAAGAAACAACTGCAGCTGAGGTCATTTACACACCAAAGGAGGAGACTTCCACGTCAGAAACAGAAAAGTCAGAATCACCAGAACCAGAGACATCTGATGCTGCGTTGATGGCTAACTCTTCTGAAACAACAAAGGTAAGTACAACTGACCAAATGTTTAATAATCATGCTTGTTCTAAATGTGATATGTTTAGGAATAGCATTGATGAAAAATTTGCTAGGTTATTAGATCACAATGATAACTTAGTAAAAGATTTACAACTATGCACTGAGGCCAATAGAGTTCTAAAACAAAATG
Organism: Flaveria ramosissima; assembly: GCA_025215565.1. Classification (NCBI taxonomy): domain Eukaryota; kingdom Viridiplantae; phylum Streptophyta; class Magnoliopsida; order Asterales; family Asteraceae; genus Flaveria; species Flaveria ramosissima. Next base: position 40,776,612 of record CM046029.1, on the reverse strand, counting down.
AGCATAGTTATAAAGAAAAGATAGACCTATTGACTAAACAACTTAGGGAAACCGAAGTAGTTGCCTTTAATCAAGCAAATGACATTAGGTACTATCTAAACTCCCTAGAGGACACTAAGAAACAAAAGGCAGTTCTAGAAGTAGAAGTTAATTCCTTAAAACAGAAACTGCATAGTTGGACTAGTTCTTCACACATAGTTCAACACTTAGTGAGAGAAAGGAATAATGGGGAGGGATTAGGCTACAAAGTGGTTCCACCACCACCTGAGACCTTGATGAACACCAAGTCTAAACCAGTAAACAACAACCCAATCAAGGATCATGTGGTGACCACTCCTCTTGTTACTGATCCAGACACATCATGTTCATCTACTGAATCTGGACAGAAACAAAAGGAGGCCACTTCAAAGGCAAAGGGTAAATTGCCTTGTGTTAATCTGGAAAATGAATTTGAAAAAGTTAACTTAAAGTCAGGGTCAAACAGAGTCAAATCAGAACCCAAAAGACTTCAAACGTTAATTTTTCACATGCTACAAGTCAAAAACCAGTTAACCAAAAAGTGGAACAAGTTAAACAGGTTAAAACAGTTAAATTTGTTAAACCAGAGAAAACATCAAACATGCAAGAGTCAAAACCTAAAGTGATTGATGTTACTAAAGTGTCACGCATTTCTCCACAAAGAAAGTCTACTCATAAAGTTGATAGCAGATTGTGCTACAACTGTGGAGAATGTGGACATATTGCTTCCTATTGTCCTTTCTATCAGACACCTAGGAAGAAGATTGATCTTCAGGACTCTAGACCTAGGTCTTCTAAGAGGAGTTCTCTAACTCCACCTAGAAGATCTAGTGAACCTAAAGTCCAACCTGTAAGCCAGACGACTGTTTATCATAAACAGGCATTGCACAAATCTGGCTTATGGAAAGAGAAGTCACCTGTGTGTCTGATACTGATGACAAGAAGGAATCTGAGTTACCCTCACCTTCTAAAGGTCAATGGGTAGAGTTTATGATGTGTGATGCCTCTGGGAAACCCAAGACAGTAAAGGCTTGGGTTCCTAACCTAAACTAATACATTTACTTGATATGTGCAGGGTGTTCGGTATAGCGCTGAGACTAACACGTGGATTATAGACAGCGGAGCATCCAGGCACATGACAGGAAATAGAGCCCTTTTATCAAATGTCAAACAAATAAAAGGAGGGCATGTTTCCTTTGCAGGAAACAAGGGAGGATACATCACAGCACAGGGAGAAGTGGGAAATCAGAAAGTTAAGTTTGATAAGGTGAACTACGTTCAACAACTTCAGAATAACTTACTTTCTGTTTCCCAAATCTGCGATAAAGGATTTAAAGTCATCTTCGACAACAAGAAGTGTTACGTGCTGAAGAAAGACTATATGATTCCAGAGGACCAAGTTCTGATGACTGCTTCAAGATATAAGGACCTATATGTCTTGGATCTGTCAACAGCTGCTCCAACGGATCATGAGGTGCAGTGCTTTCTATCTAAAGCTACTGAGAAGGACTCAATCTCCTGGCATAGGAGAATGGGACACATTAGTCAAAGGAAGATGAATCACTTGATTCAGAAGGACTTAGTGAGAGGAGTAAATGTCAAGAACTTCCAACTTCCTGACTTTTGTGTAGCTTGCAAGAAAGGCAAACAGACAAAGAAGTCTCATAAGGAGGAAAAGAAAGTTCATTCAATAGAACTTCCTCTTGAACTTCTTCACATGGATCTGTTTGGTCCAGTCAGTACAAGGAGCATTGCAGGCGATTTGTACTGTTTTGTGGTCACTGATGACTACTCAAGGTTCACTTGGGTAATGTTTCTGAAATCCAAATCAGAAACATTTGAGTCATTCAAGGAATTAGTCACCACTCTGGAATCTCTCTACAAGCTAAAGTTAGACAAGTACGCTCAGACAACGGGACCGAATTCAAGAATCAATGGATGGAGGCATACTGCAAGGAAAAGGGAATTGTTCATCAATTCACTTCAGCCTACACGCCTCAGATGAATGGTGTTGCTGAGAGAAAAATAGAAGCTTGATAGAGACTGCACGGACTATGCTGGCTGACTCGAAACTGCCTATCCAATTCTGGAATGAGGCAGTAGCAAATGCATGTTATACACTGAATCGAGTCCTAATAGTCAAGCGCCACGGAAAGACATGTTATGAGCTACTACAAAGACGCAAACCGAATTTGGAGTATCTTGAACCCTTTGGCGCGCCGTGTACACTTCTGAAGAAGACGCAAGAAGGAAAATTCAGCGAGAAGGCAGATGAAGGAATCTTTCTAGGATACAACATACCGAATAAGCGAGTTTACAATAACTCAACGGGTCTTGTAGAAGTGTGGTGTAATGTCGACGTTCAGAGATATACCACGCCTCCTACAGGCAAAGGACCTGCCTACTTCTTCGATTATGATGGATTCTTCAAATCCTTCAACATACCTCTCTCTCCCTCGGATGATGAGCTAGCTACTAGGATGATGTATGATATTCTGAATACACCATCTAGCACACAGGGAGAATCATCTACTCAGTCAGGGGGAGTAGTCGACGACAGTGACTCCTCCTCTGAAGATGAAGCTGAAGCAGATGACCAGAACAGTCAGGAGGAACAGGTTCCAGTTCCTGAAAGTCCACAAGCATCTACGAGTGATGCACCTTCGACTTCAGAACCTCAAACTCCAACTACCTCAGATGCAGAACCAAATGTTCATAATCTTGGTTCTGAGGTAGCTGTTCCTACTACTCCAGGATCACGACTAAACGTCTATCATCCCCTTGACAATGTTATTGGGGATGTCAGATCAGGAGTACAAACCCGAAATCAGTTATACTCAGCTGATTACGCCTCGGTTATGGAGAAAGGTTACATTCATGATGGTGCCTATCGATGTTTTGTCTCGCAGGTTGAGCCAAAATATGTCAGTGAGGCACTCAATGATGAGGCGTGGGTGAGTGCCATGCAAGAAGAACTTCTGCAGTTTAAGAAGTTAGGTGTATGGACTCTGGTTGATAAACCTAAAGGTGCTAAAGTCATTGGCACTAAATGGGTACTAAAATGCAAGAAGGATGACCAAGGGGTCATTATCAGGAACAAAGCTCGACTGGTGGTTCAAGGTTTTCGCCAAGTCGAGGGAATTGACTACAATGAGGTGTTTGCACCCGTGGCAAGGATGGAAGCTATTCGTATCTTCCTTGCCTATGCATCGTACATGAAGATCAAAGTCTACCAATTAGATGTAAAGAGTGCATTCCTTCATGGGGAAATCAGAGAAACAGTCTATGTAAGTCAACCCGAGGGTTTTGAAGATCCTTACCATCGGGATAGAGTTTACAAGCTCGACAAAGCTTTGTATGGGCTTCATCAAGCTCCTCGAGCTTGGTATGAGAAACTCTCAACTCATCTTGTGAAACACGGCTTTCGCAGGGGAGTAATTGACTGTACACTGTTTATTAAGGAAAAGGATGGCGACCTACTGCTTGTACAGATATATGTTGATGACATAATCTTCGGGTCAAAGAACGAAGAGTTATGTAAAGAGTTTGAAGCAGTAATGAAGAAAGAATTTGAGATGAGTGCCATGGGGGAGATGAAGTTCTTTCTCGGGTTACAGGTGGATCAAACACCTAATGGAATCTTTCTACATCAGACCAAGTATGTAGGAGACATTCTCAGTCGCTTTGACATGGAGAATGCTTCTGCTGCTGGGACTCCACTTGCTACGAATCATGATATAGCACCTGATGAGAATGGAGATCTAGTAGATGCCACTATGTACCGAGGAATGATCGGATCCCTCATGTATCTCACTGCCTCAAGACCTGATATTATGTATGCTACATGTCTATGTTCAAGATATCAGGCTAAACCAAAGGTCAACCATCTGATCGGGGTCAAGAGGATTTTTCGTTATCTGAAGGGTACACCCACACTTGGATTGTGGTACCCTCATGATGATGACTTTGAGCTTACCGCGTATAGTGACTCGGATTACGGGGGCTGCAAGATGAACTACAAGTCTACATCAGCAGGGTGTCAATTCTTTGGGAGAAGATTAGTTACCTGGCAGTGTAAGAAGCAGACATCGGTTGCATTGTCAACCTGTGAAGCCGAATATGTTGCTGCTGCAAGTTGCTGTTCACAAATCATCTGGATTCAACAGCAAATGCGGGATTACGGTTTAAAATTCTCATCTACTCCTATTTTTGTTGATAACTCTGCTGCAATTGCAGTAACTAAAAATCCGGTCAACATCCTAAGACCAAACACATCGGTATTAAATACCATTTCATAAGAGATTGTTTTGAAAAAACTTAATTGATGTGGTTAAAATTAATACTGATTTTCAACGCGCTGACCTCTATACTAAAGCCTTTGATAAACCACGTTTTCAATATTTATTAGAGGTCAACGGCGTTAAAAAGAAAAGTGAGGTAATTCCTGATGATGAAAATGTGTAGTCCGATGTCGTGTAGTTAAATTTTATTTTATTTATTTTGATTTGTCTATTTGATTTTAATTTTATTTAAACTCATGTTCTCTTGCTGTTTATTAAAATCCTAAAATAATTAAACCAGAAATGATTTTAGTATTTTAGGGGGAGAATATGTCAGCAAGTTAACATTAAAAAAAAAAAAAAAAAAAAGAGGGAGAAGGAGTAGCGAGCTGAAATAAGGTAGATTGTATCTGTGATACCGATCAATACCTTTGGAAAATGATAGTACACAGGAACAAATCAAGAGGGACTTTAAAATTTAAGTTTTAGTAAGATGCAAAAGTTCAAAGTAATAAATCTGTGTAGTCTAAGCAATACTAAAAGGAAAGATGATAGAAAACTGGCAACTCCTAAGGTGACACAAAGAAAGTAGACTTAGAGGTTGCTAGACCATATATGATATGTTGGTAGATTCAACACAATAGACAAATAGACCGGATTGGTGATTTCAAGATAAAACTAAAGTGTTCAACTGACTGTGGGCTTCCATCTTATCACTGGTTAACACAATCAACAATATTCCAATAAGGTGTAATGAGCAAGTAAACGCCACAAATGTGTGCGGATGACCATAACTAGAGCAAAGCAAGAAAAAATGAAAGACAAATGCAATAAAGCTAATGACTTATGTTGTTGGTGCATTTTGTGCAAAATAAAATAAGCTGCTCTAACAAGGAGATAGGTTATGTGCCTCTCTGCTGTGCGATGGCACTGACCTGAGGATAAGCATAACCTAGATATTCTAGAATTCATTGTTGTTTGCCGCCTCTCTGCTGTGCGATGGCACTGACCTGAGGACAGGCTTCTCTTTGAAAGCTCTAAGAATAGTCTCTTCTTGTAATAATACCCGTAGACCGCTCAAAAGCTCCTGAGGAATGTTGATTACCATATAAGTGTGGGATCCACAAGTGTTAGTTGAAATAATTAAACCTAAATAAGTCACCAGTCTGTGTCAAAAGTCTGTGTATGGATTTAAGTGGACAAACATACTGACAATCATTGTGGCTACATTCTCAAAGGTTCAAATCAATGTGAAAATCTAAGAGTTTCAGTATGATTTCCTTATGTTGCTAACGACTCTGGATGAACACCGAGAACTTGAGCATCAAAAGGTTTAATAACTAGTCCCAAATGATTTGAACTGCCTGTATGATTCCAAAATTGAATTGGTCCAGGTGTGATCAATCTAAGTTGAAGCTATCTACTCCCGAACCAAATCCCGTAGATATCAATCTCTGGATTTATCTCTCACAAAAAGCCAAAAATATGTCTGATTATGTAATTAGTTTAAATTCTTAAATTAGTTAGTCGTTTTAAGTTTTAATTTGAGTCAAGTGTCGGGCTACATCAGGAAAATCAGAAGGAATAAACTCACTAAAAGGGTCATGTCTGAGATGACCATATGTGCTTTGAAAGGTTATATCAGTCACGTCTGAGGTGACAAAGTGTTTTTAAAAGGGTCACGTCTGAGGTGACCAAAGTGGTTAAAAGGATCACGTCTGAGGTGATCAAAGTGTTTTCAAGATAAAAGGATCATGTCTGAGATGATCAAAAGTTCATAACGTTAATTTAATTAATATAAAAGAGTTTAAAGGTAAATTGGTAAAAATAGCAGAAAAATTAACTAAGTATGACCCATTCGCACGAATGGACCATACGTATGGACTAACCATACGAATGAAGTCCATTCGCACGAATGAACTATGAGTATGGACCATCCAACCGAATGGATCATACGATTAGTCCAATCGGAGGCTTAAGTGCGAACGAGTGAGTCAGTCGCACGACTGAACTTCAGTCGGACGACTGGAGAAGGGCGACTGACCCAATCGCACGACTGAGTCCCACTCGCACGACTGAAAGGTGCGAATGAACTCAGTCGCACGATTGGATCTAGGGTTGATATAAATAGAGGTGGAGTCGGTCGCAGAGACTCATCACCCTCAAATCGCCCCTAAATCGCACATCCTACCGTTACTCTGCCAAAATTTGATTTGCCTTAGTTTTTTATTGATTGTGTGTTACTGACGTTCGCTAATCATCGTACAGGTATTTTGAAGTCTTCTTCCATCAAAAACAGAAAGATTGGAACCCTAAATGGGCTAACCCGACTGTGAATTGCGAACCGAGACTTTCAAACCCTAATAACCTATTAAAACTAAGCAAGATGTTAAAATTAAGTAAAAAAGGTTGTTAGTAAACATAATGCGACACTAAAGAACCGGTTAATTGAGCTATAAGTCTTAGTCTGCATAGATTCGAACGTTGGACGACTGAACACCTGAGACAGACGACTGGTCGTCCGGATGAACTTCAGTCGCACGACTGAAGGGAGCGATTCACTTACCCGCACGACTGAACTATGCGAATGAGTCTCAGTCGCACGACTGGTGTAACCGCACAAGAGTACATGCGCATGAGTCCAGTCGCACACTCAGTCGTGCGCATGAAGTCAATCGCACGTCTGAACCTCAATCGCACGTCTGAACCTCAATCGCACGATTCAGTCGCACGACTGTCTTCAGTCGTACAACCTCAATCGCATGACATATAGTTGTCATTCAAAATCTAAGTGTTTCATAATAATCTTAGCCAACGGAACTAACGTTTATATTATTATGTGTTACAGATGGCGAGTCGATGGAACATGAGCACCAAGCACAACATATGTGCTCACCTGGATTTGACATCCAGGAATGCAGCTGACTTCACAGGCATTATTACATTTCTGCTGTCGCTTATGCTATATCAACTCCCTGCACACCATACAGATCAGTGCAGCAGGCCTTCTGGGAAGGCGCGTCGGTTGATAGAACCACTGAGCCTCATTGCATCAGGAGCTCGATTTTTGGTGAGGCTATCACTGTATCTGAGGAGGATCTGAGGATTGTTCTACAGTTTGGAGACGATGCTGAGTGTCCCACTCGTCTACACCCCCTCACTGTCAGAGGATGTTTCATGAGAGCCAAGTACTCTGGGGACCTCAATGCCGGGGTACTCAACAAGAGTAACCTCTGTCCCCAGTTTAAGTACCTTGCGCACGTGCTGCTGAAGTGTATTGCATCCAGGAAGGGAGGTTTTGACGAGCTCTCCGACCAGATCCAGAACGCATATGCTGCGTTGGTGCTGAACCACCCGTTCAGCTTCTCCAAGATGATATTCACCTACTTGGTGGAGAACCTCGAGGGGAAAGGGAAGGAAGGCTTCTGTATGTACCCCAGATTTTTACAGATGATCATTAACCAGAAGCTTCCCTCCCTGCCGAAGGAGAAGGAGGACGCTGTTGTTCTTGAGGTTATGGACGACACTACACTTGGCCGGATGAAGGTATACAGGGGGAAGCAGGTGAAGCCCCCTGTCAGGAGGTTGTTTGGGCATCTGGCCCGTGCTGATTATGTGGCGCCAGCCAAGAGAAAATGGCGCCACGATGACAGTGATTCGGATGTCGAGCTTATTGCTATACCAGAGACTGACTCTGATGATGATGATAGCGGCGACGCCGGGGATGACATGCCTGCCCCATCTAGAGGCATAGATTCAGACGTTATTCCCCCGGGGTCAGCCACTGCCGGAGAGGTCGCAGAGATGGCCGGTTTCCATCAAGAGTTTGTTACTGGTGATATAGAGGAGGAGGAGTCAGATGAGGAGCCCCTCACCAGGACTGTGGGAAGTAAAGTAGTTCCCACAGACCACGGGCTTAGGGTGGTTGGTGAACACCCTAGGGACTCCTCGGAGAGAGACACTGACCCGAACTATGTTCCGGGGTCAGTAAGCAGAGCTGCAGGGGGAGCATCTACTTCCTCCGGGACTAGGAGGAAGCGGATGGCTCAACCCCATGGATTGAAGAAGAAGAAGCGTCGCTTGACCTTCGTGACTACTACTTCCAGCACCACAGCTACCACTACCACCACTACTGACATACCACCCATCACCACAGCCACCACAGCCACTACTCCCACTACCACATCCACCACCTTACCTACCACCACTGTATCCTTCCCATCCATCACCAGACCATTCACCCCTACTTCACCAGCATCAGCCCACCGACCCATATTCACCACTGCCACTGCCACCACCACCACACATCATGCTGGACCTTCAGCCCAGCCTTCACATGCTTATGGATTCACTCTACCTCACATCGGGGTAGAGGAGCAGCTCTCAGCGCTAAACCGTATGGTGATGCGTCTGCTTGCTGCGGACGAGGAGAAGGTGGCGCAGATCCGCCAGCTGACCGACCTGACTGCTGCCCAGTCTCAGCAACTGGCAGAGCAGGCTCGGGTGATAGACCAGCAGCGAGTCGAGGTGTCCCAACTCCAGGACATGCCTGCTCAGTCCGTCAAACGTATAGAGGAGTTGGAGACGACCAACAAGACTATTATGCTGAGGTTGAAGGGGTCGAAGGATGAGCCCCTGAAGCTAAAGGAAGGTGACGGGGATGATGGAGATGACGATGATGAAGATGAAGATGATGATGAGGAAGATGATGATGATGAGGAGACTGAAGAAGAAAGGACAGAAGGACGTGATGATGATGACGAGGCAGAAGGAGGGGATGCGGCTGCATCGGCCTCTGCTTCAGGTCAAGAGCGGAGATCTAAGCATCGACAAGACCAGTCATCCACTACTTCTGCTCCTCCGAGCGACACGCCACAGATTCAAGACAAAAGTACTGATTAGATGTTTTATGTATTTATTTATTTTGTACTTGAATCATGTAATGGAAACAAGTGTATTAAATGTTTATATATATTAAGTTAATATAAGTCTGTTTGATTAATTACTAATGATTTATGTGTTGAATGTTTATATCAAACAGATCCAAACTTTCAAAGGGATGAGTTTGACTTTGCTCCCCTTCAAATGGTCAAGACTCAATAACCATGATTCTTGACCTACAAGGGATAGTGAGACGGTCTGTGAGTTATACCCCTGAAGAAGGGGAGATAATTCATGACCTGTCTGATGAGCAACTGGCAGAGATGTTCAGACTCAATCCCGATGAAATAGTGAAGGACGCTCCAACAGTTGATTCAACCAGTGATGAGGAACTGAATGACATTGATGAAGTTGAGGTTGAATACATTACTGCCGAAGAGTATCCTCAGTATGCTGACGCCGAGGGAAATGTGGTCCCCAATCTGGGTGAATCCCTAGTCAGTGATACTTTTGAGGTACTAGACAAGATGGAGCAGGAAACAGAAAAGACTGAAGGAACAGCCCAAGCCTCCAATGCAGACGTAGATATTCGCAAGGCTGAATGGGCTGCCTGTTTTGAAGAAGTAAGAGCCCAGCGTGATGCACCAAAGAGAGATGCCTACACCAAGCTCTACAGAGTCAAGAAACACCATAAGGTGTCAGGCAGGATTATCTCATGGGCTTATTTTGAAGACCTTAACGCTTATGCAGTTAAGAGGGAGCAGGGCATAGAGTACTTCAGGTTCCCACATGATCTGAAGACTCTACCTGGTTTTGAGCTCAACCAGCTGGCTAAACTAAAGCTGCTGTATGCTGACCCAAGAAAGATGTCAGGCTGGTTTGAGGCTGCCCTGAGGAAAGAGTACCACACCAGGTGGGTCAACTTCAAACCTCAACAACCTACGAGGTATATCAGACGTTCTGAAGTTGATCCCATAACTGGTAAGCCCAAGATAGTGCTGAAGTGGAGTCCCCCGAGAACAATGTCGAGAATCCCTCTCAGGGAAATGCCACAGGACTTCACTCCCCATTTCAAATGGTGGTACTATGATTGGAGAACCGCTGAAGCTGTCATAGTGTTGAATAAAGAGGGACAAATGGATACTATCAGGGTATTCGACCCAATGTGGCTAACCAACTTGTCTGCTAATGATGTCTACACATTATACAAGTGGCCACTATTCTATGACACGCAAGATATTGTACAAGCCCTCCAATTCCAAAATGTCATAAGACTTTGCTTTGCGTTTGAGATACACGCAGGAGTCACTAAAGAGGAGAAGTACAAAAAGTATAAGGAGGTGATGCAGAAGACAAGAGAATAGATAGATCTAGGTCCAAGGGGGAGTTTGTTGATTCATGTATGTCCCTAGATCATGAGTTGTAATGTAATGAATCTTGTCTGTCTAATTATGATGTAATTTGTATTGATCAATGAAATGACATGAATTGGTTGTTACTTGTAATGTTTAATATTTCATTAATGAGTCGTGATTGAATTGATTGGGTTTATGAATGTTTGAATGAGTGCACATTATGTTATATTAAATAGAACATTCAAACTTAACTTAATGAAGTTCTCATGCGAATGGCCCATGCGAATGGACCACACGCATGAATAACTTCATACGATTAACTCAATCGCACGACTGAACCAAGAGACTGGATCAGTCGTATGATTGACACATAAGATTGACTCAATCGCACGACTGAACACTCAGTCGTGCGGATGAATCAACCGCATGGTTCAATCGCACGACTGAACCATACTTATGGCCCAGTCGCACGATTGAACAATACTAACCTATAAATAGACCCAATTCGTGGGAAAACGTAATCATTCATCCCATTACGATTCCAGATGTACCCTAGCCGTCCAGAAGCCTCCCAAATCGTTCTCCAAGTTCATAGAACACATCAGATCGGTTCCTAATCGATTTCTGACGTTGATTTCAATTCTTGATTGATTCATCGTGTGTTCTCACTGATTGGATCGCCAATCAAATAGGATTCCGCACTATTTGAGTTGGTTTAACACGCAATCACTCGGTATTTCGTTCAAATACCAGGTCCTAACACATAAGAGTCTCCAACACGTGTTCAATCAAAAGTATCTCAACATGAGACAAAGACGTTGGATCGAGCTAATTAGCGACTACGACTGCGACATTCGTTACCATCCTGGAAAGGCGACTGTTTTAGCCGACGCGCTAAGTCGCAAGGTCCACAACAAGACTGTCTCGCTTCAAGAAATTCGAGATCGAAGGCAATGGTTTGATACGCTAGGAGAATTTGATACCGAGATTCATGTGGATGTCAAGGAGGCTACTATCATGCTCCAAAACATAAGGATCGATAGTGACCTCGAGTTATGCATTCGTGAGGCTCAACAAGCGGCACTAACCGACGAAGGGAAAGATGAAGATTTAATGCCTAACGTTCGGTCACAACTGGAGACAAAACCGAATGGCATGTGGTATTTCTTGAATCGACTTTGGATCCCAAATCGTGATAATCTTCGACACTTCATTATGAACGAAGCTCATCAAACCTGATATTCCATTCATCCTGGCTCCGATAAGATGTACATGGACCTGCGTGGTCAATATTGGTGGCCTGGAATGAAGATAGATATCCGTCTTATGTTTCCAAGTGTCTCACATGTGCAAGGGTCAAAGCCGAGCATCAACGACCAAGTGGTTTACTTGAGCAACCTGAAATCCCTATGTGGAAATGGGAACATATATCCATAGATTTCATAACCAAGTTACCTCGCACACCTCGTGGTCATGATAGCATATAGGTCATTGTTGACCCTTTGACCAAGACAGCACACTTCATACCCATACGAGATACATACAAAGTTTCAAGACTGGCTCGTATCTACATCGATGAAATTGTGAGTCGTCATGGCGTACCTTTACACATTATTTCCGATCGAGATGCTCGCTTCATTTCACACTTTTGGTGTTCGATGCAAGAACTCTTGGGTACTCAATTGGATTTAAGTACGGCTTACCATCCTCAAACCGATGGTCAAACCGAACGAACAATCCAAACCCTCGAGGATCTGCTGCATCTTTGTGTCCTTGATTTTGGTGGTGATTGGGATACGCATTTACCGCTCGCGGAATTTTCATATAACAATAATTATCACTCAAGTATCAAGACGGCACCATTCGAGGCTTTGTATGGTCGTAAATGCCGATCACCGATCTGTTGGACCGACGTTGGTGAAATTTCATCACTGTTCCTGAACTTATACAAGAAACGACCGATAAAGTCTCCACAATCCGCAAGAACCTTGAATTGGCAAGAAGTCGACAAAAGAGTTATGCCGATAAGCGTCATAAGCCGTTCGAGTTCCAAGTTGGCGACATGGTTCTTCTTAAGGTTTCACCGTGGAAAGGTGTTGTTCGCGTTGGAAAGAAGGGTAAACTAGCTACAAGATTTGTAGGACCCTTCAAAATCCTGAAAAGGGTTGGGAAAGTGGCTTATAAACTGGAACTACCTTCCGACCTTAGTGGAGTTCATCCTTTGTTTCATGTCTCAAATTTGAGAAAGTGTTTGGCCGACGAGAGTCTGCATGTTCCACTGGAAGACATTCAGATCGATGAGTCATTGCACTTTGTTGAGAAACCTGTTGAAATTATGGATCGCATCATGAAGAAAACTAGAACCACAACTACTCCAATCGTTAAGATTCGTTGGGAGAATAAGTGTGGAGCTGAGTTCACTTGGGAGCGAGAGGATCATATGAAGGAGAGATACCCGTATTTGTTTGTCTAGGTTATTCTTAATTTCGGGACGAAATTCTTTTAAGTCGGGGAGACTGTAACATCTTGTAACTTGGACTCCATAGAGTATTATATGTTTCCTAGATATGTTCAACACATTCTCAACTATGAACTGGGCTCACAGTTGAGGGAAACATATAATATTCTTAAATTGGGATAGATGAAGCCCGATGTAACATCTTGTAATTTTGGGCTAAATTAAAGTTAAACTTGCTAAGTTCTTGCATGGGCTAATTATATCATTTATGAAACTCATGGGTTTGTTATGCTTACTTATAGTCTTTAATTCTTTTTCATGGTGCATAATAAAGATGATGGATAATAATAATAGCAATAATACTACTAATTGAATTAATGAACATATAACAATAATTATAATAATAATAATAACTAACTATAAGAGTAATAATAATTCTGTTATTAATAATGCTAATAATAATAATAATAGTAATAATAATAAAACAATAATGATAATAATAATAATAATAATATAATAATAATAATAATAATAATAATAATAATAATAATAATAATAATAATAATAATAATAATAATAATGATGATGATGATGATATTAATTATTAAAACAAATTATTAAGTTAGTAAACTTAAAATGGTTGGAACTTAAAAGTACATAAAGTTAAGGGGGCCTTATTGTCAATTTAGAAACTTTGAAAATAAAGTTTAAGCATAAAATAATAAGGATTGAAAACTACAGGGACCATTTGCGTAATTTATTAAAAATCCAAAATAATCTCTTTCTCTCTCCCCGCAAAACCGGCGAAGCTCCGGCGGAGTCTCCGGCGAGCTTCAAAACCCACCAAAACTCTTCAATATCAACCCCTAACCGTTCGAATTGCTCTCAGGAACCTGTTTCGAACTTAAGCATACCAATTAATTTCGTTTATAAGCCGGTTACGAACCTCAAATCATCGTATAACCGACGACATTGAACGCCATAACTGTTCTACCATTTAATCGCAATTATAATCTAATTAATCAAACTTTAACAATCATCTAACCTATCCTAAGCGTTCACAACAATCAAATTCACCTGACAAACACAATTTCACCAAAATTGATTCTCTCTTCATCGAAATTCTGCAACCTACTCAAAACCCACCTCTGGAACGATTTAAAATCAAAATCAACATAGGGCTTTACATCAAGATCACTATCCGAAGCTTCACACAAGTTTAATTTGGTTTTCATAGTCGTTTGCTCACGTATTGAATCCAGACTCAGTCGCGACTCGTTCACTCATTGTTCATCTTCAATCCTTTATCAAAACGGGTAATTAGATACATCATTTTGTTCGTATTTACAAGGGGAATCAAAGCCCCATGTTTGTTTCCATTAACACAATCGATTTGGCATCCAATTTGTGGCCAATCGATTTAGGGTTCTAAGGGAATGGGGGAAATCTATTAGTTTGTGTTTAAAAGAATTTAAAACCAAGATAAATCGCGGCTGAGAGCCTTGGTTCACTGGTTACCCACCCATATTCCAACCTTGAGGTCCCGGGTTCGAACCCGGGCACCTCTCAGTTTTCTTTTTGGGGGTTTTCAGCCTTCAAACAAATATATAAAAATTTTGAAAAATTATTAAAAGTAGTTTTATAAACTTTACATATTTTTAAATCACTTTAACAAGTTTCTATAAATTTATTCTTTAAATAAATTTAATATTTTGTAAAACAAGGATTATATTTGGTTATTAATATAAAGAAAACTTTAAATAATGGGTTAAATCATAAAAAAAATTTATTATTATTGGTTCACACTTTATTTATAATTTTTACAAACAAAAATATAAAAAGATACCTACACTTTATATTTTGTTTTGTTAACCATATTAAACGATTCAAAGTTTATGATTTCATGACAAATTATTAAATCAATGTAATTCTTTCTGTTATATATATATATATATATATATATATATATATATATATATATATATATATATATATATCAAGGAATCCCAAATTTTCCCTTGAAACCCTAAATCATGTTTAAACGTTAATCTAAAACTTAAATCTTGTGAATATATATACTTAGCTACGTTGTGAAGAACTACGTTTGAACGTTGCTTATAATCGTCATTTATATACATTTGATCATGTGAGTATTTCTATACCCCTTTTTTATATTTTTACACCTTTGGGGTGAAACATGTTACATTATAAACTTTGCACTTGTAAACACGTTTGATTCTTGTAAACTTATGGCATTTCACCTGTTTGTTGTGGTTAGTTGAACTTTGTGGCTACCATGTAATGTCGAATATATGTACAATCATTAACTATTGCTAGCCTAGCGAAGTCATAGATCTATGGGCCAGACAAGTCTGCTTGGTTGATCCAAGTACACTTAGCTAATCGTATATACTTTTAAACGTTTGAGACTTGTAAAACTTTGTCGAGATTTGATTGTGCATTCTGTCTTACATCCCTAGTTACTTGTTCTCTAACTTACTACATGATTTGCCATCTTTTATATACTTATGTATCGAAAACTATGGAAATCTCACCAACATTATGTTGACCTTTTATTTTTAACATGTTTCAGGAAATACTCAAGCTTGATATGTACACTTTGAAGCTTACACATCTAGGATTGGACCTAGATTAATAAATGAAATAAAATGACTTGTTACATCTTATGTTATGCTTTTTAATTTCTTTGAGACTTATGATTGTAATGGTACAAATTGGAACTTATGATTAATATATATTTGAGTTATTAATAGCGTTATGTGGCTGTGAACGATCTTAACCCTCACACCTCGACGTTTCCGCCGTCATGGTTGGGGTGTGACACCCGACATCTTTAAAATTATGAAGAAGCCAACTGTAGGCTTCTCAGGGGTAGAAACAGCCCTAGTCCCAAAAATGTTAGAGCTCATTGCTCAAGGTGACAACCTAGCAACATAAGCTAGTGTTGAACCCACACCTTCTACCTCTCAACCACCAAAAAAGCCCCAAGTCACCCTCACCTACCAAAGAAAATCCAAACGAACCCTTACTCAAGCTATTGAGTCAGTGCAGGCCCCCATATACTCAACCATACAGGAGGAAGTGGACACTAGAGCTCCCACTTCCCCTGAGGAGCAAACCACTCCCATCTCTTCAACAATCAGGGTTGAGGTTCCTCATGCTCACCCTGATGAGCTCACAAGCCCAACTGCCTTAAGCCTTCACTCTGAGTCTCAACACTCAAGTGAACAACCTTCAGGGGACAGTTACCATCCCCAGCCATTAGACTTAAATCAACCCATTCCCAACCTCTCATTCTATACTGATGAAGACTTAGGTTTTAGTGGGTACCATGAGTCTCTCTACTCCTCTCCTACTCAAAGAGAGATGAGTACTACTAAGTCTCCTTTGTCTAGCACACATCAGTCACCTATAACTGAGGTTGATACTTCTGAACCTGTTCAGGATATCCATATGGAAGAGGCTCTCACTTCTGCAAGTGATTACATCATTAAGACCTTAACCATGGCAACTCAGTCCATTGACACCTCAACTGAGAATGTCAATGTGCAGAGGAAATCCAGCAGCCAAGAACCTGAGGTTGGTGGTGAGAGAGAGGACTTTGGTCCAATCATCTCATCCCCTAATGATTCTTCTGATGAAGAAGAGGGGAATCTGAGATTAAAGGTGCAAAAACTATCAAAAACATGCTCCTATTTAGTCTCTAAGGTTAGTCACCTTGAATCTCAGGTGACTACCTTGCATAATAGGGTCAATGATCAGCAACTTGAGATATCTTATCTCACAGAAAAACTAGCTGGGAGACCATTAAGAAGAGCTCAACCAGGAACACAAGAACCTGTGAATGTGGTTGACCTAACCTCTAGCTCACCTATGAAAGAGGGTGATGCTACCAAAAAAGGGGAGAAAGTCATTACAGTCACAGAATCTGGGAGTTCTTCATGGAGTATGGACATTGAGGATTCACCATCCTCACTTGCAACTATGCATACTCAGCAACTTCCTCAAGTTCACATTAATGTGGACATAATTGACTCTGTTATTAGGAGTCTCTTTGAGGAAGGCATTCCATTGGCTGTGTCATCTCCACCTCAAGGAACTTCAAACTACATTATTCGATAGAGGTATGATGCTAATAGAAGAGACCTCATTCTTCACAGAGTTCAAGGACAGCAAGAAGTGTTCAATTTTCAGACTTTGGACTACTATGATGGTCTTGACCTGATCAACATGCCACTTGTCAACCCAAGCAAATCAAGACAAGCTGACAGGTTAGCACTCAGGATTCAAGACAGAATTACTGAAGAGTTCAGCCTTAGAAAGAGACAAAGGCAATCAGGTAATGTCATTGGTCAACTGGATGCTGAGGCAGACCCTAAGATTATCTTCAAAGGAAAAACCTTGGCTGAAGGCCCAGTGATAGAGCCTGAGAGCCCTGTCACACCAACAACTGCTTCAGAAATTCATTCCCTTAGTGATACACCTGCTGGTGAAGGTGTCTTACAGCCTCTCTCTGGCCAGAGCTTCGATGCTACACCAAGCAATGAAGGCCAAACCTCTATCCACCCTGAGTCACAAAGGTCTGTGGGTGACAAAGGAAAAAGGATTTTGACTCCTGAGGAGATTAAGGAGGAGGAGAGAGAGAGAGGAAGAGGAAGCTAAGGGGAGAAAGTTCCTCTGGGTCATCAGGATTTATGCAAGCTGTAATCAGGGCTGCCCCAAGACCAAACACTCAAGAAGATGAGTTGAGGGCAGTCAAGATTACTTACCTGCAGACCAGGAACTATGACATAAATGAGATTATATCTCTCCCGTTAGAGCAATTAAATGAACTGGCTGACATGGAAGTGTCAAGAGAGATGAAGGAAAAAGATGATGCAAGATTACTTCTCGAATTCAAAGAAGAGAAGAGATAGAAAAGATTATACAAGCATGCTCGAACTCTCTCCCCAGTTCAGGAAAGTCCTGTGCAAGAGGATGTGGCTACTACACAAGAACATCAGGTAGACAAGGAAACATATAGGCAAAGCATGATCAACTACCTGAGTGCCACAGGTCTCTACCAGGCATCTGCACTTCTTCCCTTGTCCTTTGAGTACATTGAGTTTGAGTATCCCAAATAGCTTGAACTTCAAGTGCTTAAAGAACAAAAGGCAACAAAGAGAAAGATGAGGGAAGAAGCTGCAAAGTCAAGAGCTATCATCCAAAAGAGTATAAAAAAGTCTGTTGACAGACAAAGGATGATGAGCTTCTTGAAGCTGTATGGATGAGCATATTAGGGTATTCAAGCAGAAGATCAAGAGTGGAGAGCTGATTGACTTATACTATCCTCCAAGTCAAATCCCACCTGAAGTGGAGGTTAAGGTTGAACAACCTGAGACAACACAACCTGGACCTCCTGCTGAGCCTCAGCAAGCTTCATCTTCTGATCCACAGTAGAGTCAAACTCCCTCTCCTTCTAAACCTGTGAAGGAGGAACACCCAACTGAAAAAGACAAGGATAATCAACAAGGTGCTGCAGACCAGTGTTCTCAGTTAAAGTCTTCTAAGAGGAAGAAGAGGATGGATTCTAAACCAAAGTCTAAGAAGAAGAAGCCTGAATCATCCATATCTACACCTCAGACTGAGTAAGATCAACCTGAGGAAGTGCATGAAGAGGCAGCCCAATCAACTCCAATTCATGTGGCTCCTCTTGCAGCTAAGACACCCATCTTATCCTGGACCTTCACTACTAATCAAGAGAGATGGCATGTGATCAGAGATCAAGGTGTTGAGAATGTCTATACATGGCAAGACATAATCAACTTACCTCTGCATGATCCCTTTGAGATGAGAAGATATTATGAGAGTCTGAATGATCCTGACCATCTAATGAAGAAGGGTATGGTCATCATTATGCTGAAGACTAGATACATCTGAAGATCTTCTAAATGTTTTGGTAGCATCAGCCTAGGGGGAGTTTGTAAGGATTTCTATAAGTCTAATGCAGCCAAAACATCCAAAGTCTCTCTGCAAGCATGCACTAAAGAACTGAAGTAGAAATGCTTCGGAAGTTTTACACCATGCACTAGAAATATTATAAGTTTAAAATATTCCGAAGCCATGACCAATATCTTTCGAAGCCAAAAGTCTTCCCAAGCTTCAAAGACAAAGTCTTCCGAAGCCAAAGAGTGAAGACAGCTTTCTTCCGAAGACCTTTAGAGATATGCCTTTATCTGATGCACTTTACCATAAAGCTGGACCACTTTTCCGCTGCATTAGATTTTGTAGTTGTCTAGTCAATTGTATCCAGCTGGCCTTCAAAGTATGGCCGGCTGTAGGATGTAGTATAAAGTATCTCAAGTACTTTTAACTTTCTGTCGATGCTTTGTAACTTCTAATAGAACTTGAGAAGCAATATACAACATTCTTGAAAACCAAATACTTGTGTTGTTTGCAATCTTGTTCTGTCTCACATTTTCTTGTGTTCTTAGCATCTTTCATTAACAAGTTAATCAGTTCCCTATTTGATCTGTTAAGTGTTCTAAGCAACTCTCCTCATTGTGTTGTTGTGTTGTAAGTGCATACCCTTCACCGGTCCTACACTTATAATTTTAATATTTGCATTTAAACATAGCGTTATGTGGCGGTGAACAATCTTAACCCTCACATCTCGACGATTCCGCCGTCAAGGTTGGGGTGTGACAGTTTTGTGAAGGAGCAGAAGAACTAGACACGAACGTTGTTTGTAACGGTGCTCCTGAAAGAGCTGGAGTCGGAACTGAGTTGTAAAGTGAAGGATTCTGAACATAGGATCCTTTCTTTGACTTGTATTTCATTAACAGTTCTTCCTCCCTTAATTTCAAGATGAAATCATTTATGTCTAGCGTCGCAAGAATGTCGTTTTGTCTCAGATTAGACACAAATGAATCCCATTTATCAGGCAAACCATTAGCAAAGATTGAAACTTTATCTTCCATCGATGTTGTCACACCATGAGTGTGCAACTCGCTCATCAGAATGATAGAATCTGTCAATAATATCATCCAAGCTCTCATTCCCTATCGAAGAGAAATTATCAAATTCCTTTTTAAGAGCTTTAGCCTTCAGTTCTTTGAGAGTTGCATTTCCATCATATCTCTTCTCCAATGCCTACCATAACTTTTTGGCCTGCTTGTTCTCAAAGAACTATAGAAAGATGTCATTAGGTATCGACTGAGTCAACAAGGCATATACTTTCTTTTCAGCATTGAACAGAATCTTCTGAGCTTCACTCATTCCTCCCAAAGTCAACTTGACTCCATTAGCATTGACTGGTACCGTATACACTGTCTCAATGGATGTCCACAGATTTGGGTCAACTCCATTTAAATAGATCTCAAACCGTTGTTTCCACTGTTGATATTCATCTAACGTTAACAGCTTTGGCAGTTTATTATGATTTCCAATCTCAATCTCAAGAAGTAGAAGGTTATGGATGCGGGAGTCCTTTCCAGCATTAAATGCAGCAAATTGGTCTTCCATTGCTTTATACTTGGTACTTTTAGAACAGGACAGTTTCACTCGTGCGAATGGGCTATGAGTATGGATCACTCGTGCGAATGAAGGATGCAAATTAATTCAATCGTGCGATTGGATTCAGTCGTGCGTATGAACAAGGTAATTGGAATCAACCGCCTGGAGTTGTTCAGTCGTGCAGATGGGAGATTCACACCCCAACCTTGACGGCGGAAACGTCGAGGAGTGAGAGTTAAGATCGTTAACAGCCACATAACGCTATTATTAAATCCAAAAATTATAATCATAAGTTTCCAATGTAACATTACAAGCATAAGTCTCAAACATGAAAGTAACATAACATAAGATGTAAAATTATTCAAGGAAAATCCATTTATTTAACTAGGTCCAATCCTAGATGTGTATAAGCTTCAAAAGTGCATCAAACTTGGGCGTTTCCTGAAACATGTTCAAAATAAAAGGTCAACAATAATGTTGGTGAGATTTCCATAGTTTTCAATACATAAGTATATAAAAGATGGCAAATCATGTTGTAAGTTAGAGAACAAGTAGCTAGGGATGTAAGACAGAATGCACAATCAAACCTCGACAAAGTTTTACAAGTCTCAAACGTTTAAAAGTATATACGATTAGCTAAGTGTACTTGGATCAACCAAGCAGGCTTGTCTGGCCCATAGATCTATGACTTCGCTAGGCTAGCAATAGTTAATGATTGTACATATATTCGACATTACATGGTAGCCATAAAATTCAACTAACCACAACAAACAGGTGAAATGCCATAAGTTTACAAGAATCAAACGTGTTTACTAGTGTAAGGTTTATAATGTAACATGTTTCACCCCAAAAGTGTAAAAAAATATAAAAGGGGTATAGAAATACTCACATGATCAATAAGTATAAATTGGATGATTAGTAAGAAATAATAACAAGCGTCGATTCAACGTAGCCCTTCACAATGTATCTAAAGTATATATATTTATAAGATTTTTAAGTTTAATTAAGTTTAACGAATTAACGGGGACTAGGGTTCTAAGTGGAATTTAGGGATTTTCAAATAACTATGTTTAACAAAATGGAACCAATTTTAGTTATTAATATTAAAGAAAGTTATTATATTTTATATAAAGTTTTATATAAAAATATAACACCTATAATAATTTTGTATATATATATATAGGTTAAATAAAGTCTGATAAACACATTTTAAACGATAATTTAAAAGCAACGTTCGGAATAATCATATTTGTGGCACAATGTATTAGTTAAAGTATAGTTTTTATAAAACAAATTTATTATTATTATTTTTAAGAATATATAACAAAGGTATAAACGTATTTCTTTTAAGGAATAAATTTACAGAAAATAATTAGAAACATTTTAAAATTATCAGCTTTTATAAAATGACTTTTTATAATTTTTAAAAATATTTAAAATTATTGTTGAAGGCTAAAAGCCTCAAAAAGAAAAATGTGAGGTTGCCCGGGGTCGAACCCGGGACCTCCAGAATCACATGGGAACAGTTTACCATTAGGCTGGGTCGCCTAAGCCTGACAAAACCCAATTCCCATATGTTTTAAAGCAAATCAAGCAGAAACCCCCAAATCCTAAGAACCCTAGAATCAGATTAATCCAAATTGAAGTTCATATCAAATATATACATGCTCGAAACCATAGGGCTTTTGTTCCCTATGATAAAACGAATTCGTGGGTTGTTCCAATTACCCGATTAGGTGCTGAATGAAGATGATTGAATCGAAGAACAGGTCGCGACCAAGCCGTAGATGGTTCAGATAGCAAATTATATTGATAATCCAATTCACTTTGCAGAAAGCTTCCAATAACCTCAATGATGAAAAGCCCTATGTTGATTTCGAGTTTTGAAGCTCTGAAGATGGGGTTCGAATAGTTGCAGGTTCACGAAGGAGATGATGATGGAATGTGGTGTATGCGCGAGTTTCAGATGAAATTGCAAGTAATGATAGGTTAGGAATAGTTAACCGATGATTTATGTTCAATTAATTGAGTAATTACTATGATTTGTACGTTGAACGGTTATGAAGTAAATTGAGGTTCGGTTTCGAGTGGATTTTTGATAATACAGGTGTTTCAGATTGATTAATCAACAGTTTCAGGTTCGATTCGCGTGTTAGATTTGATTTGAGACGGTTTGGTGATTAATTAGGGTCGTTTTGGTGTAGTTTAGACGTGGCCGGAAGGCTACCGGCGGTTGGCCGGTTCCTTGGCCGGAAAAACGCGAAAGGGAAAAGAAGGGGGGGTTTGAGTTTTTAAGTTTACACAAATGGTCCCTGTGGTTATGAATGTTTATTCTTTCATGCATAAACCTTCTATTTAAATTTTATAAAATGTAAGACCCCGTTCCCGGGAAGCCTCACAGTTGGTTAATCATAGCATAAAATCAGTTTAATAATAAAACATTGCAGCGGAAATAAATAGACATTCGTTTAAAACTTAGAAAACATATTGTACTCGTACATTTGTCCTTTAATTTCAAACAAAGCATGCTAATTGTTCTGAAATTACAATAACTATTTCATAAATAGGAATGCCATCCATAGCTCCCCAAGTAGCTCCATGTGCCATCCTCAGCATCAGCGTTTACCTGCCAACTATTATGCATAAAAGTCAGCTTCGCTGAGCGAGTTCTAGTTTTAAATAATATAAGAAAATATAAACTTTATCCTTCATATAATGACCATGCATACATCATAGTACATAACATTACTTGCATCATAATAAGCATGTTCATTATCTTTCATTCTTTCATTATCTTTCACTTTCATCATAAATGAGATTGCACAAAGCAAGAGCTCCATGTTGATTGACAACAAATGCCAATCCCTGTCGGTACACATGAAACGGTAGCTAACCCCCGACAGTTGATCCACACTGCAAGGCACATAGCCCGCTCATGAATACAGATCCATCATCATACATTAGACTCACATAAGTGAGGTCTATCATAGTGCTTGCAAGACTTTCCATCATCAAACGGGCCCGGGGGTAACATTCATTAAGTTTCGCTTTTCATTAATATCATCTTCCACTTTAATATATATAATACTTAACTTATTAAGTACACATCATGCCAAGTAAAATCATCATAAAACATAACCGAACCGCCGCGGGACAGCGGGGGTTCGGGGGCGGCAGCCCCTGACAGCGGGGTACTAGGGGCAGCAGCCCCTAGTGGGGTCCAAGAGGCAACGCCCCTGACTGGGGCCGGGCTGTTAAAACCCCTGTTAAATAGGGGATCTAGACTTATAGCACATTTACTTACAGAAAAAAATCGTTCTTCCTGTTAAAACCCCTTAAAATCTTGATCATTTAAAAACGTAAATTTAGTATGCATAATAGCCCCAAAACATGGAAAAACTTATAAATAGGGGATCTAGAACTCACCTGGATACCACGAATAACTTCTAGGCTAAGCTTACAAGGCTAGTATCTCTCTACACAGCCTGCAGAATAGCTAACACTTAAAGGGGTTAATTTCTACCTAAATTCGCTGCTAATTTCGCTGCAAGATCAGCAATTTCGCAGCTAGGTTCGCCAACAGTTTCGCTGCTAGTTTCACCAGCAGTTTCGCTGCTAGTTTCGCTAGCACCTTCGCTGGCAGTTTCGCTGGCATCTTCGCTGCCAGCTTTGCTGCCAGTTTCGCCCAACTTTCGTTGGAAAAACATGTCTGCGAAACTACCTGCGAAACTATAATTTCGCAGGAAGATCCACAGTTTCGCTGATTGAATATGCAAATTCGCTGGATGAACACGCAGTTTCGCAGATCGCATAAAAATTACGGACCAGACCGTTTTTAGCCCAAAATCATAACTTTTTACGTCCAATCCCTTAGTTTATCATCCATGAGGCTAAATCTAAGCTTTATACATGTTTTCATACGTAAAAATGTGACCTTTATGCGATTCTTTGCAACTTTTCAAAACCCAAAACCCTAGAATCCGGGTTTGATCTACAGAAGGGTTTAGAGGTCGATTCTTACCTGGATTTGTTGCTCCTTTCTTAGATCTTGATGCTCCAACACCCAGATCTTCAATATCTTCACCTTAGAAGCTTCAAATCTTGAGTTTTCTTCACTTTCTCTCTCTACTTTCTCTCTCTACGAATTTTGGTGGCTAGGGTTGTAATGAGGAAGATGAAGCTGATTTGGGTAGGTTAAGGGCTGATTATGGGCCTTTAATCCCATAGGCCACTACCCAATAAGCCTAATTTTAGCCCATGACCATTTCCTTCTTTTATTAAATACCCATTAATTAAGCCCATTGTCCTTAATGACTCGTTTTGACTTTTCGGGGTGTTACATAAAATGACCTTAAGGCCCCTTAACTTATTAAATCAAAGTTTTAATCATTTCTAAGTTTAATAATTTTTACAAATTATTATTTTTTTATTAGTAATAATATTAATATTATTATTATTACTATTATTATTCTTAGTTATTATTATTATTATCATTATTACTATTATTTATTATTATTAGTTATTGTAACTTACTTATCTTTTCTTATTAATATTATTATTATTATTAAAATCATTATTAAGATTGTTATTTAATTATTATGCAATTATTTACATTATCAACTTCCAAGTTAAAGAAAGACAAATTAAAGCAATATGCATATGAACCCCATAAATTACATATTAGGCAAACATGGTCTTTAAACAAAGTTAACTTTAATTTAACCTAAAAATTCAAGATGTTACAGTCTCCCCAACTTAAAAGAATTTCGTCCCGAAATTAAGAACGAACTAAACGAATAAATGCGGGTATCTCTCCTTCATATGGTCCTCACGCTCCCAAGTGAACTCAGCTCTACGTTTGTTTTCCCAACGAACTTTGACGATCGGTGTGGTAGTTGTTCGGGTCTTCTTCAGGGTTCGATCCATAATCTCAACAGGCTTCTCAACGAAATGCAATGACTCGTCTATTTGTATTTCCTCTAATGGAATATGCAAATTTTCATCAGCCAAACATTTCCTCAAGTTTGAGACATGGAAGACAGGATGAACTCCGCTAAGTTCAGAAGGCAGCTCCAGTTGGTAAGCCACCTTCCCAATTCTTTTTAGAATCTTAAAGGGTCCTACAAAACGTGGGGCTAACTTACCCTTCTTCCCAAAACGTACAACACCCTTCCATGGAGACACCTTAAGAAGAACCATATCGTCGACTTGAAACTCCAACGGTTTGCGTCTTTTATCGGCATAACTCTTTTGGCGACTTCTAGCCACCTCAAGGTTATTTCGAATCTTGGAAACTTTGTCAGTCGTTTCCTGAATAAGTTCCGGACCAGTGATAAGATTTTCCCCAATGTCAGTCCAACAGATTGGAGAACGACATTTACGACCATACAAAGCCTCGAATGGTGCCATCTTGATACTTGAGTGATAACTATTGTTATACGAAAAATTCCGTGAGCGGTAAATGCGTATCCCAATCACCACCAAAATCAAGGACACAAAGACGCAGTAGATCCTCGAGGGTTTGGATTGTTCGTTCGGTTTGACCATCAATTTGAGGATGGTCAGCCGTACTTAAATCCAATTGAGTACCCAAGAGTTCTTGCATCGAAGACCAAAAGTGTGAAGTGAAGCGAGCATCTCGATCGGAAATAATGTGTAACGGCACGCCATGACGACTCACAATTTCGTCAATGTAGATTCGAGCCAGCCTTGAAACCTTGTACGTATCTCGTATGGGTATGAAATGTGCTGTCTTGGTCAAACGGTCAACAATGACCCATATGCTATCATGACCACGAGGTGTACGAGGTAACTTGGTTATGAAATCCATGGATATATGTTCCCATTTCCACATAGGGATTTCAGGTTGCTCAAGTAAACCACTTGGTCATTGATGTTCGGCTTTGACCCTTGCACACGTGAGACACTTGGAAACATAAGACGCAATATCTTTCTTCATTCCAGGCCACCAATATTGACCACGCAAGTCCATGTACATCTTATCGGAGCCAGGATGAATGGAATATCGGGCTTGATGAGCTTCGTTCATAATGAAGTGTCGAAGATTATCATGATTTGGGATCCAAAGTCGATTCAAGAAGTACCACATGCCATTCGGTTTTATCTCCAGTTGTGACCGAAAGTTAGACATCAAATCTTCGTCTTTCCCTTCGTCGGTTAGTGCCGCTTATTGAGCCTCGCGAATGCATAACTCGAGGTCACTATCGATCCTTATGTTCTGGAGCATGATAGTAGCCTCGTTGACATCCACATGAATCTCAGTATCAAAATCTCCTAGCGTATCAAACCATTGCCTTCGATCTCGAATTTCTTGAAGCGAGACAGTCTTGCTGTGAACCTTGCGACTTAGCGCGTCGGCTACAACTTTCGCCTTTCCAGGGTGGTAGCGAATGTCGCAGTCGTAGTCGCTAATTAACTCGATCCAACGCCTTTGTCTCATGTTGAGATCCTTTTGGTTGAACACGTGTTGGAGACTCTTATGATCGGTGTAGACTATGCATTGCGTCCCATATAAATAGTGTCGCCAAATCTTCAATGCGAAAACCACAGCACTAAGTTCAAGATCGTGAGTCGTGTAGTTCACTTCATGAGCCTTCAATTGCCTCGACGCGTATGCTATAACTTTGCCTCGTTGCATGAGTACACAACCAAGACCTTGATTAGAAGCATCGCAATACACAGTGAAGTCATCATTTCCATCGGGAAGTGTGAGAATAGGAGCGTTACACAACTTGCGTTTTAATGTCTCGAAAGCCTCTTCTTGCTCGCGTCCCCATTCAAAGAGTCGATTCTTTTAGGTTAGCGCCGTTAATGGTTTAGCAATCTTCGATAAATTTGCTATGAACCTATGGTAATATCCCGCTAAACCCAGAAAAGAACGAACCTCGGTTGGGGTTGTGGGAACACACCAATTCTTCACGGCTTCAATTTTAGCATGATCAACGTGAATTCCATGGCTATTCACCACATGCCCTAAGAATTGAACTTCTTCCAACCAAAATTCACACTTGGAAAACTTAGCGTACAATTGCTCCTTCTTTAAAAGTTCAAGAACTTGTGACAAGTGCGTCTCGTGATCGATTTTCGTCTTGGAATAAATAAGAATTTCATCAATGAACACGATCACGAACTTATCCAAATACGGTTTACATACTCGATTCATGAGATCCATGAACACGGCAGATGCATTGGTCAAGCCAAAAGGCATGACCATGAACTCGTAGTGCCCATATCGAGTACGAAAAGCGGTCTTTGGAATGTCATCATCATGGACACGTAGTTGATGATACCCAGAACGTAGATCGATCTTTGAGAATTGAATTGCTCCATGAAGTTGGTCGAAGAGATCATCGATTCGAAGAAGAGGGTATCGGTTTTTGATTGTAAGCTTGTTGAGTTCTCGGTAATCGATGCACATACGAAATGAACCATCCTTCTTCTTCACAAACAACACAGGTGCACCCCACGGTGATGAACTAGGACGAATGAAACCCTTATCGGTCAACTCTTGCAGTTGACTAGCTAGTTCTTGCATTTCAGACGGTGCAAGACGATAAGGTGATTTAGCCACAGGGTTTGCGCCAGGGATTAAGTCAATCTTGAACTCAATTTCTCGCACGGGAGGTAACCCTTTAAGATCCTCGGGAAAAACCTCGGGAAAGTCCCGCACAACAGGAATGTCTTTCAACTCCTTACCCTTGGCCTTCGTATTAACTACATATGCCATAAAAGCCATGTAGTTTTTACTTAAGCACTTGCGGGCCTTGATGCAAGACATGAGTTTGAGTCATTGGGATGATTTCTCCCCAAAGACCTTCAAAGTATCACCGGTCGGTAAAAGAATTCGGATACACTTCTCGAAGCATAGAATTTCCGCACGATGCTTGGCTAACCAATCCATACCAATGATAACATCAAAGCTTCCCAATTGCATAGGAATAAGGTCGACGAAGAACTCGTGTTCGTTAAGGCTTAAGGTGCAGTCACGTATTACGACGTCAACGACAATAGATTTTCCATCGGCGATTTCGACCGTGAAAGATCTTTCTAAGTTGACGCGCGGTTTAGAAAGTAAAGGCTCGAATTCCAGGGACACGAAACTCCTATCGGCACCCGAATCAAACAATACAGATGCATAATGATTATTTACAAGATATATACCTGTTTGGTAACAACCTATTATTGGTATGATGAACATAGATAGGAATTTTTACAAGACAAGAAAGGACTAAAAGAAATTCAACGACGTACCATTCACCACGTCGTTGTTGGCTTGTGCTTAATTGGCGTTGATGTTGAAAGCCCTTCCACGAGCCGGTGGCACAGTTCCCGCATTGCGAGGACATTGCGGACGAATATGTCCAGGCTCGCCACAGTTATAGCAGGTTCGGTTAGTAAGCATTGCAGTGTTGTTTGGCACACGAAGGCAAGTAGTTACCAAGTGTCCATACTTTCCACACAACAAGCAGACTCGGCATGGAATGTTGCTTGAATGATGGTACTTGCACGTGTTACACATAGGATGTGGACCAGCATAAGCTTTAGCCATGGGAGCTTGATTCACAACCACCATTTGTTTTTTAGGAGCATTTGGGGCGGTCACAACGTAGTTGCGTGTGGGGGTGAACTTACGCATCTTGTTTTGAGAAGATGACTCAGCCCTTAAATCTTTTGTTGCCTCGGGTATCACCTTCGCAGTAGACTTGGAACCCTTTGCCGACATAGTGCCAACTCTTATATGATTCTCGGTGAGCTGTGCAGTGATGGTAATTGCTTCCTCCAAAGTTGTGGGCCTACTACCCACCACGGCATCTTGAATTTGAGGTGGCACCCCCTTGATAAATTTCTCAATGTTACGGGGCACGGTGTCCACCATGTGTGGTAGGAGCATACTCAACTCATGATGTCGAGTGGAATAAGCCAAGTGATTCCCACCATCTTGTTTGAGGTTCCAGAACTCCTCCTCTAGCTTTTGCAACTCGCTCCTCGGACAAAACATTTGAATCATGATCTCCTTAAATTCCTCCCAGGGCAATGCCAAAGCAATCTCAGTTCCACGGTTTCTCTTTTCACTATTCCACCATGTGAGTGCCCGTTGTTGAAGAACACTTGTGGCGTAGCGAACCTTGAACTCGTTGGGGCACTCACTAACAATGAACGTATTCTCTATACTTTCAAACCACTCGAGAAGTCCAGTGGCTCCTTCTTTTCCACTAAAACTAGTGGGTTTGCACGATTTGAAGTGTTTGAAAGTGCAAGTACGATTGTTCCCTTGTTGATTGTTCCCGTTTTGATTGTTGCTATTGTCTCCATTAGCACCACTATTGTTCCCATTGGTGTTGTTGTTGCTATTAGCCATTACTGTGCTATTAAGTTCAGCAACCATAGTCGGGAGAACGACAGCCATTTGTCGGGCAATCATGGCAGCTAGCTTACGGTCGGAACTTCCACGCTTTCCATGGTGACGAGACATGCTGGATATACAAAAATGAGTTAGTTACAGGAGCGAGGATAACAAAGGATAGTAGTTTAAACAAGGGTAAGCTAAGGGTTATAAGATACACAGAATGATTCCATTTGGTAACGCATTACCATTTGGAAACGTTGACACGTCAAGGTGAATTGACCCGTTTACCTTAGAAACTTGTGTATATTGAGATTTCATGTTCGAGGAGACAAGTAACAATGTTTAGGCAATCCTATGCGAAGGCATCAAATTGCACATAAGAAGGCATAGCATTATGTAGCATGCAAAGTATATATTTTACAAGATAGAAATATAATTCTATAAGGTTCATGCATACTATAGTCTAGATCACCATTTCTAATAACCTAGATCCCTATAGTTATGGGCTCTGATACCAATCTATCACACCCCAACCTTGACGGCGGAAACGTCGAGGAGTGAGAGTTAAGATTGTTCACAGCCACATAACGCTATTATTAAATCCAAAAATTATAATCATAAGTTTCCAATGTAACATTACAAGCATAAGTCTCAAACATGAAAGTAACATAACATAAGATGTAAAATTATTCAAGGAAAATCCTTTATTTAACTAGGTCCAATCCTAGATGTGTATAAGCTTCAAAAGTGCATCAAACTTGTGCGTTTCCTGAAACATGTTAAAAATAAAAGGTCAACGATAATGTTGGTGAGATTGCCATAGTTTTCAATACATAAGTATATAAAAGATGGCAAATCATGTTGTAAGTTAGAGAACAAGTAGCTAGGGATGTAAGACAGAATGCACAATCAAACCTCGACAAAGTTTTACAAGTCTCAAACGTCTAAAAGTATATACGATTAGCTAAGTGTACTTGGATCAACCAAGCAGGCTTGTCTGGCCCATAGATCCATGACTTCGCTAGGCTAGCAATAGTTAATGATTGTACATATATTCGACATTACATGGTAGCCACAAAATTCAACTAACCACAACAAACAGGTGAAATGCCATAAGTTTACAAGAATCAAACGTGTTTACAAGTCTAAGGTTTATAATGTATCATGTTTCACCCCAAAAGTGTAAAAAAATATAAAAAGGGTATAGAAATACTCACATGATCAATAAGTATTAATTGAATGATTAATAAGAAATAATAACAAGCGTCGATTCAACGTAGCCCTTCACAATGTACCTAAAATATATATATTTATAAGATTTTTAAGTTTAATTATGTTTAACGAATTAACGGGGACTAGGGTTCTAAGTGGAATTTAGGGATTTTCAAATAACTATGTTTAACAAAATGGAACCAATTTTAGTTATTAATATTAGAGAAAGTTATTATATTTTATATAAAGTTTTATATAAAAATATAACACCTATAATAATTTTGTATATATATATATATATATATATATATATATATATATATATATATATATATATATATATATATATAGGTTAAATAAAGTCTAATAAACACATTTTAAACGATATTTTAAAAGCAACGTTCGGAATAATCAAATTTGTGGCACAAGGTATTAGTTAAAGTATAGTTTTTATAAAACAAATTTATTATTATTATTTTTAAGAATATATAACAAAGGTATAAAAGTATTTCTTTTAAGGAATAAATTTACAGAAAATAATTAAAAACATTTTAAAATTATTAGCTTTTATAAAATGACTTTTTATAATTTTTAAAAATATTTAAATGTATTGTTGAAGGCTAAAAGCCTCAAAAAGAAAAATGTGAGGTTGCCCGGGGTCGAACCCGGGACCACCAGAATCACATGGGAGTAGTTTACCATTAGGTTGGGTCGCCTAAGCTTGACAAAACCCAATTCCCATATGTTTTAAAGCAAATCAAGCAGAAACCCCCAAATCCTAAGAACCCTAGAATCGGATTAATTCAAATTGAAGTTCAAATCAAATATATACATGCTCGAAACCATAGGGCTTTTGTTCCCTATGATAAAACGGATTCGTGGGTGGTTCCAATTACCCGAGTAGGTGCTGAATGAAGATGATTGAATCGAAGAACAGGTCGCGACCAAGCCGTAGATGGTTCAGATAGCAAATGATATTGATAATCCAATTCACTTTGCAGAAAGCTTCCAATAACCTCAATGATGAAAAGCCCTATGTTGATTTCGAGTTTTGAAGCTCTGAAGATGGGGTTCGAATAGTTGCAGGTTCACGAAGGAGATGATGATGGAATGTGGTGTATGCGCGAGTTTCAGATGAAATTGCAAGTAATGATAGGTTAGGAATAGTTAACCGATGGTTTATGTTCAACTAATTGAGTAATTACTATGATTTGTACGTTGAACGGTTATGAAGTAAATTGAGGTTTGGTTTCGAGTGGATTTTTGATAATACAGGCGTTTCAGATTGATTAATCAACGGTTTCAGGTTTGATTCGCGTGTTAGATTTGATTTGAGGCGGTTTGGTGATTAATTAGGGTCGTTTTGGTGTAGTTTAGAGGTGGCCGGAAGGCTACCGGCGGTTGGCCGGTTCCTTGGCCGAAAAAAGGCGAAAGGGAAAAGAAGGGGGGGTTTGAGTTTTTAAGTTTACACAAATGGTCCATGTGGTTATGAATGTTTATTCTTTCATGCATAAACCTTCTATTTAAATTTTATAAAATGACCTTAAGGCCCCTTAACTTATTAAATCAAAGTTTTAATCATTTCTAAGTTTAATAATTTTTACAAATTATTATTTTTTTATTAGTAATAATAATAATATTATTATTATTACTATTATGATTTTTTGTTATTATTATTATTATCATTATTACTATTATTTATTATTATTAGTTATTGTAACTTACTTATCTTTTCTTGTTAATATTATTATTATTATTAAAATCATTATTAACATTGTTATTTAATTATTATGCAATTATTTACATTATCAACTTCCAAGTTAAAGAACTAAAGACAAATTAAAGCATTATGCATAAGAACCCCATAAATTACATATTAGGCAAACATGGTCCTTAAACAAAGTTAACTTTAATTTAACCTAAAAATTCAAGATGTTACAGATGCGACTAAGTTCAATCGTGCGAATGGAGTATACAAATGAGTTCAATCGTACGAATTAACCAATCGTGCGACTGAAGGCTGCTGAGTTTGTAAGATCGAATATTTTGACACTTTGACACAAAATACGAGTTTCCCAGGAACCATAATCTGCCGTATAATGAAAAACTGAGACTTTAATGCATGCGAACGTCGAAACTCACGTTTAAAGCAAAACGGTGACTCTTTTGATTTAAAACGTAGGTTTTTAACACCAAAACTAATCGAATGCAATGCAAAATCACGAGCCAAAGCTCTGATACCACTTGTAAGGACCGTGTACGTACGGAGTACTAACGGATTCTGCGTGAACCAGATCAAATTGTGCAGAATCCTATTTGATTGGCGTTCCAATCAGTGAGAACGATAACCCGATCGATATAACAATGAACTAAACGTTAAGAATGAGTAGGAATCGATCAAGGTCGAACTATGAAGTTGGATTGACTGTTTAGGATGCTCTGGACGGCTAGGGTTTATGAATATTCGAAGTCTCTCTCCAAGTGTTCTGTTTTTCCACGAATTAAGTGGTATTTATAGGTTTGTAGTTTTCATTCATACGACCGAACCATTAGCATGGTTTAGTCGTGCGACTGAATCATGCGGTTGATTCATACGCACGACTGAAGGTTCAGTCGTGCGACTGAGTCAATCTTATGTCTCAATCATACGACCAAATCAGACTCCTGGTTCAGTGGTGCGACTGGTCCATAAGCATGATATATTCCTGCGTATGGTCCATAAGTATGGTCCATCAGCGTGAATAATCACCCGACTAAGTTGAACACATAACTTAATCATTATTGACTAAGAACTATGTACAACATCCTCAAACTTATATATGATGACAATTAAACATCAAGACATATAACATATTTCATTTCATCATCATATTACACATATAAGACATGAAAGACTTTTACATTTAAGAACAAAAACTAGGAACATCATGTATCTACATAAAGAATGAGCCAATCGTACAATTGAACCATAATTATGATCCAATCACACGATTGGACCATAAGTATGGGTCAACTATGTGATTGGATCACAAGAATGAACCAATCGTACGACTGGATGAAGGAGTATGAGTCAGTCGCACGACTGAACCCCAGTCGCACGACTAAATCATGCGTATAGGTCTAGTCGCACGACTGAAACTTAAAACAGTACAAATAGGGGGTTCAGTCGGTCGTATTCCGTACCACCCTTCAAAAAACCTCTCAAAAACTACCTATTACACATACGCTGCCAAAATTTTCGATTATTGTGATTCTTCTTTGATTGTGATACTAACCTATTTCTATTCATCTTCAGGTACATTGAAACTGAAATCTGATCAAGAGAATAGATTAATTAAAACCACAATGACCGAAAATGTTTAAAATCAAGAACCGGGACAATACTCTAAAATAGACCACTTAAATGGACATAAACGTTGATTTAAATGACACTAAGTGCTATATCGAGTCCCTGCAAACCTAATGAATCTAAACACGAAGTGTAATGTAACGTTTTGACAAAGATTCAAATTTATGGTGTCGAATAGAGCAAGATGCGAATAGACACGCCATATGAACCTCAGTCGCACGATTAAGCCAGATGCATGATTCAATCGCACGAGTGAATCAATAGGTGACTTAGACGCATGACTGACTCAACCACAAGGCATAGTATACGACTAAGTTCAGTCGCAGGCTCAATCGAACGACTGAACTCAGTCGCAGGCTCAATCGTACGACTGAACTCAGTCTTATGGTTCAATCGCACGATTGAACCAGTAGATCAAAATCAGCTTAAATTCATCTGTTATCTCTTATGATCAAATCTAATGTATATGTTTCTTGTGTTGCAGCAATATGGCTGAGAGATGGACTATGAGCACTAAGCACAACATCTGTGCTCATCTAGATGCTTTATCTCGGAATGCTTCTGAGTTCACCGGGATTATCTCCTTCCTGCGTAGATTGAGGATCTACAAGGCCATTTCTACTCCATGCCCACCATACCGATCTATTCAGTAGACTTTCTGGGAAGGTGCCACAGTTGACCGGACGGTTGAGCCCCACTGTATCCGGAGGTCTATATTCAGACAAGACATAGAGATCAGTGAAGACGACCTGAGGAGAGTCTTGGACTTGGGGGAAGACTGAGCCCATCCAACCAAGCTGCATCCCCTGACTGTTCGTGGTTGCTTTCGGAGGATCAAGTACGCTGATGCCAGCGTACTGAACAAGAGCAACATGTGCCCCCAGTTCAAGTATCTGGCACATGTGATCCTCAAGTGCATAGCCTCCAGACGTGGAGGATTTGACGAGATGTCTGACCAAATCCAGAATGCATACGTTGCACTGGTACTGAACCACCCGTTCAGTTTCTCACGCATGCTCTTCTCGTACTTGATAGAGAACATCGAGGCCAATAGCAAGGAAGTCTTCTGCATGTATCCAAGGTTCCTGCAAATGAT
The DNA here is from genome assembly GCA_025215565.1 of Flaveria ramosissima. NCBI lineage: Eukaryota > Viridiplantae > Streptophyta > Magnoliopsida > Asterales > Asteraceae > Flaveria > Flaveria ramosissima. The sequence continues at coordinate 40,741,081 of CM046029.1, read as the reverse complement.
CATAGACGAGAAGCTTCCTCTGCTGAAGAAGGAGAAGGATGATGCTGTTATGTTAGAGGTGATGGATGACACCACTCTGGGGAGGAAGAAGGTGTACCGGGGGAAGCCGGTGAAGCCCCCGGTCAGGAGACTCTTTGGCCATCTGGCCAACGAGGATTACGTGGCGCCCTCTCGTAAGAAGTGGCGTCATGATGACAGTGACTCAGATGTTGAGCCAATAGTGGTTTCTAAAGATGAAGACGATGACGATCTTGATGATGGTCAAGGTGGTGGAGATGGTGGCCCCAATCAGTCACGGGCCACCAACACGTCTACTATATCTCCACCACCTCCACACAGTACTACAGCTACACCTGGTGGATCTAAGCAGGCTGCTTTCCACCAGAATTTCTTGTTAGATGAAGAGGTTGAGACTGATGATGAGCCTCTCACCAGGAGAGTCGGGAGCCGGGTTGTGGCTACCAAGAAGGGGAAAGAAGCGGTTGGTGGACGCCAAGCTGGTTCTAAGGGAGGTGATATTGATGTCACAGATCCAACATACACACCCGACCAGCTAATCGGCTCAGGGGGAGCACCTATAGCCAAGGGTTCTAGGAGGAAGAGGATGGCTCATCCTTATGGCAAGAAGGGTAAGAGGCAGAAGATTACCCTAATCAGTTCCTCCACCACCACAAGCACAACCACTACCACAACCACCACCACAGCAACTGCCACCTCTACTACCACTGATACTCCCACCACCACTCATACATTAACACCTACCTCACCCACCATACCCAAATCAGTTCCACCACAATCCACTTCCTTTCCTACTCCCATCTACACCACATCCACCATTACACCCACTACTTCCCAAGCTGGCACATCCACCCAATTCCCACTTACACAGGGCTCTACTCTAGCGACTGTTGGGCTAGAGGATCAGTTGGCGACCCTAAACAGACTGGTGCTCAAGCTGCTAGCGATAGATTATCTAAGAGCCAACCAGATGAATCAGCTGATGGCGGTCAATACCCCATAAGGCAAGTAGATTGCTCAGCTTACTGAGAAGAACGGTGCTCATGAGAGAGCGTTAGTTCGAGCTAACCATGCCCTGAATGCTCAAAATGAGCTTGTCCAGGCATCCGTCAAGCGGATCTAGGGGTTAGAGAAACAGAACAAAAAGCTGATGTTGTGGTTGAAGGGAACAAAGGGTGAGCCCCTGAAGATTAAGGGTGATGGAGATGATAGTGGAGATGATGATGATGATACGACAGATGATGAATCAGAAGTAGATGATGATGACGAGGAAGGTGGAGGAAGTGGAAAGGGAAAAGGAGATGATAAGGATGAGGATGATGACCAAGAAGGTGATGCATCTGTATCAGCCTCAACTCAAGCAGCAAAGGAGAGGCGCTCCAAAAGAGTTGCGTCCTCCGCACCTCCAGTTGAAGAGACACCCGATCAGGGCAAAAATGAAGCTCCACAGGCTGAGGATTATGATGTCATTCCCCTTCAGTAAGTCAAGACTCAACTTACTATGATTCTTGATTTGCAAGGGATTGTAAAAAGGTCTGTGAGCTACACTCCAGAGGAAGGAGAAATCATCCACCACCTGACCGACGAGCAGCTCGCAGATATGTTTCGACTAAATCCAGATGAGCTTGTCAAAGATGCTCCGGAAGTAGATGTCTTGAGCGACGAGGAGCTACAAGGTGTGGATGAGATTGAGATTGAGGAGTCACATGTGATTAATATCCTCAATACACTGACCCTGAGGGCAACGTTATCCTAGAATTGGGTGAAACTTTCTGGCAGTGATACTTTTACTAAACTTGATGAGATAAAGAAAGAGAAAGAAAAGGATGAAGGTAAAGCCCAAGCTACAAATGCTAATGTTGATCTTAAGAAGGCTGAATGGGCAGCTTGTTTATCAGAGATGAAGGCCCAACGTGCACCTCCAAAGCTGAATGCCTACAACAAACTGTACAGAGTCAAGAAACATCAAAAAGTGTCAGGCAAGATCATCAATTGGGCCTATTTTGAAGTTTTCGATGTTTATGCTGTGAAAAGAGAGAAGGGGATTGAGCACTTCGGATATCCACATGATCTGAAGACTCTTTCTGGTTTTGAGCTAAACAGATTGGCCAGTTTAGACCTTTTGTATGCTAACCCAAGAGAGTTTGAGAAGTCGTTGAAGAAAGAATACCACACCATATGGGTCAACTTCAGGCCTCAACAACCTAAATGGTTCATTCATAAGACTTAAGTTGATCCTATATCTGGAAGACCTAAGATGGTGTTGAAGTGGAGTCCCCCACGCACAATGTCTAAGATTCCTTTACGGGAGATGCCTTAGGACTTCACTCCACACTTCAAGTGGTGGTATTATGACTGGAGGACGGGGGAAGCAGTCATAGTTCTGAACAGAGAAGGGAAGATAGAGACTATCATGGTATTTGACCCAATGTGGCTTACCAACTTGTCTGCTGAAGATGTCTACACTTTATACAAGTGGCCACTGTTCAATGACATGATAGATATTGTACAAGCTATATAATTCCAACATGTTATACGACTCGGCTTTGCATTTGAGATACACGCAGGAGTCAGTAAAGAAGAGAAGTACAAGAAATTCCTATAGCATATGAAGAATGTTAGAAAATAGGATAAACTAGGTCCAAGGGGGAGTTTGTTGATACATCATGTTCCTAGTTTATGTTCTTAAATGTAAAAGTATTTCATTTCTTACACATATGTAATGTGAATACTTAATGAAATATGATATGCATCTTGATGGTTATTTGTCATTGAGTATTTCATATTATTATTGTATTTAGTATAATTCATATGTATGAACATCATATATAGGTTTGAGGTTGTTGTACATAGTTCTAAGTCAATAATGATTGAGAAATATGTTCAACTTAGTCGAATGGTTATTCATGCTAATGGACCATACTTATGGACCATACGCACGAATGAATCATACTTATGGATTAGTCGCACGACTAAACCAGGAAACTGGATCAGTCGTATGACTAAGACATAAGATTGATTCAGTCGCACGACTAAATCTTCAGTCGTTCGTATGAATCAACCGCATGAGTCAGTCGCTTGACTGAACCATGCTAATGGTTCAGTCGTACGAATGAAGATAAAAAACCTATAAATATCACATAATTCATGGAAAAATAAAGACTTCGAAGATTTACAAACCCTAGCCGTCCATAGCGTCCTAAATAGCCTATCCAACTTCATAGTTCGTTCCTGATCGATTTCTAATCAATTCTTAAAGTTTCTTTCATCGTTAGATCGATCAGGTTGTCCTTCTCACTGATTGCATCTCCAATCAAATAGGATTCCGCACTATTTGATCTGGTCTCACGTAGAATCCATTAGTACTCTGTACGAAAATGGTCCTAACATGTAACCAATCCTGCAAATGAAGCTTCTACCAGCACATCAATGACAAATCTTGCTGATACTTTTGTGGTACCTTCAAATTCCAGCTTAGAGGTACAAAACTCAGATGAAGGAGCTTCAAATGTTGAAGAAAATGGTGGTGGTGAAAGTGATTAGGAATTCCTTGAAGGCAACATCAATGATGTCACACACTCATTGGATCAAGTCAATCTTGATAAGTGTGCTGATGTGGAGGGTGAATCCTCCTTGCCAGATCAAAATTTCTCAAATTTAGATCTGTCTAAACAACCTGATGTGATCCCTCAGCTAAGGATCCACAAGTCTCATCCTACCACAAACATCATTGGAGATGTTGATTCATGGGTGGGAACAAGAGGACAAACCCATGATGCAAATGTTGTCTTCACTCTTGTTTTTTGTCCCATATAGAGCCAAAGAAAATTGATGAGGCTCTAAAGGATGGAAGTTGGGTTGAAGCTATGCAAGAGGAGCTGCTTCAATTCAAAAGGCGAAAGGTTTGGAACCTATGTCCTCTTCCTGAAGGGAAGACTACCATAGGAACCAAATGGGTGTTCAGGAATAAGAAGGATAATAGAGGACTTGTCATCAAGAACAAGGCAAGACTAGTTGTTCAAGGGTATACTCAAGAATAAGGAATTAACTACACAGATGTCTTTGCTCTTGTAGCAAGACTTGAAGCTGTCAGGATATTCCTAGCTTTTGCTGCATCCAAGAACTTCGAGGTCTACCAACTTGATGTCAAGTGTGCTTTTATCTATGGAGTGAGTGATGAAGAGGTGTATGTTAGAAAACCACCTGGGTTTGCAGACCCTGATCAACCTGATTATGTCTGCAGGCTTGATAAAGCACTTTATGGGTTGCACCAAGCACCAAGGAAGTGGTATGAGACTCTAACTTAGAATCTCTGTCAGCATGGCCACAAAAGGAAAGATCAGACAACCACTTGACAAAAGGAGTAGGAGCAGAGCGGATAATCTTTTTTGATTCCAGTCGAGAAGACTAGTAAAAGGAAGGATCAAGAATGTTATATATTTTAGGAGCTAGATATGATACCGATGAACAAGTAAGAATTGCCTCAACAAAAATAGATGGGGTTGGGCCTAAACAGCCATTATGATTCGTTATCGATTAGGTATCAGTGGGAACATAAAGATAAAAGAATTAACTAAGTATCAGATTGACCAAATTGAACAAATGATAAGTCAAGATCATGTTGTTCATTGGGAATTGAAGAGGGGAGAACGAGCAGACATCGAATGATTCATTTCTATTTCTTGTTATCGAGGAATTCGTCATCAAGATGGATCACCCGTACGTGGTCAACGAACTCACACTAATGCTAGGACTTGTCGCAAGCAAATTCGAAAATGAAAGAAGTTTACCGAAAGCCTTGGTACTTGTCTGATCAATCACACTGATAGCTTCAATAGTTCACAGAAATTTTTTATTTGGGGATTTAACCGGTTACTAATCTAATATCGGTATAGTAGGCCTCCTTGACCAATCCACTAGCGGCTCGACTTCGTCCTAGAAGCTACTGCATTCGCCTCTCTAGGCTTCGCTCTCGCTCATGACCGATATATGATCTCTCTACATAGTGATCGGCCTTCTAGAAGCTTCGCCAGAAGTGACTAGTCGCTTCCCGAATGCCTCTTTCCTTCACTACTAGGAGAGTCATTAGCTTGCTTGCATTCTAGAAACGGTAGCTTCCATGCCCTTCCTGCCTACTGAAAGAGATGTGAATGATTGTGACAGCTCTTAAAATCCTATTCAGTCTGATTAGATATGTCACTAAAAGAAAGTGATTATGTTCCCTCTCGTTTTTTTAGGATTACGAGGATGGGTCAGCCCATCCTAACATCATTTATGAGGAGCCAGACGACGAAGCCTCCTCTTCAGATAAAGATGTCTCCGACGAAACTCTCCCGGCAAGAAAAACTTCATCTATTTCTATTTTTTTGCGGGTTCGGTCAGGAGGGACAAAAGAGAGTATCAGTCAAAAGCAAATACCCCATGCTCCTACGGTCTGGTTACCGAGGAATAGAAAGGAAGGACCCGGGGCCAGAGCAAGTTGGGTTGGGGTATAGAGCCGTAACCACGGTGGGGGGTGACAAAGGACGTGCTCGTACGGTTCATATAAGGAAATGAAAAAGTCATTGATTGTTGGGAACTTTCACTCCTCTATATTAGAAATATGCCTTTCTAGGAGCATTACGATCTGCAGCTCAAATGGTCCCTTATGAAGTCTCTACTAGTCTTTTTCTTATTGTGCGCCTTGTGAGCACGTTTGGAACCGCGAGGGAAATCGCTCGCATGTTCCCCTAACCCAACCCGGGAACGGACCGGAGGGAACCGCAGCATGGGGAATGTCCGCGTCTCGTCGTAAGGCTCATTTTGAGTTGTGGGTCATAGGGCGGGCAACTTTATCTGATCAAGGGCCGAGGCACAAGGGTCCTTGTACTATCGAGGTGCGAAGAATCCCGGCGGTGACTGCAATGAGCAGAAATCTCACTCACCGGCCTAAACGAATGGACGAGCTCAAAAGGGGGAGGAGAGAGGGGGGCAAGAACCATGCTTTCAGAGAAGTGGCGTTTCGAATCTTATCTGAACTGCGAGAATAAAGTAGGTTGGGTGGGTAGTATTGATGGAACTCTCTTCATCAAAGGAACACGAGATGACATAATGCTAGTTCAAGTATATGTAGATGACATTATCTTTGGGTCAACTAATCCAAAACTCTGCAAAGACTTTGAGAAGCTGATGAAGGACAGATTTTAAATGAGTGCCATGGGGGAACTCAATTTCTTTCTATGAATTCAAGTGAAGCATGTTGACAATGGCATCTTCATAAGTCAGTCAAAGTATGTACAAGACATACTTAAAAGGTTCACCATGACTTATTGTAAAGTTGCTAAGACACCCATAGCCAGGAACCACTCCCTAGGACGTGATCTTGAGGGGGAGTGTGTTGATGAGCATCTATATAGGGCAATCATTGGGTCTCTTATGTACCTCACAACTAGCAGGCCTGATATCATGTTTGCTATATGCATTTGTGCAAGATATCAAGCGAACCCCAAGATGTCACACCTGATCACTGTCAAAAGAATTTTAAGATACCTCAAAGGTGCTCCATCACTTGGCCTTTGGTATCCAAAGAATTCTAACTTTAATCTGTATGCTTATACAAATAGTGACTATGGTGGTTGTAACATGATTGCAAAGTCTACATCAGGGGGATGTCAATTTCTTAGTGGAAGGATAGTCTCTTGGCAATGTAAGAAACAATCTTGTGTGTCTGCATCAACTGCTGAGGCTGAATACATTGCTGTTGCAAGCTGCTGTGCTCAAGTGCTTTGGATTCAAAATCAGATGCTGGACTATGGATTCAACTTCAAGGAGACTCTCATCCACATAGACAACAACAATGCTATCTCAATCATAGAAAACCCTGTGCAACACTCAAGGATAAATCATATCAATATCAAGTATCATTTGATTAGACATAACTTTGAAAAGGGATTAATCAAACTAGTCAAAGTTAACATAAATGAACAATATGCTGATCTGTTCATCAAAGCTTTTGATGAACAAATATTTAAATATCTTGTATCAGCTATTGGGATGATTAACTTTGAATAGCTTTCTTAAAACTTAGTCATATTATTTCTAAAACATGTGTGTCCTAAGTTGTCTATTTCATTATCTTCATAAGTCCTTGTTTTCTTTGGAAGAAAATCTTTTCAAAAGACATTTCTTAGATTTTTGAAAATTTTGATATCTTTACTTTTCGGAAGATTAAAAATTACATTTGGAAGAAATTTATGTCTTGGTAAACAAAAACTACTTCAGTAATTTTACCTTCGGAAGAAATTTTTGAAATATCTTCCGAAGCCTAAAATCAACTTAAGTACTTTTATGTTTTATAAGAACAATTTTCTTCTGAAAGCAATTTACATTCGGAAGTTTTCATTCTTTTTAGAATAAAAACTCTGAGTGTTAATTCTCTTGTGAAGCAAAATTCTCAAAAGACCTTTGAAATATCTTCCGAAGCCAATTTGCCTTCGGAAGCTTTTTCTTCAAAACTTCCGAAGCTAATAACCTTCGGAAGATTTCTCGTCTTCCAAGAAAACTACTTTTGGGTAAAAGTAAACTACTTTTCAGAGGTGGGACCGACATCCGGAGTTCAAAGTTTATCCTTTTTCATTAACTTTGTCTCAAATCCTTTTCACATAAACACCCAACGGTTCCCCCCTCTTTCACTATCTTCTTCAGTTACACTATTCCTTAAACCTAAATTCTCCTAAACTGTCTTTTTTCTTCACCTTCCTTCACCTTTAAGCTTCTCAAAATGGACAATCTAAACCGCAGAAACAACCCTGACTTCTCCATGCAACTTCACAGGCAACAAAACCAGGTTGCTCTGTTGAACTCTGAGAAATATGATAGTTTCTCAGAGGTTTGCCATTTTCTGGCTCTATCCAACTATTTCACCTCCCTAACCATTGATCCTACTCCCTATGAGGATCATCTGGTTGAATTTTTGAAGACCTGCCAAGAGGTCATTATGGATAGGGAGAATGCACTGTCTGCCACAGTGTAGGGGAGGATAATCTTCATCACTCCGGCCATCATCAACACTTATTTACAACTGGATGATGAAGAATGTGAGTTGTCCTTCCCAAAGGAAGCTGTTTATCATTCCTTTGTGTAGATGGGCTATGAGAGGGATTTCTCTGTAAAGACCTTCAGGAAAGGGAAGGTCTCATCCTAGTAGAAATATCTACTTCATGTGGTTATCCACAGCTTGTCAAACTAGCATGGTGGGTGAGACCAGATTTCTGAGGATCTCTCTTTCATAGTGCATGGAATGGTTCAAGGGGTCAAGTTCAGGTACTCTCAGTTTGTTTATACAAATTTGCTTGCTAACTTGGACTCCTTATAGTATTATATGTTTCCTAGATATGTTCAATACATTCTAAGCTGTGAACTGGGCTTATAGTTGAGGGAAACAGGTAATATTATTAAATTGGGACAGATGAAGCCCGTCATCTTTAAAATAATAAAGAAACCAACTGTAGGATTCTCATGGGTAGAAACAGACCTTGTCCCAAAAATGTTAGAGCTCATTGCTCATGGTGACAACCTAGCAACACAAGCTAGTGTTGAACCCACACCTTCTACCTCCCAACCACCAAAAAGATCACAAATCACCCTCACCTACAAAAGAAAATCCAAACGAACCCCTGCTCAAGCTATTGAGCTTGTACAGGCCCCCATACACTCACCCATACAGGTGGAGGTGGATACTAGAGCTCCCACTTCCCCTGAGGAGTAAACCATTCCCATATCTTCAAGAATCAGTGCTGAGGTTCCTCATGCTTAGCCTGATGAGCTCACAAGCCCAACTGCCTTAAGCCTTCACTCTGAGTCTCAACACTCAAGTGAACAACCTTCAGGGAACAGTTACCACCCCAGCCTTTAGACTTAAATCAACCTATTCCCAACCTTGAATTATATACTGATGAAGACTTAGGTTTCAGTGAGTACCATGAGTCTCTCTACTCCTCCCCTACTCAAAGAGAGATGAGTACTCCTGAGTCTCCTTTGTCTAGCCCCCATCAGTCACCTATTGCTGAGGTTGATCTCCCTGAACCTGTTCAGGAGGTTCATATGGAAGAGGCTCTCACTTCTGCAAGTGATTACATCATTAAGACCTCAACCATGGCAACTCAGCCCATTGACACTTCAACTGAGGCTGTCAATGTGCAAAGGATACCCAGCAGCCAAGAACATGAAGTTGGTGGTGAGAGAGAGGACTTTGGTCCAATTATCTCATCCCCTAATGATTGTTCTAATGAAGATGAGGGAACTTGAGACTAAAGGTGCAAAAACTGTAAAAAACATGCTCCTATTTAGTCTATTAGGTTAGTCACCTTGAATCTCAGGTGACTACCCTACACAACAGGGTCAATGATCAGCAACTTGAGATATCTTATCTCAAGGAAAAACTAGTTGGGAGACCTTTAAGGAGAGCTCAGCGAGGAGCACAAGAACCTGTGAATGTGATTGACTTAACTCCTAGCTCACCTATGCAAGAGGGTGATGTTACCATAAAAGGGGAGAAAGTCATTATAGTCACGGAATCTGGGAGTTCTTCAGGGAGTAGGGACATTGAGGACTCAACATCCTTACTTGCAAATGTGCATACATAGCAACTTCCTCAAGTTCATATTGATGTGGACTCTATAGACTCTTTCATTCAGAGTCTCTTTGCGGAAGGCATTCCAAGGGCTACATCATCTCCACCCCAAGGAACTTCAAACTACATTATTGGGTGGAGGTATGATGCTGATAGAAGAACCTTCATTCTTTAAAGAGTTCAAGGGCAGCAAGAGGTGTTCACTTTTCAGACCTTGAACTACTGTGAATGTCTTGACCAGATCAACATGCCACTTGTCAACCCAAGTCAATCTAGACAAGCTGACAGGCTGGCACAAAGGATTTAAGACAGAATTACAGAAGAGTTCAGTCTAAGAAGAATGCAAAGGCAATCAGGTAATGTCATTGGTCAACTAGATGTTAAGGCAGACCCTGAGATTAGCTTCAAAGGGAAAACCTTGGCTGAAGGCCCAGTGAAAGAGCTTGAGAGCTCAATCACACCAACAACTACTTCAGAAATTCATCCCCTTAGTGAAACACCTGCTGGTGAAGGTGTATCACAACCTCTCTCTGGCCAGAGCTTTGATGCTACACAAAGCAATGAAGGCCAAAGCTCTTTCCACCCTGTGTCACAAAGGTCTGTGGGTGATGAAGGGAAAAGGATTCTAACTCCTGAGGAGATTAAGGAGGAGGAGAGAGAGAGGAAGTGGAAGCTAAGGGGAGAAAGTTCCTCTGGGTCTTCAGGCTTTATTCAAGCTGCAATCAGGGCTGCCCCCAGACCAAACACTCAAGATGATGAGTTGAGGGCAGTCAGGATTACTTACATGCAGACTAGGAACTATAACATTGATGAGATTATATCTCTCCCCTTAGAGGAACTTAATGAACTGGCTAACATGGAAGTGTCAATAGAGAAGAAGGAAGCAGAGGATGCAAGGCTACTTCTCCGAATCAAAAAGGAGAAGAGACAGAAAAGATTATACAAGCATGTTCTTACTCTCTCCCCAGTTCAAGAAAGTCATGTGCAAGAGACTGTGGCAGCTACACTAACCTCAGGTAGATAAGGAAACAGATAGACAAAATATGATCAACTACCTGAGTGCCACATGTCTCTATCAGGCATCTGCAATTCTTCCCTTGTCCTTTGAATACATTGAGTTTGAGTATCTCAAATAGCTTGAACTTCAATACTCAAAGAACAAAAGGAAACAAAAAGAAAGATGAGGGAAGAGGCTACAAAGTCAAGAGCCATTATTCAAAAGAGCATGAAGAAGTCTGCTGACAGACAAGGGATGATGAGCTTTTTGAAGCTGTATGGATTCTCCGGAAGGAGACTTGGCCCTATGTCTCTATCCACAATGGATGAGCACATCAGGGTAATTAAGCAGAAGATCAAAAGTGGAGAGCTAATTGAGTTACATTCCCCTCCAAGTCAAGATCCTCCTGAAGTGGAGGTTAAGGTTGAACAACCTGAGATAACACAACCTGGATCTCCTGCTTAGCCTCAGCAAGCTTCATCTTCTGATCCACAGCAGGGTCAAACTCCCTCTCCTTCTAAACCTGTGAGGGAGGAACACCCAAGTGAGCAAGACAAGACTTAATAACAAGGTGCTGCAGACCATTCTTCTCAGTTAAAGTCCTCAAAGAGGAGGAAGTGGATGGTTTCAAAACCAAAGTCAAAGAAGAAGATGAAGCCTGAATCATCCACCTCTATACCTCATGCTGAGACAGATCAACCTGAGGAAGTGCATGAAGAGACAGCTCAATCAATTCCATTCCAAGTGGCTCCTCTTGCATCTGAGAGACCCATCTTATCCTGGACCTTCACAACTAATCCAGAGAGATGGCATGTGATCATAGATCAAGGTGGTGAAGATGTTTACACATGGCAAGACTTATTCAACCCACCTCTGTATGATCTCTTTGAACTGAGAAGATACTAGGAGAGTCTGGGTGATCCTGACCATGTAATGAAGAAGGGCATGGTCATCATGATTATAAGGACTATCAAAAGCTGAAGATCGTCAAATGTTTTGGTAGCATCAGCCTAGAGGGAGTTTGTAAGGATTCCTATAAGTCTAAAGCAGCCAAAACATCCAAAGTCTCTCTGTATGCATGCACTAAAGAACAGAAGTAGAAATGCTTTGAAAATTTTACACTTTGCATTAGAAATATTCTAAGTGTAAAATCTTTCGAAGCCAAGACCAACATCTTTCGAAGCCAAAAGTGAAGTCTTCCGAACCTTCAAAGACAAAGTCTTCCAAAGCCAAAAAGTGAAGACAGATTTCTTTCGAATACTTTTAAAGACATGCTTTTATCTGATGTACTTTACCATAAAGCTGGATCACCTTTCTGCTGCAACTTTGTTTGGTCATCAACTTACATGAGTCAGTGAAAAGGTCCATGCTTTTGGTAACTGTACATTGAGGTCTTGAGTTTGTGCTTTTTGCTTTATGTCCTTTAATCCTTTTTGTAATATATTAGGATGTGAGCTATGGCATGTGATATTCACTAGTCAAAAGGCAATCTGCCTTTTGACTCTACATTTAATTTTGTTGTCTAGTCTTATGTATCCAGTTGGCTTTTAAAGTATGGCCGGCTGTAGGATGTAGTATAAAGTATCTCAAGTACTTGTAACTTTCAATCCATGCTTTGTAACATTTGTAAAGGAACTTGAGAAGCAATATACAACATTCTTGAAAAATACTTGTTGTTGTTAGCTAACTTGTTCTGTCTCATTTTTACTTGTGTTCTTAGCATTTCTCATATAAGTTACCAGTTCCCTATTTGATATGTTAAGTGTTCTAAAGAACTCTCCTCATTGTGTTGTTGTGTTGTAAGTGCATACTCTTCACCGGTCCTGCACACATAGCCTGGCACCAGTACCAGGGTAAGCAACAAGGATTTCATACATAAGTTTACCCCAAACGTAAGCACAAAGTGTGTACTGGGACGAAGTTGATAAGACTTCCATAACGCATGTAGCCTGGCACCAGCAAAGGGGTAAACATCCAAAGTCATATCTGTAAGCTATATATTTGGCCAGTCACAAAGACTAGACCCCTGTGTGTATCCTTACGGGTGAGCTAATGTAAGGCCCCGTTCCCGGGACGCTTACAGTTGGTCATTCATTGCACTCAAAACATATATTTACATTTTTCCTTTCATAAATAGTTGCAGCGAAAACATTAAAAAACATAATTTCATTCCATCAAAATACTTTTGCACAATAGTACAATCGTCTTTTTAACAATATCATGACACATTTATTACAAAAGCATTAAACATAAAGATGCCATCCAAAATGCGCTGAGTAGCCGCCCCGTGCCATCCTCAGCAACATACCTGCCAACTGGAAACACATCAAAGTCAGCGTTGCTGAGTGAGTTCTAGTTTTATAATAAAACTTACTTTTCTTTCATAAAACCGTTCTTTACTTTCTTTAATAAAAACATTCGCTACATACATGCGTTCACACATCATACGTACATACAAATAATATCATCATTATCTTCGTCATTACGTTCATTACATTCATCATTCATCATACATCATTATCTTTCCCTTCTTTCTAGATCCTGTCAGACTTTACCCTCTTCATGGCACACAGCCACGATTACTGAGGTCGAATGACAAGGATCCCATTTCATACATTATTAGGATATTCCATTTCGTTCATTTAATACATTCATTCTTTCATTCATCTCTTTACTCATTACCCTTCCTTACTCGAATCTTGTCTTATGCAATATCCCCGACTCATGCTCGAAAGCTGATGCTGTGCCGGGACCTGCTCATAAGCCCCCGACTCATGTCCGAAGACTGACACAACACCGGGATACACGACAAAGATCCCATACGAGTCAATCACAGGGATTGAACTCCATTTGAGGCTGTTGCAACACCAAGTCGCTCACCTCAATAGGCATCTCAATGAATGTACGCTATCCGAGTCTTTTGCACCCCTAGGGTTGCTCACCTCATTGCGCATCATGATAGCAAGCTATCCGAGTCTTTTGCAACAACAAGGGTGCTCACCCCAAGGCAACATCACGATAGCGCGTACTCGAGTCTTTTGCAACGACCGGGTTGCTCACCTCATACATATGCATGGCTTCATGCTACACCCCTGGAGTTATGCATAACCCGGGTAACCATCATACATTACACCCCCAACATTATGGGTACTACACCCCCACCGAAGTGGGTACATCACCCCCACCGAAGTGGGTACATCACCCCCATCAATATGGGTACATCACCCCCATCAACATGGGTACATCACCCCCATCGAAATGGGTACATCACCCCCATCAAAATGGGTACATCATCGAAGGTCAGCCACAAAGACTGGAACCCTTGCGTGCACATTATAGACTAGCTGAACCTCTCACGGTTGAGCCTAAGGCATTAGAGCCGTGCACTTCACTTCGCTTCACATACATACCTCACACGATTTCATTCATTCATTAATGCATGCATTCATTCATTACGTTCCTCTTTTCTTTACCTTTCACTTTACGTTTCATAATACTTTCATTTCATTCATTAACGTTCAACGCAAAGCCAAGGAAAGATAAACATACCAAGCAAGGAACATAAACATAAACATAGACATCCAACATCATCATACATACGCATCAATCATACATCACATCACGCACATCATACATAATACACATCACACGCACCGTCGTGCCTAACATAATACATAACATCATGCATATTACCATCATCTCCATCAACATTATTATCATAATCTCCTCATCCTGCGTCACCCTATACCGTCCATGCCCATCACATCGTCGAGGAGTTTCATCCCGGCTACCATCTCTGAAGACTAAGGCGAATGGGCAACTATGCGAATGGACCCTATGCGAATGGACTATGGGCGAATGGACCTCTATGCGAATGGACTCCCAGTCGCATAACTCTCATGCGTATGGCCTTCAGTCGCATGACTTCAGGCGTATGGGCTTCAGTCGCATACTCTTCATGCGAATGAACCTCAGTCGCATGGCCTCCAGGCGCATGGACTTCAGTCCCATAACCTCCGTGCGAATGAACCTCAGTCGCACCATCTCTCAATCGCATGACTCCCAAGCACATGAACTCCAATTGCATGACCATCATGCGTATGGACTTCAGTCGCATAGCAAACGTGCGTATGGACCTCAGTCGCACTTCAATCAGCCGAATGGCCTCCAGTCGCCCTCCAGTCGGTCGCCTAGCCCTAGCTGGTGCAGAGTGCAGTTAGGCCGACTGCAGCCGCGGGTTTTCGACCTCCAACCCCTTCCAAACCTCTTTTAAGCTCAAATCAACCCTTCTAAAGGTTAGGGAAACATACCACGACCTCATAAAAGCATAACCAAGCAAGAAATCAAGCCTCAAACACATCATAAACATACATACATGCATCAAAACGGGTCTTCACCCAAAAACTCAAAAATAGGTTTTTGGACGTGTTCCAGCCCCAAAATCAGTTGAAAACGTGTAAAAGAGGGGTCCTAGAACTCACCTTAACGATCCCGTCGAATAGAGCTTCGATTTGACTCGCTCCACGTTGATTTTGGCTACTCGAACCAACCCGGGCCAACACTTCTTCTCTTTTCTCTTCTTTATCTCTTCTCTTCTTGATGGCTGAAAAATGAGGAGAATAGGGGTGTTTCCCCCTTTTATACTCCCGTGCGTCAAAGTTTCTCTCGTTGGCGGGTTTGGTCCCTCGACTTTGGACTTTATTTCTTTTTCTTCTTTCGTCGGTTACAAAGGAAATTTCCGGGTGTTAAAGCTAAACCACACACAGTTGAGCTAACAACATTTTAGAGTCGTGCACCTTCTTACATTTCCTTGCAAGACTTTCCGTTTCGTCATTCATTAATGCATGCATTCCTTCATTCTTTACGTTCCACTTTCATTATCTTTCCTCTTTCGTTACATAATACTTTACGTTCATTTCATACCCATAACACGTAAGTCACGAAATAATACATAATTGGAACATAAGACCAACATAACACATTCATACATGTTATCACATAAACATCATATACCCCATCAAACATCATCATAAACATCATGCATCACCCATTCACATACATATACACATGCACAACAAGTACAAGTCATCATAGAACATAACCGAACCTTTGTGGGATAGCAGGGGTTCGGGGGCGGCAGCCCCTGACTGCGGGATCCTAGGGGCAGCAACCCCTAGTGGGGTCCAAGGGGCAATGCCCCTGGCTGGTGTGACCATTACTTTTTATTTTTAACATTTATATACCACATTTCCTTATAGAAAAATCGATCTTCCTGTTAAAACCTCTTAAAATCTTGGTCATGTAAATGGTAAATTTAGTATGCGATTCCAACCCCAAACAAGTTGAAAACCTTTAAAATAGGTGATCTAGAACTCACCTGGACTCGGTGATCAGATTGTCAATCAAGCTTTCAAAGCAAGGGTCACACTACGCAACCTGCAGATAAGTTAACACTCAAATGAGTTAATTTCTGCCTAATTTCACTGCTAATTTCATTGCATGATCAACAGTTTCGCTGCTAGTTTCACCAGCAGTTTTGCTGCCATCTTCGCTGGCAGTTTCGCTGCTAGTTACGCTGGCATCTTCGCTGCCAGTTTCGCCAGATCTGCGAAACTATAGTTTTGTAGAAAATCTTTATAGTTTCGTTGGATCACTACATAATTTCGTTGCATGAACACCCACTTTCGTAGAACGGGCTAAAAATACGAACCAACCCATTTTTACCCAAAACTTCAATCTTTTACACCAAAAACCTTGGTTTATCACCCAATAAGCTATATCTAAGCTTCTTACATGTTTTCTTACTCAAAAACATGAGTTTTAAGCGATTCTTTGCCACTTTCAAAAACCTCAAGCCCTAGAATCTGGGTTTACCCTCAAAGAAACGATTAAACGATGTTTCTTACCTGGATTCCTGGTCTTTTCTTGATGTTTGGATGCCCACGAACACCGATCTTTAATCTCTTGATCAATCGAGCCTTGAATCACCAGTCTCTCTCCACTTTCTCTCTCTACAATCTCTCTCTAAAAGTTGGGTGTTGAGTTGCAAATGAGAGTGGCTCAAGCTGATCCATTTATATATATCGGGCGTTCCCGGGACCTGAAACTCGTCGAACACATAACCCGCGAGGTCTTCTCGGTCCATACTCCATCTCCCGTTTATTTTCTTTAAATAATCCCGGCTAAGCCCATTATTATTAATCGACTCGTTTCGACTTTATTCCGGGCGTTACAACTTTCCTCTAAACTGTGACTTAGAGAGAGGTGTTCTGGGAGATTTTTGATGATATCTTGCATGTTTCATCTCATCAATTTCAGCTGAAGAGTCAGAATAATATTGAAACCTTTGGTCCCTGTTTCTTTGAAGAAATCTGACCTGTTATTTATTATCAAACATTAATTTTTATTTATAAAGATCATGTGTTTGTTTGATGTTATGATATTTTTTTCTTTGAATTTTCTTCAACTCTTTTATGTTACCCATATCATTATCTGAACTAGAAGTCCTTAATTGATTGTTATGAAAATGACTTCTGATTTTGGGTTTCACAGATGATATTGGTGACATGGGCTTGTTTTGGGGAATTCTTAACCCTTTTAGCTTGACGAAACAATCAGATGTATTGTGGTTGGTCATATCACAGACTGAATAGTATTTATTAAAATAGCAGTTTTTGGTGGAATGATTGGTCATGTCACAGATTGAGTAGTATTGATTGAAATAGCACTCATCTGTATTGTGATTAGACATTTCACACACGTCACAATACATGTGTTTGTCTCTTGATGTTGATCTTGATGTTGAGACATCAGTAGTTTTACCTATTTTCAACTTAGTCTCAACCTTTGGTTTAGGTGAGGAAGCAAGATCAGCCTTTTTAGTAGTTTGTTTCACAACACTACTAGGTTTGTCCTTTCTAGATTGTTTCTGCTTCCTTACCCTTCTTCTTATTACCTCCCTGTCTAATTGATTTACATGTTCTTTATTACAAATGTCAAAACCAACTTCTTGATTTGATTTTGAAGATTGAGGGTCTGACTTGATTTTTGTTTTTGATACCACTGAATTTTTGTTTTTCTTTGGCAGTGAAACTTTGTCTGATTTGATTGAATTTTTTGGAGATTTGATTTCACAATCAGATTTGCTTTCAACAGAAGGTTTCACTGAATCCTTGATTTTATTCCTTTCCTTTGAAATTGCAGGAATGAATTTCACAAATAGGACGATGGCTTTGATTGGGCTTTTTGGTTTGATGACATTTACAGTCTTGTCTGAACACTCCATGATTTTAGTTGGATGACCAAATTTAATTTTCTCCTCATTTGTTTCAATATAAACATTTGGTTTATTTTGAGGATTTCTGACTTGTTTTACTACTGATTTTGGTTCAATAGTGTTAGGTTAATTTTACTCTTTGAGTGTGACAGACTCAAGCATTACAGTGTAATTGTCATTATAAGGTGGGGGACAAGAATTATACCCAATCCCAGTCATATCCTTGGGATCTTTTGTGAATTTAGCATCTTTTGTAGCTTGACTAAAGACAATTGAAACTTTTCAAGTTTCACTTCAGTAAGTGATTGCTCAGCTTTTGATTGAGCCAACTTTTCAGTTAGTTGTTCATTTTTAGCTGCAAGAGTGTACTTTTCACCATGCAATTTTTTCAATGTCAGAGATGACTGATTTGATTTTAATTTCAAAGCCTATAGTTTCTCTTTTAAGCATCTCTGACTTGACCTTTTCCTCTTATTTTAGCAGCCAATTTATGATTGTGCTCACAATAACCTTGCAGTTCAGTAATGCATTTATCACTACAAAGGTTGGATTTTACCTCAGATGGCATAGGAGTTGGGCCATCGTTGATGTGAGCCATGAGTGCATGATTCCGGAATTGAGGCTTTACTTCCTCTGCATACAAACTCCAATCACAAACTCCATCTTGTCTGATGACAAGAGCATTTGAGGTGGGCTGGCTGCTTCCATGAGATTGATTAGTCAGTTGTGGCTGACTCTGATATGGTTGTTGATGTTGTTGTTGGTGATGATACTGATGTTGATGATTGTTGGATTGATAGCTTGAGGTTGGTTGTGAGGATGATTGGCCTGAGAATTCCTTTGGAAACTGTTGTTGTTTCTTCTAGGAGCATTGCATTCTCTAGAGAAGTGGCCAGTCATACCATAGTTGAAGCACTTGACCTTTGATTTGTCATATCCCAGTTTTGTGTTTTCATTCAAACTAAGCTTTCTTCCTTTTTTGAAAAACTTCTTGGCTCTCATTGCTATCATAGCCATTTGACACTGATGATCTATTTCCTTCACATCATCTGGATCCATCTCTTCTAAATCTTCTTGGATGAGGTGAGCAGAAGTGAGTCTTCCTCCCAAGTAGGCTTCAAAGCTTGAAACAATGGCATCGCAAGGCTCTTCAGACCTTTGATCTTCAGACAGACCTGTAGGTGTGGTAGTAAACCCTGCTGGTTGAGATGATGTTGATGGCTTGTTCGTTTTTGGAGCAGCAATGAAACCGGTCGTCTTCACTTGATCTTTTAAGGAGAGAAAATCATCATCCTCAGTTATGAATGCATTTTCCATAGGGTGAGTGTCTAATGAAAATTTATAAGCATCAATAACTCGAGGTCCACCAAGGTTCCTCCTCTTTTCATCAAGTTCAAGAGCTTCTATTTTGGCAATCATTATGTCCAAGGTGGTACTCTCTACATCAAGAGTGTTTTTCAGCATAGTAACATTTTGTTTCCAACTTTTTGGAAGGCTGTGAAGCATCTTTTTGTTCAGTTCTTTGACATTCTATGTCACCCACATAATCTCTAAATCAATCACAAGCTGCACAAATCTATGCAGTTGTTTAGAGATTGACTCCCCCTTGGAGTGATGAAAGGTTTTATATTGATTAGCAAGCTTATCCTTGTCAATTTCAGCATCTTCACTGCTGCCTTCACACATTATCAGCAGTGCATCCCAGACAGCTTTAGCTGTTTCATACTTCTCAAGCCTTTTTAACACATCCATTTTCAATGCTTGAGTGAGAATAGAATATGCTTTGAGATCAATTTTTATCTTCTTGTAGTCATCATCATCAAGAGTGAGATCCTCAATAGGTATTCTTGAGGTTTTGTATAATGGTGCCTGGTCAGCCGAAAGTGTCACAGGAATGTGAGGCCCTTTACATAATGAAATCCAATAGTCCGGATCTACCTGTAATATAATTCATGAATCTGATTTTCCATTGCTTAAACTCATATTTGTGTTTAAGCATAGTAGGTTTAGGAGTATGACCAAGTTCAGAGAAATTATGTGAGTCTGTTTTAATAAGCTGTTTTTAACTTGTTTGAATAAAAATTAGATTGATTTTTAAGTTCAACTAGTACAAATAGTCCAAAACAGGCTTATGTAACTAGATCTGCTGATCTTTTATGTTTTTGTTATGATATTTTAGGGTTGAGAAACTATTCACAGATTTGTTCTTGAGGATGAGTACGGCTGAACAGTGACTGTCGAAGTATTTCAGCAGCTTTTCAGTTTGTATACTCAGCAGCTTTTCAGTCTGAAGAAGAACCGAGAGCCAAAGCTCTGATACCAATTGATTGGGTGTGAGAATGATATTCTCTATTGATGTGAATCAACAAGGACCGAATATAATGATTGAGTCAATGATTGTAAGGCGGAATCAAACAATCAATGAACATTTAATGCAAGAAATACTCATAAATGCTCTTTGTATTAATGAAGGTGATCGGTTACAATGAATGCTAGGGTTTGAGCATTAAATAGTAACAATACACCTTGTAAACATAAGACTAAACAAAATTTTATGATTGTCTAAATGTCTATCAACGGTCACCTCACATACGAGGATTTCTATTCTATTTATAAGCTGACAAGATGCCTTTTACAAAAAGACTAAACTACCCCTGACCTATACATCAGAGAACTAGTCTAAGTACAAAAGTCTTCATCAACATTTCTTTTGTTCATCCGCATTAACTAATGCGGATGTTGTGATCTTCATCAACATTTCCTTTTCTTCTTCAACATTAGTGTTTGGTCATCAGCATTGAATGCGGTTCAACAAACACTTAAGCGTATTTATTGCTGAACATCCGCATTAGTAAATGTGGATGTACAAAATACTTGTCAGCATTTGTTTCGGCTATTCGCATTTGTTAATGCGGAAGAACAAATACTTATCAGCATTTGTTCTATGGTCTCCGCATATACAAATGAGTAGCCGACACTTGTCTTCTATTCTTTATGCAGATTCTTCATCCGCATTGGTTCTTGGACTTAGGGAGTTTCAGCAGAACAACTATCAACTCAACACTTGAATTGGCATGTATGATCCTTTCAGGGTCGAACAATATACAATAACATTATGGTTTTTGTTAAGAAAACTTATGTCTAGCCATCTGAAACCATGAACAAACATGATAAGTACACATTAAAATTCAGAATTAGATATGTTCAACACTTGAAAAAATGTTAACAATTTTAAACATTTCGCACGAAAGATGAAGTACTCAAATGAAATAAAAATTTTGAAAACTTCAACTTTTCGCGTGACAAGTCTAGTTGTCGCTTGAGTTTGAATTTCAACCTGATTTCAACTTGTCGCGCGACATAAATACTTTCCACGCTACAAGTTCAAGTTGTTTTTGAATACTTTTTGCATCTGTTCATCTTCCATGTACTTTTTGCGTGCGACAAGTTTCTGTAAATGCAACTTTTCAATCCATCAATTTCTCAATGATTTAACCATTTATTCATGTTCATTAAGTGTCGATTTAAGTATTATAAAAGTTTATTATGTTTAATTTGTTTAGATTAACATGTATTTGCCCATTTAGATTTGGTAATCAAACAAATTCCTATAAATGCGTCAATTAAATATTGATAACACTTTTAAATCAATAGGCGATAACAATGAACACTATCAGATCAAATAACACAAGATTTGAACACTTAGAAATTTTTATGAGAATTTTCAGACTATTCGTGCGAATAGTCCATGTAAGGCCCCGTTTCCGGGACGCCTACAGTTGGTCATTCATCGCACTCAAAACATATATTTACATTTTTCCTTTCATAAATAGTTGCAGCGAAAACATTAAAAACATAATTTCATTCCATCAAAATACTTTTACACAATAGTACAATCGTCTTTTTAACAATATCATGACACATTTATTACAAATGCATTAAACATAAAGATGCCATCCAAAATACGCTGAGTAGCCGCCCCGTGCCATCCTCAGCAACATACCTGCCAACTGGAAACACATCAAAGTCAGCGTTGCTGAGTGAGTTCTAGTTTTATAATAAAACTTACTTTTCTTTCATAAAACCGTTCTTTACTTTCTTTACAAAAACATACTTACATACATGCGTTCACACATCATATGTACATACAGATAATATCATTATTATCTTCGTCATTACGTTCATTACATTCATCATTCATCATTATCTTTCTCTTCATTCTAGATCCTGTCAGACTTTACCCTCTTCATGGCACACAGCCACGATTACTGAGGTCGAATGACAAGGATTCCATTTCATACATTATTAGGATCATTCGTTAATGTTCGTTTCATACGTTCATTCTTTCATTCATCTCTTTACTCATTACCCTTCCTTACTCGAATCTTGTCCTATGCAATATCCCCGACTCATGCTCGAAAGCTGATGTTGTGCCGGGACCCGCTCACAAGTCCCCGACTCATGTCCGAAGACTGACACAACACCGGGATACACGACAAAGATCCCATATGAGTCAATCACCGGGATTGAACTCCATCCGAGTCTGTTGCAACACAAAGTCGCTCACCTCCTCATCTCGTCTCATGCACTATCCCCGACTCATGTCCGAAGACTGATACTGTGCCGGGGCCTGATAAACAAACCCCCGACTCATGTCCGAAGACTGACACAGTACCGGGATACGCGGCACGGATCTCATCATCCGTCCCTTTCATCATATGCAATACTCCCGACTCATGTCCGAAGACTGATACTGTACCGGGGCCTGCTCACAAACCCCCGACTCATGTCCGAAGACTGGCACAGTACCGGAGTATGCAACAAGAACCTCTTCCGAGTCTTTTGCGACACAGAGTTGCTCACCTCATACATGTGCTTGCAAGCCTTTCATTCGTTCATTCATTAAGTCATTCATTCATTCATTAATGCATGCATTCATTCATTCCTTACGTTCCTCTTTTTTCCTTATCTTTCACTTTACGTTACATAATACTTTCATTACATTCATTAACGTTCAACGCAAAGCCATAGAAAGATAAACATACCAAACAAGGAACATAAACATAAACATAAACATACAGCATCATCACACATACGCATCAATCATACATCACATCACGCACATCATACATACTAAGCATCACACGCACCACCGTGCCTAACATAACACATAACATCATGCATATTACCATCATCTCCATCAACATTATCGTCATAATCTCATCATCCTGCGTTACGTTATACCGTCCATGCCCTTCACATCGCCGAGGAATTCCATCTCGGTTATCATTACTGAACACTTAGGCGAATGGGCATCTATGCGAATGGACCCTAGGCGAATGGACTATGGGCGAATGGACCTCTATGCGAATGGACTCCCAGTCGCATAACTTTCATGCGTATGGCCTTCAGTCGCATGACTTCAGGCGTATGGGCTTCAATCGAATACTCTTCATGCGAATGAACCTCAGTCGCATGGCCTCCAGGCGCATGGACTTCAGTCGCATGACCTCTGTGCGAATGAACTTCAGTCGTACCATCTCTCAATCGCATGACTCCCAAGCACCTGTTCAGTCGCCTGACTTCGTGCGTATGGACCTCAGTCGCATAGCAAACGTGCGTATGGACCTCAGTCGCACCTCAATCGGCCGAATGGCCTCCAATCGCCCTCCAGTCGGTCGCCTAGCCCTAGCTGGTGCAGAGTGCAGTTAGGTCGACTGCAGCCGCGAGTTTTCGACCTCCAACCCCTTCCAAACCTCTTTTAAGCTCAAATCAACCCTTCTAAAGGTTAGGGAAACATACCATGACCTCATACAAGCATAACCAAACAAGAAATCGAGCCTCTAACGCGTCATACACATACATACATACATCCAAACGGGTTTTCACCCAAAAACTGGAAAATACGTTTTTGGACGTGTTCCAGCCCCAAAATCAGTTGAAAACGTGTAAAAGAGGGGTCCTAGAACTCACCTTAACGATCCCGTCGAATAGAGCTTCGATTTGACTCGCTCCACGTCGATTTTGGCTACTCGAACCAACCCGGGCCAACACTTCTTCTCTTTTCTCTTCTTTCTCTCTTCTCCTCTCTAGGCTGAAAATGGGGAGAATGGGAGTGGCTCCTCCCTTTTATACTCCCTTGCATCGAAGTTTCTCTCCTTGGCGGGTTTGGTCCCTCGACTTTGGACTTTATTTCTTTTTCTTCTCTCGTCGGCTACAAAGGAAATTTCCGGGTGTTACAAGTCCACCCCCCTTAAATGGGTTTCGTCCCCGAAACCTGTTGTTCCTTGAACCATTGCTTGGAAATTCTGTCTCATCTCTTTTCCAGTCTCTCACCTGGAGTTCAATCGCTCTACGTCGTTTAACACATTCGACTTCTGGTTTATCTCTGACTACTTCCCTCAAAACTGTGATCCTTCCGGGCTTCTCAGTCGTAGCCTCAGTCGCCTCAATATTTCCCAAACGTCGTTTGGTGCTCGGCCTTCACTTGTAGACAAGTAAGGCATCTACTCACTTACTCCATCATGTCACGCTTTGTTCCTGGCCACCAATAATCCTTACTCGCGATTCGATATATCTGTCGGCTGAAATATTGGTATATCCACGCACCTTACATCGGCCAAATAGACGATACGTCTACGTCTCATCGATTGCTATCTCCTTCATCTTATGATGTACGCCTATCCACTCAAGTCTGCCCTGAACGGTCTAGCAAGAACAAACGTTTCCTCAATTCTATCCCGCAATCCTCTAGGACATCTGAGTAACCTATCGGATTCATTAACAGCAATCTCTACATTGAAGGACTCATCAATGTTCCTGTAAGGATTCCTAAAGTCTGATGCAACCCAAAACAGCTTAAGTGTCTCAGCAAACATGCACTAAGTACTGAAGTGAAGAATGCTTCGGAAGTTTTACACAAAGCATTAGAAAATACTCTAAGTGTAAAACTTCCGAAGCATTCTTCACTTCAGTACTTAGTGCATGTTTGCTGAGACACTTAAGCTGTTTTGGGTTGCATCAGACTTTAGGAATCCTTACAAACTCCCCCTAGGCTGATGCTACCAAAACACTTAGAAGATCTTCAAATGTTGGTAGTCTTCAGTACAATCAGGACCATTCCTTTCTTCATGAGATGGTCAGGATCATCAAGACTTTCATAGTATCTTCTCATCTCAAAGAGATCATGCAGAGGTAAGTTGATTATGTCTTGCCATGAGTAGACATTCTCAACACCTTGATCTCTTATCACAGTCCATCTCTCTGGATTGGTAGAGTATGTCCAGGACAAGATGGGTGTCTCACTAGTTAGAGGAGCCACTTGAATAGGAGTTGATTGGGCTGCCTCATCATGCACTTCCTCAGGTTGATCTGATTCAGCCTGAGGTGCAGAGGTAGATGACTTTGGCTTCTTCTTCTTTGTCTTTGGTTTAGAAGCCATCCTCTTCTTCCTCTTGGTTGTCTTTAACTGAGAAGACTGGTCTGCAGCACCATGTTGATCATCAGTGTCTTTCTCAGTTGGGTGTTCCTCCCTCACAGGTTCAGAAGGAGAGGGAGTTTGACCCTGCCTAGGATCAGAAGATGAAGCTTGCTGGGGCTCAGCTGGAGGTTCTGGTTGAGGTGTCTCTGGTTGCTCAAACTTGACCTCCACTTCAGGTGGGACTTGACTTGGAAGAGAGTGCAAGTCAATAAGTTCTCCACTCTTAATCTTCTGCTTGATCACCCTAATGTGCTCATCCATAGTGGATAGAGACATGGGGCCAAGTCTCCTTCCGGAGAATCCATACAGCTTCAAGAAGCTCACCATTCTTTGTCTGTCAGCAGACTTCTTTGCATTCTTTTGAATGGTTGCCCTTCCTAAAGTCTGATGCAACCCAAAACAGCTTAAGTGTCTCAGCAAACATGCACTAAGTACTGAAGTGAAGAATGCTTCGGAAGTTTTACACAAAGCATTAGAAAATACTCTAAGTGTAAAATCTTCCGAAGCCAAGACCAATATCTTCCGAAGCCAAACATGAAGTCTTCCGAAGCTTCAAGACAAAGTCTTCCGAAGCCTCATCCTATGAAGACAGATTTCTTCCGAAGACTTTTAGTACACATGCTTTATCTGATGTACTGTTCCATAAAGCACCTTTTCCGCTGCATCTCTGTAAAGTCACCAACTTACATGAGTTGGTGAAAAGGGTCATGCTTTTGGTAACTGTACATTGAGGTCTTGAGTCTGTAACTTTCCACTTTATGTTTTATCCTTTTTGTATTGTAAAAGGATGTGAGCTATGGCATGTCATAGTCACAAGGTCAAAAGGCAGATATGCCTTTTGATCCTACAATTGATTTTGTTAGTGTCTAGTCAATTGTATCCAGCTGGCCTTCAAAGTATGGCCGGCTGTAGGTTGTAGTATAAGTATTTCAAGT
Source organism: Flaveria ramosissima (assembly GCA_025215565.1). NCBI lineage: Eukaryota > Viridiplantae > Streptophyta > Magnoliopsida > Asterales > Asteraceae > Flaveria > Flaveria ramosissima. The sequence continues at coordinate 40,714,765 of CM046029.1, read as the reverse complement.
TCTTGTATCTTTTCTTTATGCTTTGTAACACTTGTAAAGAACTTGAGAAAGCAATATACTGCCTCCTTGAAACCCAACTCTCTTGTTCTGTCTCTTACTTACTTGTGTTCTTAGTATCACTTGGTTACCCAGTTCACTGTTTGATTAGAGATTAGTTATTCTCCTCATTGTGTGTTGTGTTGTAATTGTAGTTAAGCCCTTAAACGGTCCTGCAATTGGTATCAGAGCTTTCCAGGCTCTTGATATAAGATCTAACCATCTTAAGATCCCTCACAACACACAAAAGCTAAACTCTTCAAATGGCTGCCATCTCTAAGACTGATATGGAGACTGGAACCATGAACAAATCCCCACTGATCACTCTTGATGATTTTGACACCTGGTGCATGAGGATGGAAGGCTTCATCAGGTCTCTTGATTCAAGAATGTGGGAATCTGTTGAGAATGGACCTTTCATACCCAGCACCCCCTCTGCTACTGGTGCTGGTATGATTCCTAAAGATGTGGCCAACTACTCAGATGAAGATAGAAAAAGAGTAGAAATTGATAGGAAGGCCATGACTGCTCTTCAGACTGCTCTCCCAAACTCTGTATACAGAGGCTTCAAGAAGTGCAAGACAGCCAAACAGCTGTGGGATGCACTGAAGCTGATGTATGAAGGCTCCTCTGAAGCCAAGGAGAACAAGAAAGATCTTCTGAAGCAGCAGTTTGAAAATTTCACCTTCAAAGCAGGTGAGACCATGACTCAACAATACTTCAGGTATGTTGAGATTGTGGATACCCTAGTGGATGGAGGAGTTCCTCTTGAGAACAGGGACATTGTAAGGAAGTTCATGTCCTCACTTCCTAGGCAATGGACACACTATTGTGTGGTGATCAAGAGGACTGAGAACCTTAAGACTCTTACTCTTACAGAGTTGTATGGGATTCTCAGTGGATACCAGATGGAGATGAACATGCAAGGTTCATCTGGCAACTCCAACAATCAAATGGGTTCAGCCCTTCATGTGGTTGAAAGGGACAGCATAGAACCTCAGCATCATCTCTTATGCTACCCTGACAACTCACAAAAGGGTCCTTTCATCACCTTCCCGGAGACACCAAGGGAGAACTTTACTCAAGGAAGCCCATTCCAAGAGACAAGTTCTTCTCAAGCCTTTGTGTCTGCAGATGAAAGCTGTGGGAATTATCTCTTCACTCTTGAAGACCTGGACTGTATCCATCCAGATGACCTGGAATACATGGAGATAGTTCAGCAGATGGCTCTCCTCACTCACAGAGCCAAGAAGTTCTACAAGAGGACAGGAAGAAGATTCCCAAGCAATGCTACCAGCAGCAAGTTTGGGCTGGATAAAAGCAAAGTTAAGTGTTACAACTGTAACCTTATGGGTCACTTTGCCAGGGAGTGTAAGGCACCTAAAACAAATGGGGGCCAAACACAACCCAGACCAAACTTTGCTGACAAAGCTCCTCAAGCTGAGAAGACAAAGCAACATGCTGCTGTTGCTGTTGAAGAAGGAGGCTTTGACTGGAGTTTTCAGGTGGAGGATGCTTCTCCAAACCAAGCACTGATGGCTGACCATGATGAAGCCAAGGTATTGGAACATCTTTGCTCCCCTGAATGCATTGCTAAAGTAAATAGATACAGGTCCTATAACCTAGAGATGAGATCTGATCTTGAGTCATTAAACATATTAAAATCTGATTTTAGAAAGTCTGAAAATGATTACAAGTTAAAGATAGAAGACTTGGAGAAAACCATTTCAGTACTAAAACATGAACATACAGATTTCAGAACTCAGATCCAAGATCTCATCACTAAGTTAACTGAGTGCCAGGCTGAGCTTGTGATCAGCAAAGCCAAGGCAGAGAAAAGTGTTCTTGAAGAAGAGACCTTCAAGAACATGATATCCTCATCCCTGCACAACAAAGTTTGTTATCAAAACAGACAGGGACTAGGATCAAATGAGATAGCTCCTCCACACACAATCTTGTCTGTAAGATCTCCTAGGTGTGGAACTTGTGAAGATGAGCTTCCTCTCATAGATCCTGTAAGTGAGGATGATGAAGAAGTGATAGTGAAGAATTCCTCTGAGAAGAGTGAAGAAGAGGATTCTTCCAAGGGCCACTATCCTTCTGAGGAGAAGAAATCAACTGTGATGACCAAGTCCAAAAGAAAGAACTTGATCAGAAAGAGCAAAAGAAAAGCAAAGAAGGCTCAAGAAATCAAGGCTACTTTTGATGCTAAGCAGAAACAAGTTTTTATCTCTGCAGGTTTCAAAGTAGTAAGGACTGAAGACATCAACCAAGACTCCTTAGCTAAGAGTCATGGTTCTTGTTCAAATCATCTCAGTACCAAGAAGAAGACTGATTTGCTGTGTACCACTGCTGCACAGCCTGGACCATCAAACTCCAAGAACAGTTCACAGCCCAAGGGAACTGTCTCAGCATCTACCAAGATGAAGATGGAGAGGGGATGTGACCAAAGTCAGTCTTGTTCTCAAAGGGAGACTTCTTTGAAGAAGATAATGTTATGTGTCATGTGTGAAAGTACTTCTCACATTGCTAAGGATTGCCCATACAATCCTAAAAGTACTGTCCACATGACTAAAACAAAGACTTCAAAGAGTCTCAAGAAATCTCAAGCTTCGGAAGGAAAGTCTGTTTCCTTCGGAAGCTCCAAATCAAAGAAGGAGGTAAGTGGAAAATTACCTTCGGAAGCAAAGTTGGTCTCGGAAGAAAGGAATTCTTCCGAAGCACTAAAGTCTGCTGCAGTGACTGTAGACTCTTCCGAAGGATCAGTCATCAAAACTTATGAAGTTCTAAAAGCTTCTAAGGTTTTGAAGGTCAAGTCCAAGACTCCAAAGGTGGTGTGGAAGTCTAAGAAAGACCAAATGACTGAGGTTTCTCCATCAACAACAGCTGAAGATCCCTATAGTACAACCATAGGATCTATTACTGTTGCATTACCTTCTTTACTGTTAATGAGCCCAAGACAAGTAAGGCTTGGGTTTCAAATGTAACTAATCATCTTCTCTGTGCAGGAACAGCTCAAGACCAACAGGAATGTCTGGATAATTGACAGTGGCTGTTCCAGGCACATGACTGGCAATAGGTCTCTACTCCATAATTTTGAGAGGATTGATGGAGGACCAGTTGCTTTTGGAGGAGATGAAGGTGGTTACATTTCTGGAAGGGGCAAGGTCACAAATGGTAAGCTCAGCATTGAGAAGGTAAACTTTGTTAAGGAGCTTGGGTACAATCTTCTGAGTGTATCCCAATTTTGTGATCAGAGTCATAACATGCTCTTTACTGAGCATGAGTGCATTGTTCTCAAACCTGGTGTGGTCATTCCTCATGAGCATATCCTGCTCAGAGCCCCCAGGAAAGGGAACATGTACAAGATGGATTTGCAAGAAACATCTCCCTCAGGAGAAGTTTCATGCTTTCTATCTAAAGCAAATAGTGATGAGTCTTTCCTATGGCATAAAAGAATGTGCCATGTAAACTTTAAGAACATGAATAAATTAATTAAACATGATTTGGTAACTGGAATGCCAAAGAAAGAGTTTACTAGTGATGATCATTGTGTGGCATGCCTGAAAGGGAAGCAACACAAGTATCTCACAAGCCTAAGGAAAAGAACTCCATCACTACTCCCCTACACTTGTTACATATGGATCTCTTTGGCCCCACCAGTGTAATGAGTTTAGGAAGGACCTCTTACTGTCTGGTGATCACAGATGATTTTACAAGATTCACTTGGGTCTTCTTCCTTAGAACTAAGGATGAAACCCCTGAGATTCTGAAGAATTTCATCTTAAAAGTTGAGAATCAATGTGATCACAAGGTCAAAACCATAAGATGTGATCAAGGAACTGAATTCAAGAACCAAATCCTTGATGCATTTTGTGATGAAAAAGGTATTACAAGACAATATAGTGCTCCCAGGACTCCTCAGCAAAATGGAGTTGCTGAAAGGAGAAACAGGACACTTATTGAAGCTGCAAGAACTATGTTGTCTGACTCTAAACTGCCTATCACCTTCTGGGCAGAGGCAGTCAATACTGCTTGCTATGTGCAAAACAGAGTTTTAGTAGTTAAGACACATGGTAAGACTCCTTATGAACTTTGGCACAAGAGGAAACCTTTCATTGGTTTTCTCAGGTCATTTGGATGTCCCTGCACCATCTTGAATACCAAAGATCAAATTGCCAAGTTTGCTGAGAAATCAGATGATGGACATTTCATTGGATACTCTTCTCAAGCTAAAGCTTATAGAGTATACAATCTCAGAACTAGAATTGTTGAGGAGTCAGCCAATGTGACTTTCAATGAGCACACTCCCTGTGTGGCTGGTTCTGGTCCGGATTGGCTGTTTGATCTTGATTTAGTTACCAACTGTTTTAACAAATCTTGTGAGCATGTTTCAGGATCTGCAGAAAATCTAAATACAGGTGATCCTGATCCAAGATTTGAGCTAGGAAGATCTTCAACTCATACATCTTCAGCTCCAGTTGGAACTACTTCAGCAAATGAGGTTTCTATCAGCACAACAATGACAAATTCAGCTGATACATCTGGCATGCCTTCAAATTCCAGCTCAGAGGCCTCTCAACCAGATAAAGAACCTCACTTGTAGAAGACAACAATGGTGATGGTGATAGTGATCAGGAATTTCTTGATGCTAATAACCACACCATAGATGACAACATCAATGATGTCTCACACTCATTGGATCAAGTTAATCTTGATAAGTGTGATAATGTGGAGGGTGAATCTTCAGGACCAGATTTAAATTTCTCAAATTTAGATCTTTCCCAACAACTTGCTGTGATCCCTCAGCTAAGGATCCACAAGTCTCACCCCACCACAAACATCATTGGAGATGTTGTCACAGGGGTAAGAACAAGAGGACAAACCCATGAAGCAAATGTTTGTCTTCACTCTTGTTTCTTATCTCAGATAGAGCCCAAGAAAGTTGATGAAGCTCTAAAGGATGGAAGTTGGGTTGAAGCTATGCAACAAGAGCTGCTTCAATTCAAAAGGCAGAAAGTTTGGAACCTTTGTCCTCTTCCTCATGGGAAGACTACCATTGGAACCAAATGGGTTTTTAGAAACAAGAAGGATGATAGGGGAATCATCATCAAGAACAAGGCAAGACTAGTTGTTCAAGGATACACACAAGAAGAAGGGATTGACTACACTGATGTCTTTGCTCCTGTAGCAAGACTAGAAGCTGTTAGGATATTCCTGGCATTTGCTGCATCCAAGAACTTCAAGGTCTACCAACTTGATGTAAAGTGTGCTTTCTTATATGGAGTGATTGATGAGGAGGTTTATGTCAAACAGCCACCTGGTTTTGTAGACCCTGATCATCCTGATTATGTCTGCAAGCTTGACAAAGCTCTTTATGGGCTGCATCAGGCACCCAGGAAGTGGTATGAGACACTATCTAAGTATCTCTGCAAGCATGGATACAGAAGAGGTACTATAGATGGAACCCTCTTCATCAAAGGACAGGGAAATGACTTATTGCTGGTTCAAGTATATGTTGATGACATCATCTTTGGTTCAACTAATCCAAAGCTCTGCAAAGACTTTGAGAAGCTGATGAAGGACAGATTTGAGATGAGTTCAATGGGAGAACTCAACTTCTTTCTGGGAATTCAAGTGAAGCAGTTGAAGATGGCATCTTCATAAGTCAGTCAAAGTATGTTCAAGACATACTCAAGAGGTTCAATATGACTGATTGTAAGATTGCTAAGACACCCATAGCCAGAAACCACTCCCTTGGTCCAGATCTTGAGGGGGAGTGTGTAGATGAACACTTATACAGGGCTATGATTGGGTCTCTTATGTATCTTACAGCTAGCAGGCCTGATATCATGTTTGCTACATGTATTTGTGCAAGATATCAAGCCAACCCTAAGATGTCTCACTTAATCACTGTGAAAAGGATTTTAAGATACCTCAAAGGTGCTTCAACACTTGGTCTATGGTATCCAAAGAATCCAAATTTCAATCTGTATGCCTATACAGATAGTGATTATGGTGGTTGCAATATGACTGCAAAGTCTACATCTGGGGGATGTCAATTCCTTGGTGGAAGGGTGGTCTCATGGCAATGCAAGAAACAATCCTGTGTGTCTGCATCAACTGCTGAGGCTGAATACATTGCTGCTGCAAGCTGCTGTGCTCAAGTGCTTTGGATTCAAAATCAGATGCTGGACTATGGATTTAACTTCAAAGAGACTCCTATCCACATAGACAACAATAGTGCTATCTCTATCACTGAGAACCCTGTGCAGCACTCAAGGACCAAACACATCAACATCAGGTATCATTTAATAAGAGATAACTATGAAAAAGGATTAATTAAACTAGTCAAAGTTCATACAGATGAACAATATGCTGATCTGTTCACCAAAGCTTTTGATGAACAGAGATTTAAGTATCTGATATCAGCTATTGGGATGATTAACTTTGAGTAGACTTTTTATTAAAACTAATTCTAATTATTTCTTCTTAAAATATGTGTGTCCTAAGTTGTCTAGTTCATCACTTTCATAAGCTCATGTTTTCTTTGGATGTAAAATTCTTTTTGAAGACTTTCCTTAGATTCTTGAAAATTTCTGATACTTCGGAAGATAAAGATTTTATCTTCGGAAGAAAAACATGTCTTTAAAATAAATAACTGTCTAAGAGATTTTACCTTCGGAAGAAGTAAAGTTCATCTTCCGAAGCTTAAAATTCTTATCTCAGACACTTATCTATTTTCAAGAACCTTTTCCTTCCGAAGCAAAATTAACCTTCGGAAGCTTTGTTTATTTTCATACAAAGCATTCAAAGGTTTATTTCTCTTCCGAAGCATAAATTATCAAGACTCTCAGGAAAATCTTCCGAAGCCATTTTAGCTTCGGAAGCTTTTTAAATCAAAACTTCCGAAGACAAATAAACTTCGGAAGCTTTTCGAATTCCAAGAAAACTACTTTTTGAGCAAAAGTAAACTACTTTTTCAGAGGTGGGACCGACTTTCGGATTTCAAAGTTTATCCTCTTTCATTAACTTTGGTTCAAATCCCTTTTCATATAAATACCCAACGGTTCCCCCTCTTTCCCACTATCTTCCTCAATTCTACTGTTTCTCTAACCTAATTCTCTAAACCGCCTTTGCTTTCTACCTTTCTTCACCCTTAAGCTTCTAAAATGGCCAACCTTAACCGCAGAAACAACCCTGATTTCTCCATGCAACTACACAGGCAACATAATCAAGTTGCTCTGTTAAGCTCTGAGAAAGATGCAAGTTTCTCAGAGATTTGCCAATTCTTGACTCTATCAAACTACTTCACCTCCCTGACCATTGATCCTCCTCTATATGAGGATCAGTTGCTTGAATTCTGGAAGACCTGCCAAGAGGTCATTATGGATGGGGAGAAGGCACTGTCTGCCACAGTGCAAGGGAGGACAGTCTTCATCACTCCGGCCATCATTAACCAACATCTACAGCTGGATGATGAAGAAGGTGAGGTGTCCTTCCCAAAAGAAGCTGTAATCATTCTTTTGAGCAGATGGGCTATGAGGGAGATTTCTCTGTAAAGACCTTTAGGAAAGGGAAGGTCTCATCCCAATGGAAATTCCTGCTCCATGTGGTTATCCACAGCTTGTCAAACAAGCATGGTGGATGGGACCAGATTCCTGAGGATCTCTCCTTCATGTTCATGGAATGGTTCAAGGGGTCAAGTTCAGGTATTCACAATTTGTATATACTAATTTACTTGCAAACTTAGACTCCTTAGAGTATTACATGTTTCCTAGATATGTTCAACACATTCTCAACTGTGAACTGGGCTCACAGTTGAGGGAAACAGGTAATATTCTTAAATTGGGACAGATGAAGCCCGGCATCTTTAAAATAATGAAGAAGCCAACTGTAGGCTTCTCTGGGGTAGAAACAGCCCTAGTCCCAAAAATGTTAGAGCTCATTGCTCAAGGTGACAACCTAGCAACACAAGCTAGTGTTGAACCCACACCTCTTTTGTCCCTACCACTAAAAAGACCAGAAATCACCCTCACCTACCAAAGAAAATCCAAACGAACCCCTGCTCAGACTATTGAGTCTGTGCAGGCCCCCAAATACTCAACCTTACAGGAAGAAGTGGACACTAGAGCTCCCACTTCTCCTGAGGAGCAAACCACTCCCATTACTTCACCTATCAGGGCTGAGGTTCCTCAAGCTCACCCTGATGAGCTCAATAGCCCAACAACCTTAAGCCTTCACTCTGAGTCTCAACACTCAAGTGGACAACCTTCAGGGGACAGCTACCATCCCCAGCCTTTGGATCTCAACCAACCAATTCCCAACCTATCCTTTTACACTGATGAAGACTTAGGATTCAGTGAGTACCATGAGTCTCTCTTCTCCTCCCCTACTCAAAGAGAGATGAGTACCTCTGACTCTCCTCAGTCTATCCCCCATCAGTCACCTATACTGAGGTGGACACTTCTGAACCTGTTCAGGATGTCCATATGGAAGAGGCTCTCACTTTTGAAAGTGATTACATCATTAAGACCTCAACCATGGCAACTCAGCCCATTGGCATCTCAACTGAGGCTGCCAGTGAGCAGAGGAAAACCAGCAGCCAAGAAACTCAAGCTGGTGGTGAGAGAGAGGACTTTGGTCCAATCATCTCATCCCCCAATGAATCTTCTGATGAAGATGAGGGGAATTTGAGGCTAAAGGTGCAAAAACTGTCAAAAACATGCACCTATTTAGTCTCTAAGGTTAGTCACTTGGAATCTCAAGTGACTACCTTACAAAACAGGGTCAATGATCAGCAACTCCAGATTTCATATCTGCAGGAAAAACTAGCTGGGAGACCTTTAAGAAGAGCTCAACCAGGAACACAAGAACCTGTGGAAGTGATTGACTTATCCTCCAGCTCACCTATGCAAGTGGGTGATGCTACCAAAAAGGGGGAGAAAGTTGTTACAACCACAGAACCTGGGAGTTCTTCAGAGAGAATGGACATAGAGGACTCACCATCCTCACTTGCTGTTGTGCATTCTCAGCAACTTCCTCAAGTTCACATTAATGTGGACTCTATAGACTCTCTCATCAGGAGTCTATTTGAGGAAGGCATACCAAGGGCTGTCTCATCTCCACCACTGGGAACTAACAATCAAATCATAAGGTGGAGGTATGATGATGACAGAAGAGCCCTCATACTTCAAAGAGTTCAAGGCCAACAAGAAGTTTTTCAATTCCAAAGCCTGAGCTTTTATGAAAGACTGGATTTAGTCAACCTACCACTTGTCAATCCAAGCAATTCAAGACAAGCTGATAGGCTGGCTCAAAGAATCCAAGACAGGATCATGGCAGAGTTTCTCTAAGAAGGAGACTTAGGGAATCAGGCAATGTCATCGGTCAACTGGATGTTGAGGTGGACCCTAAGATTAGTTTCATAGGGGAAACCTTGACTGAAGGCCCAGTGACAGAACCTGAGACCCCTGTCTCATCATCAACAACTGCTGCTGAGGTCCAAACTCCAACTGAGACACCTGCTGGTGAAGGTGTTTCTCAGCCTCTCTCTGGCCAGAGCATGGAAGCTACTCCAAGCAATGAAGGCCAAGCCTCAATCCCCTGAGTCACAAAGGTCTGTTGGTGACAAAGGGAAAAGGATAATGACTCCTGAGGAAATTGAGGAGGAAGAGAGAGAGAGGAAAAGGAGACTAAGGGGAGAAAGTTCCACTGGGTCATCTAGCTTCATGCAAGCTGCAATCAGGGCTGCCCCCAGACCAAATACTCAGGATGATGAGTTAAGGGCAGTCAGGATTACTTACTTACAGACCAGGAACTATGATATTGATGAGATCATCTCCCTCCCCTTAGAAGAACTGAATGAACTGGCTGACAGAGAAGTGTCAAGAGAGTTGAAGGAGAAAGAGGATGCAATGATACTTCTCCAACTCAAAGAGGAGAAGAGACAGAAAAGACTATACAAGCATGCTCCTACTCTCTCACCAGTTCAAGAAAGTCCTGCACAGGAAGATGTGGCTCCACAAGAACCTCAGGTAGATAAAGAGGAAGATAGGATCAAAATGATCAACTACCTGAGTGCCACAGGCTTCTATCAGGCAGATGCACTTCTCCCTTTATCCTATGACTTCATTGAGTTTGAGTATTTAAAGCAACTTGAACTTGAGTTAGTCAAGGAAAGAAAGACAACCAAAAGGAAACTAAGGGAAGAAGCTGCAAAGTCAAGGGCACCATTCAAAAGAATGCAAAGAAGTCTGCTGACAGACAAAGAATGGTGAGCTTCTTGAAGCTGTATGGATTCTCCGGAAGGAGACTTGGCCCCATGTCTCTATCCACTATGGATGAGCACATTAGGGTGATCAAGCAGAAGATTAAGAGTGGAGAACTTATTGACTTGCACTCTCTTCCAAGTCAAGTCCCACCTGAAGTGGAGGTCAAGTTTGAGCAACCAGAGACACCTCAACCAGAACCTCCAGCTGAGCCCCAGCAAGCTTCATCTTCTGATCCTAGGCAGGGTCAAACTCCCTCTCCTTCTGAACCTGTGAGGGAGGAACACCCAACTGAGAAAGACACTGATGATCAACATGGTGCTGCAGACCAGTCTTCTCAGTTAAAGACAACCAAGAGGAAGAAGAGGATGGCTTCTAAACCAAAGACAAAGAAGAAGAAGCCAAAGTCATCTACCTCTGCACCTCAGGCTGAATCAGATCAACCTGAGGAAGTGCATGATGAGGCAGCCCAATCAACTCCTATTCAAGTGGCTCCTCTAACTAGTGAGACACCCATCTTGTCCTGGACATACTCTACCAATCCAGAGAGATGGACTGTTATAAGAGATCAAGGTGTTGAGAATGTCTACTCATGGCAAGACATAATCAACTTACCTCTGCATGATCTCTTTGAGATGAGAAGATACTATGAAAGTCTTGATGATCCTGACCATCTCATGAAGAAAGGAATGGTCCTGATTGTACTGAAGACTACCAACATTTGAAGATCTTCTAAGTGTTTTGGTAGCATCAGCCTAGGGGGAGTTTGTAAGGATTCCTAAAGTCTGATGCAACCCAAAACAGCTTAAGTGTCTCAGCAAACATGCACTAAGTACTGAAGTGAAGAATGCTTCGGAAGTTTTACACAAAGCATTAGAAAATACTCTAAGTGTAAAATCTTCCGAAGCCAAGACCAATATCTTCCGAAGCCAAACATGAAGTCTTCCGAAGCTTCAAGACAAAGTCTTCCGAAGCCTCATCCTATGAAGACAGATTTCTTCCGAAGACTTTTAGTACACATGCTTTATCTGATGTACTGTTCCATAAAGCACCTTTTCCGCTGCATCTCTGTAAAGTCACCAACTTACATGAGTTGGTGAAAAGGGTCATGCTTTTGGTAACTGTACATTGAGGTCTTGAGTCTGTAACTTTCCACTTTATGTACTTTATCCTTTTTGTATTGTAAAAGGATGTGAGCTATGGCATGTCATAGTCACAAGGTCAAAAGGCAGATATGCCTTTTGATCCTACAATTGATTTTGTTAGTGTCTAGTCAATTGTATCCAGCTGGCCTTCAAAGTATGGCCGGCTGTAGGTTGTAGTATAAGTATTTCAAGTTCTTGTATCTTTTCAAAATGCTTTTGTAACACTTGTAAGAGAACTTGAGAAAGCAATATACTGCCTCCTTGAAACCCAACTCTCTTGTTCTGTCTCATTACTTACTTGTGTTCTTAGCATCATACTTGGTTACCCAGTTCACTGTTTGATTAGAGATTAGTTATTCTCCTCATTGTGTGATTGTGTTGTAATTGTAGTTAAGCCCTTAAACGGTCCTGCAGTTCCTTCTCTTAACATGCCACATTCTGCATTAAGCAGTAGGAACGAAACTACTACTAGCATGGCATTCAAATCATAAATGCACAAATTTTAAATTACCAGAAACGTACCTGACGTCGAGTCGAAGTCCGCTCTAGCCTCCTCTCGGTCATGGCAAAAGCTCTAACTTTCACCCTTTGTTCCCTTTCCTCGCACCGGAGCCTCCTGCCCTCGGCTTCTTACAATCTCTGCTCATGTGTCCAGTCTCGCCGCAGTCGTAGCACTTAGCCATGCGGCAATCCCTCGCCCTGTGGCCTTCCTTCCCACACTGGAAACAGACGTTCAATCCCCACTTGCATTCCCCTTCATGGTCTCTACCACACTTTCTGCATACTTCTCCTTTTCTTTCTATTCGTTTCCGATCATCGTCCCTCGACGTCGTGCCTTCATACAAAAATCCATCATCACTGTCTCGCCTTCCTTTCCCCTTCTTAACATAGGCTCGCTCCTCCCCTTCGTCTGTCATCACCATCGCCCGCTCGTCGTACAATCTTCCCGCCAGGTCGACTGCTGACCTAAACGTGCTCGGTCGAGCAGCGATCATGTGCCTGCGGATGTCCGTCGGCAAGCCCTGAATATACCTCTTGATCTTTCGCGAAAGGGGTGTCACCTGATCCGGCACCAGCCGCGCCATTTCATTAAACTTGGTAGTGTATTGCTGATGCGTCATTGTTCCCGCTTCCAGCATCAGGAACTCTCTTTCAACTTTATCCATCTCTCGGTGAGGACAGAACTCCTCAATCACCAGCCTCTTCAACTCTGACCATCTCATCCTTCCGATAGCTCTGCTTCCCTCAACTTGGACTATGTTGTCCCACCAGCACAAAGCTGAGTCCACGAAAGAGTGGGTAGCAAACTTTACTTTCTGATCCTCTCGGCACTCGCTGATATTTAAAACAGCTTCCATCTCCCTCACCCACCGGTGAGCAGCAGCAGCAGTGCCATTACCATCAAAAGTAGGGGGCTTGCATCGCTGAAACGCCCCATAGTTACAGCCTCGTGCCGCCTCCGACGCAGGCTCTTCCTCTTCTTCTTCCTCTTCGTCATCGGAGAGAACCCTTTCAGTCTCGGGTCGTCTCCTTTCACCCGAAGGTCTACCCCTTTCCTTTCTCTCCTCTTCTTTAACAGTCTTTATCACTTCGGTCACTACAGACGGTAGGATTGTCTGCAAGACCTGATGCACTTCTTCCACGACCGCCTCTCTCATCGAGGCCCTCTGATTAGCATTCTCATCACCGCCCTCAGGATGAGGGGTCACAGGTTCTTCGTGAACTACCCTTTTGGCCCTTGCCCTTCCTCTTGTGACCCGTGGTTCAGCACCACATCCACCGTCACCTCCACCACGAGAAGCTTTCGAAGATCTTCTACCAGCCATTCTCTGAACACACTGAAAGATTCAAACACTAACACGGTCATTCAAGGAACAGCTCAGTTTATGTTAAGTATAGTAAGTCCCTAATTACAGTGGCCAGTTGTGATTAGCCACTTACTTTACTCTTCATACTCCAAGCATTACCTATCCTGACTACATCAGTATCTAAATCTACCAGCCACACATAACCATATAACATGCGCACGTAAAACTGATTAACTTTACAAAAACATACCTGATGGCACGCAGCTACTCAGATTGGCATCCCATTCCCTTTTCGTCCCATTCTCAGTTTAAGATTAGGTTTTTGAAAATATTTAACCAATTCACTTAAACTTTGGCTCTGATACCAACTTGTAAGGCCCCGTTTCCGGGACGCCTACAGTTGGTCATTCATCGCACTCAAAACATATATTTACATTTTTCCTTTCATAAATAGTTGCAGCGGAAACATTAAAAACATAATTTCATTCCATCAAAATACTTTTACACAATAGTACAATCGTCTTTTTAACAATATCATGAAACATTTATTACAAAAGAATTAAACATAAAGATGCCATCCAAAATACGCTGAGTAGCCGCCCCGTGCCATCCTCAGCAACATACCTGCCAACTGGAAACACATCAAAGTCAGCGTTGCTGAGTGGGTTCTAGTTTTATAATAAAACTTACTTTTCTTTCGTAAAACCGTTCTTTACTTCTTTACAAAAACATACTTACATACATGCGTTCACACATCATATGTACATACAGATAATATCATTATTATCTTCGTCATTACGTTCATTACATTCATCATTCATCATTATCTTTCTCTTCATTCTAGATCCTGTCAGACTTTACCCTCTTCATGGCACACAGCCACGATTACTGAGGTCGAATGACAAGGATTCCATTTCATACATTATTAGGATCATTCGTTAATGTTCGTTTCATACGTTCATTCTTTCATTCATCTCTTTACTCATTACCCTTCCTTACTCGAATCTTGTCCTATGCAATATCCCCGACTCATGCTCGAAAGCTGATGTTGTGCCGGGACCCGCTCACAAGTCTCCGACTCATGTCCGAAGACTGACACAACACCAGGATACGCGACAAAGATCCCATATGAGTCAATCACCGGGATTGAACTCCATCCGAGTCTGTTGCAACACAAAGTCGCTCACCTCCTCATCTCGTCTCATGCACTATCCCCGACTCATGTCCGAAGACTGATACTGTGCCGGGGCCTGATAAACAAACCCCCGACTCATGTCCGAAGACTGACACAGTACCGGGATACGCGGCACGGATCTCATCATCCGTCCCTTTCATCATATGCAATACTCCCGACTCATGTCCGAAGACTGATACTGTACCGGGGCCTGCTCACAAACCCCCGACTCATGTCCGAAGACTGGCACAGTACCGGAGTATGCAACAAGAACCTCTTCCGAGTCTTTTGCGACACAGAGTCGCTCACCTCATACATATGCTTGCAAGCCTTTCATTCGTTCATTCATTAAGTCATTCATTCATTCATTAATGCATGCATTCATTCATTCCTTACGTTCCTCTTTTCCTTATCTTTCACTTTACGTTACATAATACTTTCATTACATTCATTAACGTTCAATGCAAAGCCATAGAAAGATAAACATACCAAACAAGGAACATAAACATAAACATAAACATACAGCATCATCACACATACGCATCAATCATACATCACATCACGCACATCATACATACTAAGCATCACACGCACCGCCGTGCCTAACATAACACATAACATCATGCATATTACCATCATCTCCATCAACATTATCGTCATAATCTCATCATCCTGCGTTACCTTATACCGTCCATGCCCTTCACATCGCCGAGGAATTCCATCTCGGTTATCATTACTGAACACTTAGGCGAATGGGCATCTATGCGAATGGACCCTAGGCGAATGGACTATGGGCGAATGGACCTCGATGCGAATGGACACCCAGTCGCATAACTTTCATGCGTATGGCCTTCAGTCGCATGACTTCAGGCGTATGGGCTTCAATCGGATACTCTTCATGCGAATGAACCTCAGTCGCATGGCCTCCAGGCGCATGGACTTTAGTCGCATGACCTCTGTGCAAATGAACTTCAGTCGTACCATCTCTCAATCGCATGACTCCCAAGCACATGAACTTCAGTCGCCTGACTTCATGCGTATGGACCTCAGTCTCATAGCAAACGTGCGTATGGACCTCAGTCGCACCTCAATCGGCCGAATGGCCTCCAATCGCCCTCCAGTCCGTCGCCTAGCCCTAGCTGGTGCAGAGTGCAGTTAGGTCGACTGCAGCCGCGGGTTTTCGACCTCCAACCCTTTCCAAACCTCTTTTAAGCTCAAATCAACCCTTCTAAAGGTTAGGGAAACATACCATGACCTCATACAAGCATAACCAAGCAAGAAATCGAGCCTCTAACGCATCATACACATACATACATACATCCAAACGGGTTTTCACCCAAAAACTCGAAAATAGGTTTTTGGACGTGTTCCAGCCCCAAAATCAGTTGAAAACGTGTAAAAGAGGGGTCCTAGAACTCACCTTAACGATCCCGTCGAATAGAGCTTCGATTTGGCTCGCTCCACGTCGATTTTGGCTACTCGAACCAACCCGGGCCAACACTTCTTCTCTTTTCTCTTCTTTCTCTCTTCTCCTCTCTAGGCTGAAAATGGGGAGAATGGGAGTGCCTCCTCCCTTTTATACTCCCTTGCATCGAAGTTTCTCTCGTTGGCGGGTTTGGTCCCTCGACTTTGGACTTTATTTCTTTTTCTTCTCTCGTCGGCTACAAAGGAAATTTCCGGGTGTTACAGTCCACTATTCAAATCACTGTGCCTTTTAAAGGGCATTGACTTCTCGCGTGAGAAGTCAATTGTTATAGACAGAACCTTTCGCTCGAAAAGAAACCTTTAGCGCGACTGACTTTGATATATTTCAAAATTTTATCTTTTGTTTTATCATTTTATTAATCTTTTCTGATTTGTTATGAAAAATGATTATATTTAGCTAAGTGTTTATAATTATTCTAACACCCTTAATTTTGAAAAGATTTTGTAAAACTAAACAAAACAAAATTAAGAACAAGTAAAATCAAAATTTACGTACAAAAGAAATATACTATTAACTTAAGTATTTTTGATAAATTTTCAAGTATATGATCATATTTCTTTAAAAATCAATTATTGACCATCTTCCAGCATTATTATACACAAGACTGTTTATGTTGATTGTCAATATATTGAATCCTCTTAAAACTTAGAGATCAAGTTTACTTAGACACATACGTTATGATTTTATCATGTTTTGATTAAATTTATATGAGTTCAATGGTTCCCACTGTCAAACATCCTGTAAAACACCTATCTAGCTTTAAAACACTTTTGATATTTCAAGTCACCCTAATTTGACTAAAAGCATTCATTTCTGATCAATCTTTTATGAGACAGTTATTGTCTTAGATAATATATAATTTGAGCATAACTAGCACGAGAAATGTTTCTGAACACAAAATATTAACAAGTTGTAGGACTTATAACTGCCAGTCAGACTTATGTTTTGCCCTTCTCAAGACGTTTAGGATTGACATGCCAAGGCGGAATTACATGCCCCATCTTTTGATTTTGCCTCCTGTGTCATAAATGTTCTCAAAGAAGAAAATATTATTATATAGTATGTATGTCAATGACATATCTTTTATCCAACCTGAGAGGTCTTGTTTTCTTCGTCTTGACACCGTCTACAGCTTAGACTACCCCTTTCTAGCAGGTAGTTGTCTTTGGTTGTCCGTTTTCTAGCCTTTTCACGGCTGTCCAAACTAGGGTTTCGGGTGTTCAGGTTCAACCCGAACATACAAGGTCGTATGGGTGCGTGTGAGGTCTCTTTGCTTGTGTTTTATGCTTGTGTATGTTTGTTGAGTGTTTCTGGAGGTCCTTGTGGTGTAAAACCCGTGTTTAGAGCAGCTCGGGGGCTGCTCATCCCAACCACAGTCGCGATTCTGCAGATCAGGCGACTGGGTCATCCATGCGATTGAGCCGTGCGACTGAGTGGGTCGTGCGACTGGATCATGCGTCTAAGTCAATCGCGCGACTGAGTTGTGCGACTAGGCATGTCGTGCGACTGAGTTGTGCGACTGAGTGTCTGTATGCGATTGAGTCATGCGTGCGAATGAGTGTATGCAATTGAGTCATGCGGTTGAGTGTTTGTGTGCGATTGAGTCAGGTGACCGACTGAATGTGTGCGAATGTGCGTGATTCGCACGGCTGGAGTCCAATCGCACGAATGAAGGTTCAATCGTACGAAAGTAGCTAATTCGCACGACTAAAGGTTGATTCGTGCGTATGGAAGTTGAGTCGTGCGATTGGGTGTTGTGTGGTACGACTGAAGGCCAGTCATACGAATGAAGGCTCAATCGTACGAATGAAGCTGATTCGCACGATTGAGGGTTGATTCGCACGAATGGAGGTTGAGTCGTGCGTCTGACCTTGTTATGCGACTGAAATTGTTGTGTTTGATCCCTCGTGCGTGGTGTGA
This sequence comes from Flaveria ramosissima, assembly GCA_025215565.1. Classification (NCBI taxonomy): domain Eukaryota; kingdom Viridiplantae; phylum Streptophyta; class Magnoliopsida; order Asterales; family Asteraceae; genus Flaveria; species Flaveria ramosissima. The sequence goes on along the minus strand of CM046029.1, from coordinate 40,696,925 downwards.
GTATGTCGTGTGGTGTTGAGGTAACACTAACACAATAATGCCATTGTTCGGCCACAAAGATTAAAGTCAACGCGAGAAAGGGCACAGAAACTATTTTGAACAAATTGAACTAACGCTTTACAACGATCAAAATGACTTATAACTATTGATTCTTATTCAATGCTTCTTCAATAACAACGAGACTTTTACTTAAACATCATCATTAATGGCGACAATGTCTTGTACTTGGATCTACATAAGATCTAGTACGTGTGTCAGTCTGTGTGTGTTATACGCGACCCAGCCGATACGACCCGAACCGACCCATCATTATTGCGCGCTTATACATATATATCATATCATTAATGCTATACAATAATTGTCAATAGGTGTTTGACTGTTTATTTGCATTCAACATTTGGGATACATCGATCATAAATACTTACCACCTAACAAGTGAGTTTCGTGGCCCCTTTTTACGCTTATACAATATTTCAATCATTTACAACTTGGGGGAAAAGTATGCTTATTCATTTTCAATGCTGTACACTTACATACATTTTACATACAAGGAATCAACGTGATACTGTGTTGCAAGTACTATTTGATACATGCTTGGGTCTGCTGTGTGGTTCTATCTTTGCAACTATTTAATTCCAGTGTGGGAACCGACGGTTAGGTATTGGTAGTACTACTGGGTTGACACCCCCACCCTCGTTTGATGGTATACTAGTTGGTACCATCAGTGGCCAGGAACGGGCCCTTGGGTGAATATATGCCGACAATTTCTTTGTGTACGTCGCTAGGTTTGGTTGCAAAGCTCATGTCATGTGATATTTACTTGTGTATATAACTGTATTCACGGTATTCCGACGCGCTTACTTATTACAGCATCACTTACATTTTTATTACATAAACCTGCGAGCTCACCAACAATTATGTTGACCGTTTTAAGCATATCTTTTCAGGTGATCATGCAAGTCCAGGAATCTAGGTGTGCTGCCTTAGTGGAGACCCTAGGATGCATTTTTGGGACTTAGCTCATTTTGATAAAAAATCTTTTGAACAATGTTAACGCTTGTAAACAATTATCAATATTTGAAACTTGTTCCCGGGTTGTAGGAATTAACATTTACATTTTCATCTTATGTGTATATGTGTTATCATTATCATGTTGCTTATGGCTATGTTGTCGTGAACATTGACTAGACACGACACAAGTCCCCTTGTTGTCGGGTGTCATCATGACACGCATGTCATCAATTATTATATTGCTCTCTATCGCTTACCATGTGTTATGACGATCCCGATCTCGTTACATCCCCGTGTTTCCGCTTTTAGCGGGGGTGTGACAGATTGGTATCAGAGCCATTGGTTATAGAGAATTAGGCAATACGCTTGACCTAGACTATAACCTAGGAACCTTCATGTAGATTTGCATGCTAGGACTCTGTATGCATATTATATCTCGTGTATGTGTTCCTCGCTGCTTGGTTTGTTCATCTATTTGTTATGTGATCTTTCCACCCTATGAGAGAGCCCTTGTGCTCACTCTTTTATGAGGTGCTTCTATTGGATCTTTCGTTCCTTCTGCGCGTCGAGTTAGTTTATCAGATCCGGGTATTAAACCCGAAGAGATCTTCACAGATCATGCTATTGCTCTTGACCTTGGACACTGAGATTAACTCTGAGGAGGAATATGTCTGAAACCTCGAAAGATGAGGAAATAGACAACCTCCGCTAGACTAAACGTGATTGTATACATGGACTTACAACTGTTGTGATGTGTGATGACAATAAGTATGATATTGACATGAAATACATGGACTTGATGGATTATTATGGATATGATGTAAAGGAAAGTCGGATGTCATGTAACCGGATCGGGCATCATTCTCGGTACATCGTGGGTGTGGTGGGAACGCTGCGGGGAACCCTATACATAAACATCACCGGTATACCGAGAATATGCTTGAAATAGGCTGCATGGTGGTCTTGACTGACCGGAACGTGAACATTGGAATTTGATAAGTGGAATACTTGTGTATCTTATGGTGACTAAAGCTGATATGTTACCTCTTTTATGATTAGAACATGCCGCCTCGAAGAGTTACCCGTAGCAATAGTGGCGGGAGTGAAGCCCCAAGGGGCAGAGGCCGAGGCAGAGGAAGAGCACCAAGAGCAAATGATGCTCCTGCCAGTAACAGTCAAGGAACAGGGAACGCCGACATGGCAGCCCTGATCGCTCAGCAATTGGCCGCGCTGATTCCTACTATTGTGGCCCAAGTGAGCGACGCACTTCAACAACACCACCCTCACGGGATGGTGGCAACGATGATGGAGCCCAAGGTGGGATCGAGACTGAGACGGGAAACGAAAACCCGACCAGAAACGAGAGCAACCAGGAGACCGGGAATGGTGGTACTGCCGGTATCGAAACTGGGGTAGTTAATGCTCGTCGGGGATGTTCGTACAAGGAGTTCGTGGCTTGTAAGCCGAGGGAATTCGATGGGAAAGGTGGGGAGATCGCGCTAACCAGGTGGTTGGAAAAGATGGAGGCAGTGATTGACATCAGCGAGTGCCTCGACAGCCAAAGGATCAAGTATGCCACTTGTTCTCTACAGGGTAAAGCCCTAACCTGGTGGAACACCCAGGTTCAAGCTCGAGGAAGAGAATCTGCGATGCAGATGTCGTGGGATGAGTTCAAAGCCTTGATCACCGAGGAATACTGCCCTCTCAACGAGATGCAGAAGCTGGAGCATGAGTTCTGGAATCATGCCATGGTGGGGGCAGGGCATGCAGCTTACTGATCGTTTTCATGAGCTTGCAAGATTGTTTCCGCATCTAGTCACGCCGGAATCAAAGAGGATTGAGAGGTACATTTGGGGACTCGCGCCTCAAATTAGAGCTATGGTCACAGCAGCCGCTCCTCCTACTATTCAGAGCGCAATTCTGAAAGCTGGCGCTCTGACTGATGAGATGGTTAGAACAGGGGTTTTGGGCAGAGGAGCCGAGAAGAGGAAAGATGTTGGGCAGTCGAGCCGGTCGAGTGCCAGGAAATTTGAGAAGAGGTCTAAGCCGACCAGGAATTTTGTGGCCGTGTCTCAGGCCAGGAGAGATATGTGGGGCCGCATCCCAAATGTGACAGGTGCAATTATCATCATCCCCCAGGGACGCAGTGCCGGGTGTGCGCGAACTGTAGGCGCCCGGGTCATTTGGCAAGAGACTGTAGAACTGCGCCGAATCTTGTAGCACCCGTCAACGCGGTTAACCCCGCCGGGAATGCAAGGGCTTGCTTTGAATGTGGGAGCCCCGATCACTACAGGAATATGTGCCCCAGGCTGAATCGGGCACCGGGTCAACAGGGGAACAACCAGCAGCAGGTGTTGGCTATCGCTGGGAATCAAGGCCCGGCTACTCAGGGGAATGCAGCTCGGGGACGTGCATTCGTCATTGGAGCCAATGATGCTCGTCAGGACCCGAACGTTGTCACGGGTACGCACTTACTCAATCATCACTTCGCATCTGTATTATTTGATACTGGAGCAGACAATAGTTTCATATCTTCTGACTTTGTGCAATTACTTGATTTGAGTCCTAGTAGGCTAGAAACTAGTTACTCTGTAGAAATGGCCAATGGTAGGGTTGTTCAGGCCGATGAGATCATTAGGAAGTGTTCGTTAACGTTGGAGGATCATACCTTTGAGATAGATTTGATACCCTTCGAGTTAGGAAGCTTCGACGTGATCGTGGGTATGGATTGGTTGTCGCAGAATGGAGCAGAGATTGTCTGTCGAGACAAGGTAGTACGTATCCCTATGCCAAACGGGGAAGTACCAAGGTTCAGGGAGAACGACCGGGTAAGAGCTTAAAGCTTATTTCCTGCATGAAAGCACGCCAGAGTTTACGAAAGCAGTGCTACGCTTTTCTGGCTCATGTGGTTGAAAAGAAAGACGAAGAGAGGAAACTTGTGGATATTCCAGTGGTACGGGATTACCCAGAAGTATTTCCAGATGACTTGTCTGGTTTACCCCTCCACGACAGGTGGAATTCCGTATTGAGTTGGTTCCTGGAGCTACACCAGTAGCGAAAACGCCATATCGACAAGCGCCATCCGAGATGCAAGAGTTGTCTAGTCAGTTACAGGAACTACTGGAGAAGGGTTTTATTCGACCGAGTCATTCACCGTGGGGAGCACCGGTACTATTTGTCAAGAAGAAGGATGGATCGTTCCGTATGTGCATCGATTACCGTGAACTGAACAAGTTGACGGTGAAGAACCGATATCCTCTCCCCAGGATCGACGATTTATTTGATCAGCTGCAAGGAGCTTCGTATTTTTCAAAGATCGATCTTCGTTCTGGTTATCATCAACTAAGGGTTTTTGAGGACGACATACCGAAGACTGCGTTCAGGACTCGTTATGGGCACTACGAGTTCTTGGTCATGCCGTTCGGACTGACTAACGCACCAGCTGTGTTCATGGATCTAATGAATCGGGTGTGCAAGCCTTACTTGGATAAGTTCGTGATCGTGTTCATAGACGATATACTTATCTACTCCCGATCAAAGGAGGATCATGTAGAACATCTTCGGGCTATTCTGGAGCGGCTACGCGAAGAGAAACTTTTCGCCAAATTCTCAAAGTGTGAATTTTGGCTGCGAGAAGTGAAGTTTTTGGGTCATGTGGTTAATGAGAACGGGATTCACGTAGATCCCGGCAAGATCGAAGCGGTGAAGAAGTGGGATACGCCCCAGACGCCATCAGAGATACGGCAATTCTTAGGATTGGCCAGTTATTATCGTCGCTTCATCGCGAATTTCTCAAAGATCGATCAACCGTTAACCCTGCTTACTCAGAAAGACAGGAAGTTTGACTGGGGTTATGCACAAGAACAAGCGTTCCAAACGTTGAAAGAGAAGTTGTGCAACGCGCCTATACTGTCTCTCCCAGACGGAACCGATGATTTTGTGGTTTACTGTGATGCGTCACATCAGGGATTAGGATGTGTACTAATGCAGAAGGACAAGGTGATTGCCTACGCTTCACGACAACTTAAAGTGCACGAAAAGAACTACACCACTCATGATCTTGAGTTGGGCGCTATAGTATTTGCACTCAAAATTTGGAGGCATTACCTATATGGAACCAAATGCATCATCTTCATTGATCATAAGAGCCTTCAACATATTCTGGATCAGAAGGAACTTAACATGCGCCAACGACGTTGGGTAGAGCTTCTTAGCGACTACGACTGTGAGATCCGGTATCATCCGGGGAAAGCTAACGTGGTGGCGGATGCCTTAAGCCGCAAAGAACGTGTGAAACCACTACGTGCACGAGCGTTGGGATTGACCATCCAAACCAACTTGAAAGCTCAGATTCAGATTGCACAGAGTGAGGCATTGAAAGAAGAAAACCTTGCGGAAGAAGAGTTCCGGGGGTTGGATAAACAGATGATTCGCAAGGATGACGGTATTCAGTACTTCATGGATCGCATATGGGTACCCAAATGGGGAGGTGTTCGAACCTTAGTCATGGATGAAGCCCACAAGACGCGATATTCTATTCATCCTGGTGCAGACAAGATGTATCATGATCTTAAGGATCTATACTGGTGGCCAGGCATGAAGAAAGACATTGCCTTATACGTCAGCCAATGCTTGACGTGTTCGAAAGTCAAAGCTCAACATCAGAAACCATCGGGATTACTACAGCAACCTGAAATTCCCGAGTGGAAATGGGAGAACATAGCTATGGATTTCATTACCAAACTCCCTAGAACAAGCAGCTGTCATGACTCGATATGGGTCATTGTTGATCGAATGACAAAATCAGCACACTTCTTGCCTATCCGAGAAGATTACAAGATGGATAAGTTGGCGAGATTGTACATCAAAGAGGTCGTGACACGGCACGGGGTGCCGGTTTCAATCATATCCGACCGTGATAGCAGATTCACTTCACGTTTTTGGCAGACACTACAGAAAGCGATGGGCACTCGGTTAGACATGAGTACAGCCTATCACCCTCAAACAGATGGCCAAAGTGAACGCACTATACATACGCTAGAAGACATTTTGAGAGCGTGTGTAATCGATTTTGGAGGTAGCTGGGATGCTCATTTACCGTTGATTGAGTTCTCCTACAACAACAGCTACCATACAAGCATTGGATGTGCTCCATTTGAAGCGTTGTATGGAAGGAAATGCAGATCTCCCGTTTGTTGGGCCGAAATTGGTGAAAGTCAACTGACAGGCCCAGAGATCATCCAAGAAACAACAGACAAGATTTTCCAAATCAAAGACCGACTCAAAGCCGCGCGAGATCGTCAAAAGAGCTATGCCGACAATCGTCGGAAGCCTCTAGAATTCAATGTTGGGGATCGTGTGTTACTCAAAGTTTCCCCTTGGAGAGGAGTCGTTCGATTCGGAAAGAAAGGGAAGTTAGCCCCAAGATACGTTGGACCATTTGCGATCACTGAAAGGATCGGTCCAGTGGCTTACCAGTTAAGGTTGCCACAAGAGCTTAGCGGTGTGCATGATACTTTTCACGTGTCAAACCTCAAGAAATGTTTGGCCGATGAATCCCTTCACGTGCCAATCAAGGAAATCAAGATTGACGACAAGCTTCATTTTGTTGAAGAACCCATTGAAATCATGGATCGAAAGGTCAAGCAACTGAAGCCAGTAGGATACCTATTGTTCGCGTAAGGTGGAATTCAAAACGAGGGCCAGAGTTTACATGGGAACGTGAAGATCAGATGAAACTCAAATATCCACATCTTTTCGAGCATGACTCTCTTGGACCTAACTCCAGCTGAATTTCGGGACGAAATTCTCTCAACTGGGGGATACTGTGACATCCGTCACATTAAGGTCCGTCAATTAACATGTTTGTCCGTCATCTATTCTATGATTGGTCATTCCTCATCTCTATTTGACTCTTTATGTGGATATCATGTGTGCTTTATTATCGTTGTGTGTGCATTCGTTATAACCATGTGTTAACCTTAAAAAGACTTCTAAAACTTTCATTTTTGAAAGCGTCAAATATACCATTTTATAAATATAATAAATGTTTTAATATAACCATTTCTTAAGTCATAATAACATTAAATCTACTTTTACAATATTTATAAAACACCTGACAAAGTCGTTTTTCAACCGAACCAAATTTGGGAAAACTCGGGGGTTAAGTGCAGGGACTAAACTTGTAATTTTGCAAACTTGGGCTGGGTATAAATACCCCCTTATCAGCCCTAATCCCCATTTCACCATCTTCTTCATCCTCATCTTCTTCACACACAAAATCACCATTCTTGCACCAAATCCAACCCGAGAGGTCTTGTTTTCTTCGTCCTGACACCGTCTACAGCTTAGACTACCCCTTTCTAGCAGGTAGTTGTCTTTGGTTGTCCGTTTTCTAGCCTTTTCACGGCTATTCGAACTAGGGTTTCGGGTGTTCGGGTTCAACCCGAACATACAAGGTCGTATGGGGGCGTGTGAGGTCTCTTTGCTTGTGTTTTATGCTTGTGTATGTTTGTTGAGTGTTTCTGGAGGTCCTTGTGGTGTAAAACCTGTGTTTAGAGCAGCTCGGGGGCTGCTCATCCCGACCACAATCGCGATTCTACAGATCAGGCGACTGGGTCATCCCTGTGATTGAGCCGTGCGACTGAGTGGGTCGTGCGACTGGATCATGCGTCTGAGTCAATCGCGCGACTGAGTTGTGCGACTAGGCATGTCGTGCGACTGAGTTGTGCGACTGAGTGTCTGTATGCGATTGAGTCATGCGTGCGAATGAGTGTATGCGATTGAGTCATGCGATTGAGTGTTTGTGTGCGATTAAGTCAGGTGACCGACTGAATGTGTGCGAATGTGCGTGATTCGCACGACTGGAGTCCAATCGCACGAATGAAGGTTCAATCGCACGAAAGTAGCTAATTCGCACGACTGAAGGTTGATTCGTGTGTATGGAAGTTGAGTCGTGCGATTGGGTGTTGTGTGGTACGACTGAAGGCCAGTCATACGAATGAAGGCTCAATCGTACGAATGAAGCTGATTCGCACGATTGAGGGTTGATTCGCACGAATGGAGGTTGAGTCGTGCGTCTGACCGTGTTATGCGACTGAAATTGTTGTGTTTGATCCCTCGTGCGTGGTGTGAGTATGTCGTGTGGTGTTGAGGTAACACTAACACAATAATGCCATTGTTCGGCCACAAAGATTAAAGTCAACGCGAGAAAGGGCACAGAAACTATTTTGAACAAATTGAACTAACGCTTTACAACGATCAAAATGACTTATAACTATTGATTCTTATTTGATGCTTCTTCAATAACAACGAGACTTTTACTTAAACATCATCATTAATGGCGACAATGTCTTGTACTTGGATCTACATAAGATCTAGTACGTGTGTCAGTCTGTGTGTGTTATACGCGACCCAGCCGATACGACCCAAACCGACCCATCATTATTGCGCGCTTATACATATATATCATATCATTAATGCTATACAATAATTGTCAATAGGTGTTTGACTGTTTATTTGCATTCAACATTTGGGATACATCGATCATACATACTTACCACCTAACAAGTGAGTTTCGTGGCCCCTTTTTACGCTTATACAATATTTCAATCATTTACAACTTGGGGGAAAAGTATGCTTATTCATTTTCAATGCTGTACACTTACATACATTTTACATACAAGGAATCAACGTGATACTGTGTTGCAAGTACTATTTGATACATGCTTGGGTCTGCTGTGTGGTTCTATCTTTGCAACTATTTAATTCCAGTGTGGGAACCGACGGTTAGGTATTGGTAGTACTACTGGGTTGACATCCCCACCCTCGTTCGATGGTATACTAGTTGGTACCATCAGTGGCCAGGAACGAGCCCTTGGGTGAATATATGCCGACAATTTCTTTGTGTACGTCGCTAGGTTTGGTTGCAAAGCTCATGTCATGTGATATTTACTTGTGTATATAACTGTACTCACGGTATTCCGACGCGCTTACTTATTACAGCATCACTTACATTTTTATTACATAAACCTGCGAGCTCACCAACAATTATGTCGACCGTTTTAAGCATATCTTTTCAGGTGATCATGCAAGTCCAGGAATCTAGGTGTGCTGCCTTAGTGGAGACACTAGGATGCATTTTTGGGACTTAGCTCATTTTGATAAACAATCTTTTGAACAATGTTAACGCTTGTAAACAATTATCAATATTTGAAACTTGTTCTCGGGTTGTGGGAATTAACATTTACATTTTCATCTTATGTGTATATGTGTTATCATTATCATGTTGCTTATGGCTATGTTGTCGTGAACATTGACTAGACACGACACAAGTCCCCTTGTTGTCGGGTGTCGTCATGACACGCATGTCATCAATTATTATATTGCTCTCTATCGCTTACCATGTGTTATGACGATCCCGGTCTCGTTACATCCCCGTGTTTCCGCTTTTAGCGGGGGTGTGACATTGTGTATTAGTGTGCAAGTGATTATCAATAGAATATTGTATTCTATGATGAATTCATCATTTAGATGATTTGACACTACTTAGACCAAAATGGTGAGAGCTCCAGGTCTATACTCACGTATAACAAAGGAGATGACCATTTAATCATGTGCCGATGAGAGCTCCAGGTCAGTACTATCGTACAGCAGAGGAGATCATCACTCCAGGTCAGTACTTCCGTACAGCAGAGGAGATTAGCACAAACACAAGACGCATAAATACACCAAACATGGCTCAAAAGATATGGCTTATATGATTTGTATCATGGTGGGTGAAAGATCAATTCTCAATCTAATTTTTCTCGGGACTCAGTTTTTCGTGCAAGCCAAAATGATTGCATAAATCCATACATCCTTAAGCATAAATTTTAGTTTAAATCATTATGCTGCTATCTACTTTATTCTTCAGGCTGAGTCGACCAAGCATATCATTAACGAATCTGATTGTTTTTTTTTATTTGCAATTAAAAAAGATGTAAATCAAATAACAGCATTAGTTACTATCATTTCTCATTTTAAAACGCAAGTCATGTAAAAGCAAGCATTTCAAGATGACATACAATCATTTCTCAGTCATCTCATTTTTATTATACTTTCCCCTTAAATTTTTATTTTTGCAAATCCCTTGTTTTTTTATTATTTTTTTATATTTTTTATGATTTTTTTATTATAATCTTTTTATAAAACTATGCAAAAATAGAAAATTACCAAAGAAGATCTTCCAAACTACACTGATATCAAGATAAGAAATGAATGATCAAGAAATATGCAGTGATTGTAAAGTGAGAACTGTGATTGTGCAGATAAAAATCCAGATTGTGGATAAAATACCATGACCTTAACCTGTTTGTTCCGCCTCGAATTTTAATTAGAAACAATATCTGTCACTAAACCGGATTACTAACAGTCCTCTTGAATTGTTCCCGCACTCATTAACAAATTAGTTAGAAAGGGGAACCCAGGCCATTGTAGTCCTGGAAGTTCCTTTTTCATCAATATAAGAAACCTGTTTCGGCACATAACCGTTTAAACAATCAGGGATTGTTGTATCATTCTTTTTAATTTGCCAAATTTGTTTTGGTTCAATTTATTTGGATGTGAATGAATTAAATTTGGAAATTATTTTCTGTTTAAGAGCGGAAGGAAAAGAATTTGATTTTGAACCTTTGGTCATTTTCTTCTTTGAATCATGTGAAACCGGCTTCACATGAAAAGGTTCGGATGGAGGGTTTTTTCATCCAACCATTCAAAGATTTGAGCTTTTTACCTCTTGATCTAGAAAAGCAACCCGTGCTGCCTTTACCATCTGGGACATTCTTTGTAGACTTACATCCGGAGAAGCAATTTGGTTTGCCTTTACCATTCGAAGCAAGTCTTTGAGGGCACTTCTTTACCACATGACCTTCTTTTCCACACTCAAAACAAGCCTTGAAAGGCTTTTGATACTTGACTGACCCGTGTGGTGCAGGTGTGGATGAGGATTGCTTTGAGCTTGTAGCAGATTCTTGCTTGTTCTGAAGTTTCCCGTTCTGAGCAGGGAATGAGATCTTCACTGATTGACTTGGTTGTTTTGCAGTTGAAGACGAGATCTGTATTGGTCTTAATTCAGCTTTTGGAAGCTTTTGAGACTTGACAATGTCAGGAGATATCTTAATCTGTAAGGAACCAACACGCTCCTCTGTGTTTGATTCATCATCTGAGCTTATCCAATCTTGTATACATAGATCTGCTTCCCAAGGATCTTGATTGACACCTCCTATTGTGTCGGCTTCGGTTATAGGATTCTGATTGCCTGACGATTCAACAACTGTTCCTTCTTTGACAAACCTGACAGGAACAAACGAAGGAATGTTACCTGTTTTGAATTTGTTGAAAAAGGTTGGAGAAGTAACTGATATTGGTTTCAGAACACCAGAGTTGGAATCGTTGTTAATCTTATCAGACCCTTGCCCGAGGAATCCCAAACCTATAGGAGAATCCTGCATATCTCTAACCTCTTTAAGATTAACGCTGCTTAAACCTGCATTTAAACTATTAGTTTCTGCAGCTTCAATCAAATCATTAGATGGATGAGGTTGAGGCATAGGAGAGTAACAATGGGTGCTAGGAGGAGGATAGACGTATGGATTTTCACCACAACCCACTCTTGTTTTAATCCTAGCTCCCCTTTGTTTACACAGTAGCTCTTCCTGTTTCATTCCGGATTTGGTCCATCTATCAAGCTTTGTTTTAAGCTTGCTTGTTTCAGATTCAGCCAAGGTGACTCTTTCGTTTAAAAGATTAATTTCAACATTTCTTTCAAGAAGAGTTCGTTTTAAATGATCATTTTCTTCTAAAGCTTCATTTATTTTTATGAAATACTTGGCTTCATTCTTTTTAAGTTCTGCATTTATGGTGGTTAATTCCTTTTTGTTATCTAAAAGTAACCTATTAGCTTTATACACTAAATAAACGAATTTTGCAAGCAGAAGAACACATATCCTGAACTCTCTCGTATGGAAGATCCAGGATGACTCTTTCAGCAGTAAGAGCCTTCTCGTACTTGCAATCTCTGGTATTTCACTTCCATTCCTCTTCCTTATCAGCATCACAAACTGCATCATTCAACTCAGCTCCACCTTTACCCATTGATGTCTTCTTAAGCTCCTCTTGTACCTCTTCAGTTCCAGGTTTCGGTAAACCGTCGGAATTGGTGCCAGAATCTGATCTCTCTTCTGGTTTCTATTTGGATTTTGAAGTGATCTTTGGAGTTAGATATGTCGCTTCATAGTACTCACGACATTTGATATCCAACTCAATCTCTTTCAGTTTGTTGATCATATCCATTAGTTTTGTGTCGACATAACCTCTTTCTTGCTTCAGCATTTTAACCTGATGATTCCATGCAGACAGAAGCGAGTCAAGAAGCTTTTGTGCAGACGAAAGCGAGTCAAGAAGCTTTTGAATTTGTTCATGATTACTGAGATCTGGAACATAATTCACAACAACTTAAACACACACACTAGAGAATAGAGAGAAAGAGGCGGATGATGAGAGAGCCCTTCTAGGGTTCCGGCGACTTGCTGCCGCTCCGGCGACCCTCGAGCCACGGCCTTGCCCCCGCAGATCCGACTACGGTTCTCTAACGCCGCTTCTCCATTGAGTCGTTGTTTCTTGTAGGACTATGGTGCATTAGCAACCTCGATTAAACGTCATAGCAGGATCTAATCACATGTAACAAGAATACAAATGTGTAATTTGAGTTTTTAACTGGCCATTTGTCAAATTCCGGCCGACTCGAGCCGGTGGTGCCGCCGGTTCGAACTTCTTCTCCTTTTTGTTGCTGTCGTTCTTCCGGTCACCGAAGTTGTTTTGCTGGTTCAAACCGTCTGGGGTCTAATTTGATGCTGATGAGGAGGTATGTGAGCTTGTGAATGGAGTTAAGGTGTCGATTGATGAGGGATCTGAGGCTGTTGCTTCTTATCTTCTTACTGCTATAAAGAACAACAATGGAACTGGTGTTTTGATGTTGTCTGATATCTTTTGGTTTGAAGATTCGTGTACTATGAGATATTGCATATTGTCTTGCCTGTAATTATTTGATTCAATTATGTTTTAATTTCGCAGATTCAAGTTGAGTTGATGTTGGATCTGATTTTGCCCTATTTTATTATTTGTTTGTAGATTTTGGTTGAGTTATGTTGGTGATGGCTTTGCATCTGTTTGCTGGATTGGCTTTGTGTTGGTTGATTTAGTTTGTATTTATTTTTTATTTAATTTCGCAGAACCTGATAAATTCGCCAGAATTTCTACTTTCGCCATAAAAGGTAGTTTCGCCGGACGAAACTACACTTTCGCCGGAATCTCGCCGGAGTTTCGCATGATAGTTTCGCCGGAATTTGCAGTTTCGCCGGATAGTTTCGCTGGAATTTGCAGTTTCGCCGGACAAAACTTTAATTTCGCCGGAAACTATGAACTTCATTCAAGATCAGATCTAGTTTCGGCTCATGAAGATTTGAAGTTCTTAAGAACACCAAGAACACACACTAGTGTGTGTGAGAGAAACTTTCAGATGTCAAGTTTTTCATTGATTTTTCTTGTACAAACGATGATGTATATTCAATATATGTTGAATATAGTGATAGATCTGATGTTGTTGTTGTTGAATTTGTAGAAATTTGAACTCAGGTCTACTTTGTCTCTCTAGAACCCTAGTTTCTCTCTCTAAAAATTGATAAACATCTTCAAAAATCAGCAACAAATTCTTCAAATCTTCAATGCATTTGATCCAATATGGCTCTGATACCAAATTGTTGGCCTAGGTTGATCAAACTTGAATCAAATCATGAAGATAATAGATCAAATTAACATAAACACACTAAAACCGCAAATTGATCTATATTGATTGCATATAATTTGTAAAAGTGAAAACCCCAATCAATTGGTCATTCAACCATTAACCTAATTCTAATTACAACTAGGATATTTATAGTCTAGTCTAAGTTTTCCTATTTACACATAATCCCCTAGACTATATAACTAGACTAAAACATAACTCAAACAAAGTAAAATATATCTTGTTCACACAAAATATATTTATTACAATAAAACTCCTAGTCATCTAATCTTCAACGTCTCGTCTCGGTTCTTTGTCTCGAACGTGTCGGGTTTGACTTTTGTTGACTTTGACCGTGATGTTGACTTTGACCTTGACGTTGACTTTTGTTGACTTTGGCTGTGTTTATAATATAGACTATCTTGTTGACTGTGTTTATAATATAGACTATCTTGTACAGCTCCAACATAACAAAAGTTAATCGTTCCCAAATATTGGCCTAAAAATCAAATATAGAATGATCAAACGCCTTAGTAAATAAATCAGCAATGTAGTCATCTAAAAAAATAGATTCGAAATGTATCAGTTTCCATTCAAAACAATCATGGATAAAATGCATTCGGATGTCGATGTGTTTTGTCATTGAATGTTGAATTGGATTCTTCATAAAATTAAGAACTTCAATAATATCACATAGAATCTTTGTGTCATAAATGTTCAGGCCATAATCAAGAAATTGTTGTATCCAAACAATTCGTGAACAACTTGAAGCAGCCACATATTCAGTTTCCGCAATTGAAGTGGACAACGTCTACTACTTTTTCACTATCATGAATTTAATCTATTACTTAGAATTGACATCCACCAGTGGCTGACTTCATATCCAAGTTACAGCCTGCATAATCACTGTCAGTGTAAGCATATAAATTGAAATCGTAGCTTTTACGATACCATAACCCAAGTGTTGGTTGGCCTTTAAGATATTTAAAAATTCGCATGACAGCTTTCATGTGTAATTCTTTTGGATTACTTTGATAATGTGCACACTGACAAACAGGAAACATGATGTCCAGCTGCTTGCAGTAAGATGCATCAAATATCCATTTATTGATCTGTACATGTGTTGATCAACGTCGTCTCCCGTGAGATCTAGAGTTAAAGTAGAACGAGAAGACATATGATTTGGAGCAATCTTGGAGTCTTGAAACTTGTATTTGTTAAGGATACTATGAACATATTTTTCTTGACGAATTAATATCCCTATATCATCTTGTTTAACTTGAATACCCAAGAAAAACGACATTTTCCCAAGAGAACTCATCTTAAATTTCTTCTTCATCACAGCTTCAAATTCCTTGCATAAATCATTATTTGTAGATCCTATAGGAGTTGAATCTAGACGCTCGGGAAATCAAATCAAGATCAAGAAAAAGTTCAAGAGTTCAAGCGCTAAGCAGTCTATCCGCGCGACAAGTGTCTGTCGCGTGAGAACTAGGTTCTCGCGCGAATAATTGTATTCGCGCGAGAACATTTTGTTTTAGTATAAGTACTTAGCTTGTTTTGTATTTAGTAAGCTTTTACCACATTTCTTGAATTTGTACTCCTTTGTATTATATTGAATTTAGAGAGCAGTAGTAAAGAAGAAGTTATTTACATCGTGTTGTTTCATTCTACTCTTCTACTTCTTGTCCATATTGATTACATTCCGCATACTCAATTATGAGATTGATCTGATTATTGTAACGATCCTTACAATTGGTATAAGAGCCTTATTGCTCTAATACGATTGAGAAGTTGATTACTTGAAGATTACGTAAGTTAATTACCTGTGATCCTTGAAGTTCGAGTTGATTTCTGTTATTTTGGATCAATTTGGAGGATTATGAAATAGTTTCGCTCGACAATTGGTGAATTGATAATGATTTTGGGATTAAACAAGTTCTTTTGAATCAATTAGAGACAATTAGGATCTAATTTGAACTTAATTCACTAATTGAACAATTGATTAAACTGAATATAATCAATTTGGAGTAAATCTGAATCTAAAAAGCTTCGATTTGGATGAATTGAATCAGACGAAAAGTTGGTTGATGTGTGTGAAAAAGTACATTTCACGCGAAAAGACTGGTTTTTGCATGAGACAGTTAATATTTTGTTACAGAAAGATAACTTACGTGCGAAAACTTGAACCTTTCGCGCGAGAAGTCGTTATCATTTTGAGCCAGAACTTCGAATTTTGAAGAAATTTTCTAAGTTTGTTTCAAGAATATTCAATCGCAAATCTGAAGCACATCACTACTACTCTAAATTTTGACAATGAGATAGGCACAAGCACAAAATCTCCCCGTCTATTGAATGAGGAAGACTATCCAGATTGGCCTTATCGTTTTCAGAACCATGCCATTTATACTGAACCTAGGATGATGAGGTCAATCAAACAAGGCCAGTATATCCCGGTGTACAAAAATGAAAGGATGAACTGGTTCCCAAACTCGAGCATTTGTGGGATGAAGATAATCTTAAGAGAATGGAACTTGATGTTAAAGCATATGCTGCTATCACTATGTCTCTCACAACTGAGGTAACACAAAAGTTTAATGACTACACTAGAGCTAAGGATTTGTGGGATGCTATGGAAGAACAAGTATGGGGAACAAGGATATGAGAGAGAGAAGGAAGGATATGCTTAACGAAGAGTTCAATATGTTTAATCATATTTTTGGTGAGATTTTGGAAGCTCAGATGTCTATGTTTGTGAAACTGATCACCAAAATGAAGAGTGCGGGTATAACTCTTTAGAATATTGCAGTTAATAAAAAGGTGTTAAATTCTCTACCTTATAGGTGGAACAACAACTGCACTACCATTAAAAGAACCAAGGATCTGTTTACCTTGTCTTTAAGTGTTCTCATTTCTACTATCAAATCCTATGACATGGATGATAAGCAAAGGGCTGCAAATTACATCAATACTATGAGAGCAGAAGCATCAGCTATGTATGCTAAAATGGCAAGTAACCCGAACTACTATGTTAGCTACTCTCAGTTGTGCCAGTTACAACAATCATCATCTTCTGCTCACTCCAATGTGAAAGATCAAGTAGTACCTTAATCCTTGTCTCAATACTCAACTACACACCAAAATCCTTATGTCCAAACTCAAGCCCAATCTTATTCTCAAGTTTACTCACCAATCCAAACCACTCAAACAATACAACAACCTTTTGTTGTGAATTCTCAACCCAACAAGAAAACCATTCAGATAGCTAAAGAGCATATGACACTTTTGTTGATACATATGTACCTAGATCCTGATATGAATGTAATATGTCTTGTTTGTCTTACACTTATGTAATGGTTGGGATATTAATGAAATGATAATGTTTGATTGTGATTTATAATGTTTCATATTTCATTAATGAGTTGATATTGAATTGGTTATATAGGTTAGTGATTGTTTGAATTGATACACATAATGTTATATAAATGAATACATTCAAACTTAGCAACATGAAGTTCTCATGCGAATGGCCCATGCGAATGGACCATACGCATGAACAACTTCAGGCGAATGACTCAGTCGCACGACTGAACCAGGAGACTGGATCAGTTGTATGATTGTAACATGAGATTGGCTCAGTCGCACGACTGAACACTCAGTCGTGCGAATGTATCAACCGCATGGCTCAATCGCACGACTTAACCATACTAATGGTTCAGTCGCCCGAATGAGCAACCCTAACCTATAAATACCACCTAATTCGTGGAAAAACGTAAAGCATTCATTCCAATTCGACTCCAGACGTACCCTAGTCGTCCACAAACCTCCAAGTTCATACTCCAAGTTCATAGAACGCTGTAGATCGATTCCTAATCGATTCTTGACGTTAGATTCAATACCTTATTGTTTATATGTGCGTTCTCACTGATTGGATCGCCAATCAAATAGGATTCCGCACTATTTGGTTTGGTTAACACGTTAATCAGTTGGTGTTTCATTCAAATACCAGATCCTAACAAGTGGTATCAGAGCTTTGGCTCTTGATTTCGTGTGATTCAATCAATTTTGATACAAAGGTTGTGTTTTTTCACTAAAAACGCAATCTTTTTGTCGTTTCTTGGACGTCCCCTGCTCATCAAGTTTTGGTTTCTCTGGCATAAGGCGATTAGGGTTGGTGAAAATTCGGGTTTTTACGGCCAAAACACGTTTTTCCTAGAAATTTTCGAAACACAGCAGCTTCAGTCGCACGATTGACCCAATCGCACGACTGGACTTCATTCTCATCCCCAGACGTACGATTAGACTCAGTCGCATCTTCATTCGTACGACTAAGCAAACCATTCGCATTGTTCATCCACATCAGTTTCATTCGCACGACTGGACCAATCGCTTAGTTCAGCCGCACGATTGAACCAGTCGCATAGTTCATTCGCACGGGTAGCCCATTCGCACCACTCCATTCGCACCAGTTAAACAGATTGTTTAAGAGACTTAAAGTTAATCGAGATGGAGGATCAGTTTTCAGCGTTTACAGCCGGGAAGGACTCACGGATTCAGAACTTACTGAAACTGGAGAGTGAGGTGGGGAATCACAATAAACCCCCGAAGCTTATAACGTTAGATGAGTTTCCCCACTGGAAACAACGTTTTGAGATCTACCTAAATGGAGTGGATCCAAATATGTGGGAAGCTATTGAGACGGGGTACAGTATGCCGGTGGGAGCTGATGGGGTGAAACTTACTTTAGGAGGAATGACTGATGCACAGAAAGTTAAATATAATGCTGAAAAGAGAGTATATGCATTGCTAACATAGTCTATTCCTAAGGATATTTTCACCAATTCTCTGAGAATAAGCAAGCCAAGAAGTTATGGGATGAGCTGGAGAAAAGATATGACAGGAATGCTTCGTTGAAGGCCATTAAAGCTAAGGAGTTGAAGAAAGAATTTGACAACTTTCATCGATGGGAAATGAGAGTTTAGACGATGTCATTGATAGATTCTACCATTTGATGAGCGAGCTGCACACACATGGTGTCACCACTACCATGGAAGATAAAGTGTCGAATTTTGTAGACGGGTTGCCAGAAAATGGGCTTCTTTTGTGTCAAATCTAAGACAGAATGAAATGTTAGCAAAGTTGGACATTAATGATTTCATTCTAAAGCTGCGAGAAGAAGCAGTAAGGATGAAGTACCGAGCTCAGAATTCTTCATATACTCAGAATCCAGCTTTGTACAATGCAACTCCACAAGTTAAAACGTCTCGAGCACCTCTTCAGACTGCCTTTGTGTCAAGCTCATCTGGTCCTTCACAAGCCTCTCCTTCAGGATCAGAAACGTCAAGGTCTTCTAGTACCCAATACATAGGATCTGAAGCAAATGCTACAAGACTGTAGACAACGTGACAGTAGAAGTAGCACGATAGCACATGGATCTCTTGGCAGCAGTGGTCCATTCCTATGATGGACTTGTTGCTGGGAAAATTGGAAACTGCCATCTGGCAGACGAGGACTACGAGCAGGTAGATGAGACAGAACTGGAGAGGATGGACATTATGTGGGCCTTAGCAAGTGCTGTCCGGAGAGCTAAGAAGTTTGTGAAGAAGACCGGACAAAACTTGGTTGCTACTAAGGACACTACTTTTGGCTTGACAAGAGCAAGGTGACCTGCTTCAACTGTGGAGAAAAGGGGCACTTCAAATGAGAGTGTGTTAAGCCAAAGAAGACTGGAAACGGGAATCCATTCTCGTCCTTCACTCGTCAAGACAAGCAAGCTAGCAGTTCTACTTCATCAAGCAAGGATCCAAAAGCCTTGACTGCCCATGATGATGAAGGACAGGACTGGAGCTTTCGGTTTGTCTCTCCGGGAGAATCCAATATTGCGAGCGTGGAAGACTTAGATGATGATTCCGCGAGTGAAGGAGATATTGCAGTTGAGCTAGCGATGTCAAACAGTGAAGAGACTCCAACTGAGGTCAGCTACAAGCCTGAAGAAGGGACGTCTACAACAAAGACAGAATCACCAGAACCAGAGTCATCAGATGCTGCGTTGATGGCTGATTCATCAGAACCTCCTCAGGTAAGTACTACTGACCAACTTTTCAAAAATCATGCTTGTTCTGATTGTAATAAATTTAGAGAAAGCATAGATCAGAAATTTTCTAGGTTATTAGATCATAATGATAGCTTAGTAAAGGATTTGCAACTGTGCACTGAGGCAAATAGTGTTTTAAAACAAAATGAGCATAGTTACAAAGAAAAGATAGACCTTTTGAATAAACAGCTTAGGGAAACTGAAGTAGTGGCCTTTAACCAAGCTAATGACATTAGGTACTATCTTAACTCCCTAGAAGACATTAAGAAACAAAAAGCAGCTTTAGAAGTAGAAGTCAACTCATTAAAGCAAAAACTGCACAGTTGGACAAGTTCATCTCATATTGTCCAACACTTGGTGAGAGAGCGTAACAATGGGGAGGGTTTGGGTTATAAAGTGGTTCCACCACCACCTGAGACCTTGATGAACACTAAGAGTAGACCAATAAATAACAATCCCATCAAGGATCATGTGGTGACTACTCCTCTTGTAAGTGATCCAGATTCCTCGTGTTCTTTAATTGAATCTGGAACAAAACAAAAGGAGGCCACTTCAAAGGCAAAAGGTAAAATGCCTTGTGTTAATCTGGAAAAAGAATTTGAAAAAGGTTGATATAAAGTCAGGGTCAAACAAAGTCAAATCTGAACCTAAAAAGACTGTTAATGTTAACCTTTCACGAGTCTCATGTCAAAGTACAGTTAACCAAAATGGAAAAGATGTTAAAAATGTTAAAACAATTAAGTTTGTTAAACAAGAGAAAAAATCAAAAGAAGCAGAGTCAAAACCCAAACATAATGATGTCACTAGGGTGTCACACACATCTCCACATAGACAGTTTAATCATAAAGTTGATAGCAGGTCATGCTACAACTGTGGACACATTGCTTCTTTTTGTCCTTACTATCAGACACTTAGGAAGAAAATTGAACTTCAGGATTCAAAACCTAGGTCTTCTAAGAGGAGTTCTTTAACTCCACCTAGAAGAACTAGTGAACCCCAAGTTCAACCCATTAGCCAGTCGTCTGTTTATCACAAACAGGCCTTACACAAATCTGGCTTATGGAAAGAAAAGTCATCCTCTGTGTCTGATCATGATGACGAGAAGGCAACTGAGCTACCCTCACCTTCTAAGGGTCAATAGGTTGAATTCATGATGTGTGATGCCTCTGGGAAACCCAAGCCAGTAAAGGCTTGGGTTCCTAACCTAAACTAATGTTTTAAATTGTATGTGTAGGGTGTTCGCTACAGTGCTGAAACCAACACGTGGATTGTAGATAGCGGAGCATTCAGGTACATGACAGGAAACAGGGCTCTTTTATCAAATGTCAAACAAATAAAAGGAGGGCATGTTTCTTTTGCTGGTAACAAAGGAGGTTATATCACAGCTCAGGGAGAGGTTGGAAATCAAAAAGTTAGGTTTGATAAAGTGAACTACGTTCAACAACTTCAAAACAACTTACTTTCTGTTTCCCAAATATGTGACAAAGGATTTAAGGTCATATTTGACAGCAAGAAGTGTTATGTCCTAAAGAAAGACTATGTGATTCCGGAGGACCAAGTTTTGATGACAGCTTCAAGATATAAAGACCTTTATGTTTTGGATCTCTCAACGGCTTCTACAACGGATCATGAAGTTCAGTGCTTCCTATCAAAAGCTACTGAGAAGGACTCCATTTCCTGGCATAGGAGAATGGGACACATTAATCAACGGAAGATGAATCACTTGATCCAGAAGGATCTCGTGAGAGGAGTTAATGTCAAAAATTTCCAACTTCCGGATTTCTGTGTAGCATGCAAGAAAGGAAAACAGACGAAGAAGTCTCATAAGGAAAAGAAAGTTCATTCTATCGAGCTTCCTCTTGAACTTCTTCACATGGATCTGTTTGGTCCACTCAGTACAAAAAGCATTGCAGGTGACTTAAACTGTTATGTGGTTACTGATGACTACTCAAGATTCTCTTGGGTAATGTTTCTGAAGTCCAAATCAGAAACATTTGAGTCATTTTAGGAATTAGTAACCAAACTGGAATCTCTCTACAAGCTGAAGGTAAGACAGGTACGCTCAGACAACGGAACCGAGTTCAAGAATCAGTGGATGGAGGCTTACTGCAAGGAAAAGGGAATTGTGCACCAGTTCACTTCTGCCTACACGCTTCAGATGAATGGTGTTGCTGAGAGAAAGAATCGAAGTTTGATAGAGACAGCACGGACAATGCTAGCAGACTCGAAACTGCCTATCCAATTCTGGAATGAGGCAGTGGCAAATGCATGTTACACATTTAATCGAGTTCTGGTAGTCAAGCGCCATGGCAAGACATGTTACGAGCTACTACAACGACGTAAACCTAATCTGGAGTATCTCGAACCATTTGGCGCGTCGTGCACACTTCTGACGAAGACTCAAGAAGGAAAATTCAGCGAGAAGGCTGATGAAGGTATCTTCCTAGGATACAACATACCGAACAAGAGAGTTTACAACAACTCAACGGGTTTAGTAGAAGTGTGGTGTAATGTTGATGTTCAGAGATATACCACACCACCTACTGGAAAAGGACCCGCTTACTTTTTCGACTATGATGGATTCTTCAAGTCCTTCAACATACCTATCTTCCCTTCTCATGACGAGTTAGCTACACGGATGATGTATGATATCTTGAATACACCATCACTTGATTCAACATCATCGAGCTCACAGGGAGAATCATCTCACCACTCAGGGGGAGCACTCGAAGACAGTGACTCCTCCTCAGAATATGAAGCTGAAGAAGATGACCAGAACAATCAGGAGGGACAGGTTCCAATTCCTGCAAGTCCACAAGCATCTAACAGTGATGCCTCTTCGACTTCGGAACCTCAAACTCCTTCTACCTCAGATGCAGAACCAAATGTTCATAATCTTGGCTCTGAGGTAGTCGTTCCTACCACTCCAGGATCACGTCTAAATGTCTATCATCCCCTAGACAATGTCATTGGGGATGTCAGATCAGGAGTGCAGACCAGAAATCAGCTGTACTCAGCTCATTATGCCTCAGTAATGGAAAAAGGATACATTCATGATGGTGCTTATCGGTGTTTTGTCTCGCAGTTTGAGCCAAAATACGTCAGTGAAACACTGAATGATGAGGCATGGGTGAGTGCCATGCAAGAAGAACTTCTTCAGTTCAAGAAGTTAGGTGTATGGACTCTGGTAGATAGACCTAAAGGTGCTAAGGTCATTGGCACCAAATGGGTCTTGAAATGCAAGAAGGATGACCAAGGCGTCATTATCAGGAACACGGCTCGACTAGTAGTTACGGGATTTGACAAGTCGAGGGCATTGATTACAATGAAGTTTTTGCACCCGTGGCAAGGATGGAAGCAATCCGCATCTTCCTTGCTTATGCATCGTATATAAAGATCAAAGTCTATCAATTAGATGTGAAGAGTGCATTCCTTCATGGTGAAATCCGAGAGACAATTTATGTCAGTCAACCCGAGGGATTCGAAGATCCTCATCATCGGGACAAAGTTTACAAACTCGACAAGGCCTTATACGGGCTTCATCAAGCTCCAAGGGCCTGGTATGAGAAACTATCGACTTATCTTGTGAAACACGGCTTTCGCAGGGGAGTCATTGACTGCACACTGTTTATCAAAGAAAAAGATGGAGACTTACTGCTAGTACAGATCTATGTCGATGACATAATCTTCGGTTCAAAGAACGAAGAATTATGCAAAGAATTTGAAGTAGTAATGAAGGCGGAGTTTGAGATGAGTGCCATGGGGGAGATGAAATTCTTTCTCGGGTTACAGGTGGATCAGACACCAAAGGAATTTTTCTACATCAGACCAAGTATGTGGGAGACATTCTCAGTTGGTTTGACATGGAGAATGCTTATGCAGCTGGGACTCCACTTGCTACAAACCATGATATAGCACCCGATGAAAATGGAGACCTGGTAGATGCAACAATGTACCGAGGAATGATTGGATCTCTCATGTACCTCACTACCTCAAGACCTGACATCATGTATGCTGCATGTCTATGTTCTGGATATCAGGCTAAGCCAAAGGTTAACCATCTGATCGGGGTCAAAAGGATATTTCGTTATCTGAAGGGCACACCCACACTTGGGTTGTTGTTGATGCATGTATGTCCCTAGATCATGATTTGTAATGTAATGAATCTTGTCTGTCTGATTATGATGTAATTTGTATTGATTAATGAAATGACATGAATTGTTTGTTACTTGTGATGTTTAATATTTCATTAATGAGTCGTGATTGAATTGATTGGGTTTATGATTGTTTGAATGGTTACACATTATGTTATATTAATTAAAACATTCAAACTTAACTTAATGAAGTTCTCATACGAATGGCCCATGCGAATGGACCACACGCATGAATAACTTCATACGATTGACTCAATCGCACGACTGAACCAGGAGACTAGATCAGTCGTATGATTGACACATAAGATTGGCTCAATCGCACGACTGAACACTCAGTCGTGCGAATGAATCAACCGCATGGTTCAATCGCACGACTGAACCATACTTATGGCCCAGTCCCGCATTGAACAATACTAACCTATAAATAGACCCATTCGTGGAAAAACGGATGCATTCGTCCCATTACGATTCCAGACGTACCCTAGCCGTCCAGAGACCTCCCAAATCGTTCTCCAAGTTCACAGACACAATTAGATCGATTCTAATCGACTTCTAACGTTAGATTCAATTCTTATTGATTCTTCGTGTGTTCTCACTGATTGGATCGCCATCAATAGGATTCCGCACTATTTGAGTTGGTTAACACGCTAATCACTAGGTATTTCGTCCAAATACCAGGTCCTAACAAGTGGTATCAAATAATTAGACTTAGAGGCTGCTAGACCACAAATGATATGTTGGTAGATTCAACACAATAGATAATTAGACCTGATTGGTGATCTCAAGATCAAACTAAGTTGTTCAACTGACTGTGGGCTTCCATCTTATCACTGGTTAACATAATCCAACAATATTCCAATAAGGGTAATGAGCAATTAAACGCCACAAAGGTGTGCGCATGACCATAACTAGAGCAAAGCAAGAAAAATATGAAAGACAAATGCTATAAAGCTAATGACTTATGTTGTTGGTGCATTTGTGTAAATAAAATAAGCTGCTCTAACAAGGAGATAGGTTTTGTGCCTCTCTGCTGTGCGATGGCACTGACCTGAGGATAAGCATAACCTAGATATTCTAGAATTCATTGTTGTTTGCCGCCTCTCTGCTGTGCGATGGCACTGACCTGAGGACAGGCTTCTCTTTGAAAGCTCTAAGAATAGTCTATTCTTGTAATAATACCCGTAGACCGCTCAAAAGCTCCTGAGGAATGTTGATTACCATATAAGTGTGGGATCCACAAATGTTAGTTGAAATAATTAAACCTAAATTAGTCACCAGTCTGTGTCAAAAGTCTGTGTATGGATTTAAGTGGACAAACATACTGACAATCATTGTGGCTACATTCTCTAAGTTGGTATCAAAGCTTTGGCTCTTTATTACGTGTTGATTCAATCAAGATTGCATAAAAGTTTGTGTTTTTGCATTAAAAACACAATCTTTGGCATCAAAAGTAATCTTGGACGTCCCCTGCTCATCGAAGTTTGGTTTCTACGGACTTAGGCGATTAGGACTTGTGAAATTTCGAATTTTTACGGCTGAAACCCGTCAAACCTAGAAATTTTCGCAAAACAGCAGCTTCAGTCGCACGAGTGACCCATTCGCACGACTGGACTCCATTCGCGTTGCTCATACGCACGATTGGACCTAGTCGCACCCTCATTCAGCCGAGTGAACCGTTCGTTCGCATAGCTCATACGCACCAGATTCATTCGCACGACTGAACCAATCGCCCAGTTCAGCCGCACGATTGAACCAGTCGCAGAGTTCATACGCATGATTAGACCATTCGCATCCTTCAGTCGCATCAGTGAAAGTTTGTTTGATTAGATTCTAAGTTTATTCGCCATGAAAGATCAGATGTCAGCCTTTACTGCTGGGAAGGACTCGAGGATACAGAACCTGCTGTTGCTTGAGAGTGAGGTGGGTAATCAAAATAAACCACCAAAGCTCTTGTTTTTAGATGAGTTTCCCCACTGGAAACAACGTTTTGAGATCTACCTCAATGGAGTAGATCCTAATGTGTGGGAAGCCATTGAGATTGGTTATAGTACGCCGGTGGGAGCTGATGGAGTTAAGCTAACGTTAAGTGGGATGACAGACGCACAGAAATTCAAGTACAATGCAGAGAAGAGGGTTTATGCATTGATCACTCAGTCTATCCCCAAAGACATATTCCACCAGTATTAAGAGAATAAGCAGTCCAAGAAACTGTGGGATGAGCTAGAGAAGAGATATGATGGGAATGCGTCATTGAAGGCAATCAAGGCAAAGGAGTTAAAGAAGGAATTCGATAACTTCTCATCGATTGGTAACGAGAGTTTAGACGAAGTCATAGACAGATTCTACCACTTGATGAGCGAATTGCATACACATGGAGTGGAAACGACCATGGAAGAGAAAGTGAGCAACTTCGCAGACGGATTGCCTGATAAGTGGGCTTCATTTGTGTCTAACCTAATACAGAATGAAATGCTTATAAAGCTGGATATTAATGACTTCATTCTTAAGTTGCGAGAAGAAGCACTAAGAAAGAAGTATAGAGCTCAGAAGTCTTCGTACACACAAAATCCAGCTTTATACAACGCCACGCCTCAAGCTAAGACATCTGGAGCACCTCTCCAGACTGCATTTGTGTCTAGCTCGTCAAGACCTTCACATGCTTCTCCTTCTGGATCAGACACGTCAGGGTCGTCATGTACCCACTATATTGGATCAGAAGCATATGCTACCAAATTGAAGACCGAGAACCTCGGTAATGTGACCGTAGAAGTAGCTCGAGAGCATATGGATCTTTTAGCTGCAGTGGTTCTTTCATATGATGGACTTGTTTCCGGGAAGATTGGAAACTGCCATCTGCAGATGAGGACTACGAGCAGGTGGACGAAATGGAGCTTGAGAGGATGGATATAATGTGGGCCTTAGCTAGCGCTGTCCGAAGGGCGAAGAAGTTTGTTAAGAAGACTGGACAGAACTTGGTAGCCACTAAGGATACCACATTTGGCTTTGACAAGAGCAAAGTGACCTGCTTCAACTGTGGAGAGAAGGGGCACTTCAAGAGAGAATGTGTCAAGCCAAAGAAGACGGATAATGGGAACCCGTTCTCGTCCTTTACTCACCAAGACAAGCAAGCTTCCAGTTCTACTTCATAAAACAAGGATCCAAAAGCCTTGACTGCTCATGATGATGAAGGACAGGATTGGAGTTTTAGGTTTGTCTCACCAGGAGAATCAAACATTGCCAGTGTTGAGGATATTGATGATGATTCTGCGAGTGAAGGTGACCTAGCAGTTGAGATAGCAATGTCACATAGTGAAGAAACAACTGCAGCTGAGGTCAGTTACAAGCCAAAGGAGGAGACTTCCACGTCAGAGACAGAGAAGTCAGAATCACCAGAACCAGAGACATCTGATGCTGCGTTGATGGCTTACTCTTCTGAACCAACACAGGTAAGTACAACTGACCAAATGTTTAATAATCATGCTTGTTCTAATTGTGATACTTTTAGGAATAGCATAGATGAAAAATTTGCTAGGTTATTAGATCATAATGATAACTTAGTAAAAGATTTACAACTGTGCACTGAGGCTAATAGAGTATTAAAACAAAATGAGCATAGTTATAAAGAAAAGATAGACCTATTGACTAAACAGCTTAGGGAAACCGAAGTAGTAGCCTTTAACCAAGCAAATGACATTAGGTACTATCTAAACTCCCTAGAAGATACTAAGAAGCAAAAGGCAGTTCTAGAAGTAGAAGTTAATTCATTATAATAGAAACTGCATAGTTGGACTAGTTCTTCACACATAGTTCAACACTTAGTGAGAGAAAGGAATAACGGGGAGGGATTAGGCTACAAAGTGGTTCCACCACCACCTGAGACCTTGATGAACACTAAGTCTAGACCAGTAAATAACAACCCCATCAAGGATCATGTGGTGACTACTCCTCTTGTTACTGATCCAGATACCTCATGTTCATCTACTGAATCTAGACAGAAACAAAAGGAGGCCACTTCAAAGGCAAAGGGTAAATTGCCTTGTGTTAATCTAGAAAATGAATTTGAAAAAGTTAACTTAAAGTCAGGGTCAAACAGAGTCAAATCAGAACCTAAAAGGACTTCAAAAGTA
This sequence comes from Flaveria ramosissima, assembly GCA_025215565.1. Taxonomy (NCBI): domain Eukaryota; kingdom Viridiplantae; phylum Streptophyta; class Magnoliopsida; order Asterales; family Asteraceae; genus Flaveria; species Flaveria ramosissima. The sequence goes on along the minus strand of CM046029.1, from coordinate 40,668,719 downwards.
AATTTTTCACATGCTTCAAGTCAAAAACCAGTTAACCAAAAAGAGAAAGATGTTAAACAGGTTAAAACAGTTAATTTTGTTAAACCAGAGAAAACATCAAACGCACAAGAGTCAAAACCTAAAGTGATTGATGTTACTAGAGTGTCACGCACTTCTCCACAAAGAAAGTCTATTCATAAAGTTGATAGCCGGTCATGCTACAACTGTGGAGAATGTGGACACATCGCTTCCTATTGTCCTTTCTATCAGACACCTAGGAAGAAGATTGATCTTCAGGACTCTAGACCTAGGTCTTCTAAGAGGAGTTCTTTGACTCCACCTAGAAGAGCTAGTGAACCTAAAGTCCAACCTGTAACTTAGACGACTGTTTATCATAAACAGGCCTTGCACAAATCTGGCTTATGGAAAGAGAAGTCATCCTACGTGTCTGATACTGATGACAAGAAGGAACCTGAGCAACCCTCACCCTCTAAGGGTCAATGGGTGGAGTTTATGATGTGTGATGCCTCTGGGAAACCCAAGACAGTAAAGGCTTGGGTTCGTAACCTAAACTAATACATTTACTTTGTATGTGCAGGGTGTTCGATACAGCGCTGAGACTAACACGTGGATTATAGACAGCGGAGCATCCAGGCACATGACAGGAAATAGAGCCCTTTTATCAAACGTCAAACAAATAAAAGGAGGGCATGTTTCCTTTGCAGGAAACAAGGGAGGCTATATCACAGCTCAGGGAGAAGTGGGAAATCAGAAAGTTAAGTTTGATAAGGTGAACTACGTTCAACAACTTCAGAATAACTTACTTTCTTTCCCAAATCTGTGATAAAGGATTTAAAGTCATCTTCGACAACAAGAAGTGTTACGTGCTGAAGAAAGAATACATGATCCCAGAGGACCAAGTTCTGATGACTGCTTCAAGATATAAAGACCTTTATGTCTTGGATCTGTCAACAGCTGCTACAACGGATCATGAGGTTCAGTGCTTTCTATCTAAAGCTACTGAGAAGGATTCAATCTCCTGGCATAGAGAATGGGACACATTAGTCAAAGGAAGATGAATCATTTGATTCAGAAGGATTTAGTGAGAGGAGTAAATGTAAGAACTTCCAACTTCCTGACTTTTGTGTAGCTTGCAAGAAAGGCAAACAGACAAAGAAGTCTCATAAGGAAAAGAAAGTTCATTCAATAGAACTTCCTCTTGAACTTCTTCACATGGATCTGTTTGGTCCAGTCAGTACAAAGAGCATTGCAGGCGACTTGTACTGTTTTGTGGTCACTGATGACTACTCAAGGTTCACTTGGGTAATGTTTCTGAAATCCAAATCAGAAACATTTGAGTCATTCAAGGAATTAGTAACCACACTGGAGTCTCTCTACAAGCTAAAAGTTAGACAAGTACGCTCAGACAACGGGACAGAATTCAAGAATCAATGGATGGAGGCATACTGCAAGGAAAAGGGAATTGTGCATCAATTCACTTCTGCCTACACGCCTCAGATGAATGGTGTTGCTGAGAGGAAGAACAGAAGCTTGATAGAGACTGCACGGACTATGTTGGCGGACTCGAAACTGCCTATCCAATTCTGGAATGAGGCAGTGGCGAATGCATGTTATACACTGAATCGAGTCCTAATAGTCAAGCGCCACGGAAAGACATGTTACGAGCTACTACAAAGACGCAAACCGAATTTGGAGTATCTTGAACCTGTTGGCGCACCGTGCACACTTCTGAAGAAGACACAAGAAGGAAAATTCAGCGAGAAGGCGGATGAAGGAATCTTTTAGGATACAACATACCGAACAAGCGAGTTTACAACAACTCAACGGGTCTTGTAGAAGTGTGGTGTAATGTTGACGTTCAGAGATATACCACACCACCTACAGGCAAAGGACCTGCATACTTCTTCGATTATGATGGATTCTTCAAGTCCTTCAACATTCCTCTCTCTCCCTCAGATGATGAGTTAGCTACTAGGATGATGTATGATATTCTGAATACACCATCTAGCACACATGGAGAATCATCTACTCAGTCAGGGGGAGTAGTCGATGATAGTGACTCCTCCTCTGATGATGAAACTGAAGCAGATGACCAGAACAGTAAGGAGGAACAGGTTCCAGTTCCTGAAAGTCCACAAGCATCTACCAATGATGCACCTTCGACTTCGGAACCTCAAACTCCAACTACCTCAGATGCAGAACCAAATGTTCATAATCTCGTTTCTGAGGTGGCTGTTCCTACTACTCCAGGATCACGACTAAACGTCTATCATCCCCTTGACAATGTTATTGGGGATGTCAGATCAGGAGTACAAACCCGAAATCAGCTATACTCAGCTGATTACGCCTCAATGATGGAGAAGGGTCACATTCATGATGGTGCTTATCGATGTTTTGTCTCGCAGGTTGAGCCAAAATATGTCAATGAGGCACTAAATGATGAGGCGTGGGTGAGTGCCATGCAAGAAGAACTTCTGCAGTTTAAGAAGTTAGGTGTATGGACTCTGGTTGATAGACCTAAAGGTGCTAAAGTCATTGGCATCAAATGGGTACTAAAATGCAAGAAGGATGACCAAGGAGTCATTATCAGGAACAAAGCTCGACTGGTGGTTCAAGGTTTTCGCCAAGTCGAGGGAATTGACTACAATGAGGTGTTTGCACCTGTGGCAAGAATGGAAGCTATTCGTATCTTCCTTGCCTATGCATCGTACATGAAGATTAAAGTCTACCAATTAGATGTAAAGAGTGCATTCCTTCATGGGGAAATCAGGGAAACAGTCTATGTAAGTCAACCCGAGGGATTTGAAGATCCTTATCATCGGGATAGAGTTTACAAGCTCGACAAAGCTTTATATGGGCTTCATCAAGCTCCTCGAGCTTGGCATGAGAAACTCTCGACTCATCTTGTGAAACACGGCTTTCATAGAGGAGTCATTGACTGCACACTGTTTATTAAAGAAAAGGATGGCGACCTACTGCTTGTACAGATATATGTTGATGACATAATCTTCGGGTCAAAGAACGAAGAGTTATGCAAAGAGTTTGAAGCAGTGATGAAGAAAGAGTTTGAGATGAGTGCTATGGGGGAGATGAAGTTCTTTCTCGGGTTACAGGTGGATCAGACACCTAATGGGATCTTTCTACATCAGACCAAGTATGTAGGAGACATTCTCAGTCGCTTTGACATGGAGAATGCTTCTGCTGCTGGGACTCCACTTGCTACGAACCATGATATAGCACCTGATGAGAATGGAGATCTTGTAGATGCCACTATGTACCGAGGAATGATTGGATCCCTCACGTATCTCACTGCCTCAAGACCTGATATTATGTATGCTACATGTCTATGTTCTAGATATCAGGCTAAACCTAAGGTCAACCATCTGATCGGGGTCAAGAGGATTTTTCGTTATCTGAAGGGTACACCCACACTGGGATTGTGGTATCCTCATGATGATGACTTTGAGCTTACCGCGTATAATGACTCGGATTACGGGGGATGCAAGATGAACTAGAAGTCTACATCAGCGGGGTGTCAATTCTTTGGGAGAAGATTAGTTACCTGGCAGTGTAAGAAGCAAACATCAGTTGCATTGTCAACCTGTGAAGCCGAATATGTTGCTGCTGCAAGTTGCTGTTCACAAATCATCTGGATTCAACAGTAAAAGCGAGATTACGGTTTAAAATTCTCATCTACTCCTATTTTTGTTGATAACTCTGCTGCAATTGCAGTAACTAAAAATCCGGTTCAACATCCTAAGACCAAACACATCGGTATTAAATACCATTTCATAAGAGACTGTTTTGAAAAGAACTTAATTGATGTGGTTAAAATTAATACTGATTTTCAACGCGCTGACCTCTATACTAAAGCCTTTGATAAACCACGTTTTCAATATTTGCTAGAGGTCAACGGCGTCAAAAAAAGTGAGGTAATTCTTGATGATGATAATGTGTAGTCCGATGTAGTTTAGTTAAAGTCTATTTTATTTTATTTTATTTTATTTGTTTTATTTTCGTCTGTTATATTTAAACTCATGTTATTTTGCTATTTATTAAAATCCTAAAATAATTAAACCAGTAATGATTTTAGTATTTTAGGGGGAGAATATGTCAGCAAGTTAACATTAAAAAAAAAAAAAACGAGGGAGAAGGAGTAAATAGCTGAAATAAGGTAGATTGTGTCTGTGATATGTTGGATTCTTTATGCCCAAGACACATAGAATATTGATGTGGTTAGTACGTTATGATCCAAGTCGGGTCATACCCAATAACAAGCTTAGCAAACACCAATTAATATTTAATTGATGATATGATCATGCAATTAAATAAATACACCAATTTAGAAAATGGGTTTTCTAAATAAGTTGCATATGAGATTGAACAACTTATATGGATATTTTGTTCATGGATATTATTTGAAATGTTGTTTAATTTAGTTAAATAACATCAAATAATAAAAGTGTGTGTGTATGTTATATAATTAAAAGGTTAATTATATACATATATCTTTATTAATCTTTAGTTTGACAAAAGATTAATGCATAAGGACCAATTGGGAAATTAACTTAAAATGGGAACAACCCTAATAAGGGTTCGGTCGCCCCCCCTCATTTCAGCCATCCCATTGTTTTGTTTTTTGGCTCTCTTGAGTTCATTCTCTCCAAGAACACACACATACATTCCAATCTTTGATCTCTCTCATATATGCAAGAACCTCAAGGCACAAACTCCTCAAAACTAGAAGAATACTTCGGTTGCAAAGAGGTTTTCAAAGGTCTTGATCTCGGCTGAAAAATGGGTTTTTCAGCAGCTTATGAGGTTCGGTTTTGGTGTTCAAATCCTAGCAACAATGGTGTTTTCTTAGAGGCTTGTGGGTATGGACACTTGAGGACTTCTACCCTTGAAGTCTTGGCCTTTCTTTTGACTCATTTCAGCCTCATTTTGGTCGATTTTCACAGCATCCAGAAAGGTTTGTTATGGTATGATTATATCCGATTTTGGGTGTTCTTGTTCATATTGTATGCTTGCTTTTCACATAAAAAGGATCCTCTTGTTATGGGTTTGTTTATTTACACATGATAATGGTTATTTTCAGAAACTTTAACAAGTTTAAACTTGAATATTCCGCTGCGTTTTGTATGTTTAAATGGTTAAACAAGATGTAAATGATCTTACAAACCCCAACAATGGCATCTAGAGCCGGTTATGTGGAAACTAGCATCATTATCCTTGTAAAATTAGTTTTAAAGAATGTTTATCAAGTCATTAGAGGCTGATTTTGGTTGATTTAATAAACCCCATGTCTTTCAAAGTTACATCTTCATGCTTATGATTAAACTTTGAAAGATAGAAATGTCAATTGGTTGATATGTTTTGGTTGTTGTTTGTTTGAACAAACAAACCCTAATTTTCAGTTTATGTTGGCTGAAAATTTGGGGTTTGATGGGGTTTATTTTGTTTGTTAAATGATGTATATGGATACATATATTAGTGCATAACATAGCCTTGACCATGTATGTTTTGGATTTGGTTGATTGTAATCTTGTCATGTTGGTTGTATTCATTCTTTATGGGTTGTAATAATTTCTTTTGTGTTTCTATTTGGGTTGTAATTTGTTTATTCATTTGGAAATGTAATAAATAGATTAGGAGTATTTTTCTTTTACTAGAAAATATGTATTAGGATATATATTTTGTAAAAGAAGATGCTCGGGATGGAAGCATAAAAGGAAGACACAAAGGATGGACTTGAAGCATTTGGATGCAAGTTCAAGTGGGGGTCTTTGGAGATCTCATCATTTGTGTTATGTTGAACCCTTAGGAAAGACCTTATGACAACACTTGTGATGGCAAACAAGTGTAGTCAACTTAGTGGCTATGGTTATGCACATATGTTTGTATGATTATGTTTGTTTGGTTGTTTGTTGTATGATTGTTGTTTGATATTTGGATATGCAAAACCAACTCATTAGCAAACTTAACAAACTAAAAATCTATGGTTTCTAATCATTAAGTGGTTAATAAAAAGTTATTATAAGGATTAATGATTTAATAAAAGAAGTTTTATTAAAAGAGAACCATAGGGTACCATGTATTTGAAAGCATGCGAATACAAGGTACATAGAGTTTTCATAACTAGATTAATGGAAACTTAAATCCCTTTGGTAACAAGTCTAACACCATCCTTTTACACGACACTCGAATTTCTTGGGAACTATTTGTGGGATAAAGGTCACCTAACCACTTGTAGGGAACTTGTATCTTTGAGGTGAGTCTAACGTACTTGTGGGATAAAGGTCACCTAACTACTTGTATGTGAAAACTCACACGTGTGTGTAAGTAGGACGACTTGAATTGGAAACCATGTGATTAGGGTCACCGAAGCATGGCGTACAATGGTGTTGATGGGATTAAACATGCCAACTAAACATATGATGTTTAACCGATCCCATAAGACTAGAAGTTGCAATAGGTTGCAATTGTCAACTGTTGACTACCTTGTTAATTTAAATAATGGGATAAAGGTCACCTAACCATCATTTAAATGTAACGTTGGATTCTAGATTTTAATTATTAATTGTCTATGAGACATGTAAAGGGTATTAATAGTTAAAATGCAATTTTTCAGAAATACTAAAATGAACTTTGTAATTTTGTAGTAATGGCAGCAAACCACGATGTTACTACCCCGACCGTCCCTACCTTATCACCGAGAACCATCTTAAAAGAGGATCGTCTTAACCATAATAAACTTATGGACTCAATTTCGAAATTTGAGAATCGTTCTCAAAATGAGTAAAGGCCTATGTCCTTGACGATCCCATACCTCACCAACCAACGCTGTTGATGTTAAGGCCTTTTGACGACTGGCTTAGGCACACTAAAGATTCTGTGCAAGTATCCTACCTCATGTTGGGAATATGATTCCCGAACTCCAAAAGGGTTTGGAGCATCATGGGGCATATGACATGATAATCTAGTTGAAGGAAATGTTCCTTCAACAAACTTTAGTAGATTGCTACGAAACGGTTCGAGCACCTTATACATGTCACATGGAAGAAACCCAATCGATATCATCTTATATATTCCTAAGATGAAAAGCCACATTGATAGCCTCAAGATGCTTAACTGTCCTGTCTCAAAGTAGTTGGCCAAGGATTTGATTCTTGATTGCCTAACTAAAGGTTTGTGACATTCATAATAAACTGTAATATGAATGGGTGGGACAAGAGCATTGGTGAACTTCACGCAATGCTCAAAGCAACCGAGGCAGGGATGGGTAGAAAGGTTATACCTATTCTCTCGATCAATGAGGAAGGCTATAATAAATGGCCAATCCCGATCCTAAGGCAATTATTGCCAAAGGAAATGAATACATCAAAGCAAAGGTTAATGCGAAACCTCGAAAAGCCTAAGCTTATGAAGCCTAAGGTAACGAAGAACGTTCCATGCTTTGAGTATGGAGAGATAGGACAATGAAAAGGAATCGTTCCTCCTATCTCAAGGAGTTGAAAGACAAGAGGGATGTTGAGCAAACCTCAAATACAATTTCCATGATTCACACATCGTATTAAATGTCATTTCTTCAAACACATGGGTATTGGATACCGGATGTGAAACTCATTCTTGCAATTGTTGCAAAGGGGATCAAAAGAAATGTGCGCTTCAAGGAAGGAAACTCTATTTTGAGACTTTCAAATTGTTTGGAAGTTGTTCTCAAAACCTTTTGTATGCACCTAGTTTGACTAGGAACATAATTAAGGTTTCCTATTAAAACAATGTGATCATGATTTAAAGTTTGTAAATGATGGTATTAAGTTTTATGGATGATGAATTTCATTTTAAGGACATACCTTCTAATGATATCCATGAATTGGTTCATGATAATTCGTCCTACAATAACTTATTATACACATTAAGCACCAAGAAACTTAAAATGGGTTTAAGTTGTTATTATCTTTGACATTATCGTATTAGTCACATAAACAAGAATTGGATTCAAACACTTCAAAAGAATGGTCTTTTGGAAACAAATGAAAATGTTTCATTTGATAAGTGTGAACCAAAAGACTTACTAGGAATAATACATTTGGATGTATGTAGTCCTTTTAAGACAATGACAAAGATTGGTGAAAGATACTTCATTATTTTACCGACGATTACAGTCGCTATTATTGTGTGCACTTGATGACGCACAAGTATGAAGCTTTTGAAATGTTCAAAATCTTCAATAATGAAGTAGAATATCAACTCCAAATAACTATCTGTGTTCTTTATTCTAATAAAGAAGAAACTGAACCCTATTTGGATATGGTTCAATTTATTATGGCTATGAGCTTACCATCTTTATCATTTTGGGTTTTCGCATTGCTCTTTAAGTCTCATATTTTGAATATGACCCGGACCAAGAAAGTGTGGATTAGTCGAATATCCTAGAGACTGTATAGGATACTGTTTCTTCGACTCAACAGAGCAAAAGTATTTATTGCTCGAAAGGCTAAGTTCTTGGAAACCGAGTTCTTTATGGAAGGAATGACGTATAGAACTATGGAACTTGATAAGGATCAAAATCCACAAGCCGGTACACTTTTGGTTGACACTAGCTAACAACAAGAGGTTGTTGATGATAATCAAGAGGTTGATAAATATACACAAAACGTTCACAAATCTGGTAGAGTTAGTATTCCATCTAAGTGATATGAACATTCCAAGAATGGATGCTATGTGGTTGACCCCTGAAGGCTAACCATATACCAAGATGCTATGTCCAATTTGGATTGGGACAAATTGCTAGAAGCTATGAACGTAAGGATGCAATCCATGTATAACAACCAAGTTTGGGAATTGGTTGACCCTTCACTTAACTCCAAACCGGTTGGATAAAAGTGGGTTTTCAAGACGAAAACAGATATGCATGGAGACTTGAATACTTATAAGTCAAGACTTATAGCATAAGGTTTCCATCAAACTCAATTGGTTGAATATGATGAAACTCTTGCGCCTGTGGCAATGCTAAAGTCGATTAGGATATCACGTGCCATAACTGCATATTTTGAATATGAGTTTTCGCAAATGGATGTCAAAACCGCTTTTCTTAATGAACATCTCGTAGAGACTGTCCATATAGTTCAGCATGATGGATTTTGTCGATCCATGACATCCTAATAATGTATATAAGTTAAAGTGATCAATCTATGGATTGAAACAAGCATCGAGAAGGTTGTGTATATATATAAAGGCTAGTGGGAGCATAATTGTATTCTTAGTGTTGTATGTTGATGACACACTACTATATGGAAATAATATTCCAACCTTGGAAGGTGTTAAAACCTAGCTTGGAAGATGTTTTTCATATAAGATCTCGTTTAAGCCACCCATATTTTGGAATAAGGATCTATAAGGATAGATCGAGGTGGTTGATAGGGTTAAATCAAAGTGTATATATATTGATAAAATCTTGAAAAGGTTCAAGATGAAAAACTCTTAGAAAGGTATGGTACGTATTCAAGGAGGGACAGTGTTGACTACGTCTCAATGTCCAAGCTCATAGGATGAGCAAAATCAAATGAAGGATATCCCATACACATTTGCTATAGGATCCATCATTTGTGTGATGATATGCACTAGACCGGACGAGTCATGCTTATTAAATATGAAAAAGTGGATACCAATAGAAATAACCATCGGATGGCTCTTAAAAGTATATTGAAATATCTTAGTAGGACTAAGGATTTGTTTCTAATATACGGATCTATTGAAAAGGAAGTCGTTGTAAAGGGTTACACGAATGCAGGCTTCCAAAAACTGATCGAAATGATTATTCGATCACAATCGGGGTATACTTCCATTACAATGGAGGAGAAGTGTCCTTGAAAGGTTCAAAGCAAGACACGGTAGCATTGTTCACTACAAAATCCGAATACATAGCCGCTTCATTGGCAGCTTGGGAAGCTGCATGGATAAATTTGTCCATTGCTTACCTAGGGGTGGTCTCTACCATTCAAGACCCCCTAGAAATCTTTGGTAATTACGTGGGTAAGATTACTCAAATCAAGGAACCCTCGTACTCATCAAAAGACTAAGCACCTTGAGCGGAGATTCAACATCATAAGGGATGGAGTTGAAAAGGGTAAAGATATGTATTCGTAAAGTTCATAAAGATCAAAACATTGCTGATCACTAACGAAGCTCCTTGATAAGGGCAAAGTATGAGGGTCATACTTGTGCCTTAGGATTTCGATTTACTGGTGATATGAATTGATCTGTTTAGCATATAAAACATGGAACATTTGTAATATTTAACTCTTTATATATTTGAGTTATGTTCCCTTTTAGCATGTTTATATCCATGAATATGTTTATTATTCTAAATGTCCGTAGTCGGTCATATTTGTGGGAACAAATATGAATGTAAGACTATTGTGAACATGGATTGGTAGATATTCATAAGGTATGAATATAGAGCAATTGGTTGCTACCAAGGTTCATAGATATTTGTGGGATACAAATATTGGACTGACCCGCGTCTCAAAATTTTACTACATAGAATCTCTTTGATTGATCATAAGTAATTTTGAGTAAAGGCGAATATCATTTAGTATCCTCAGACCTGAGATGCATATTGGGTTTTGATATTCACCAAATGTTGTACCTTGAGTTAGTTCTTCACTGTTCTGAAATAATGGACAGTACATAAGGCTATGTTCAGGTGTGACACAAGGTGATTGTGAGAAACGTATGCAGTCAAGATGGGATTTGTTCCTCTTATTCGTTGAGAGTATGATGTCTAAGGCCTGATTAAGTTAAATCAACAAGGAATGATCATTCTGTGTCCTTGGATTTAACATGACATCTGTAACAAAAGGATAAATGATTGATTCACCTAAATCATTTCAAGTTTGGAACTTGAAGGGGATGATGTTATTGAATGGCTTATAGTCATGCGTATTAAGGGTAGTAAACCGTTGTTAGGCGGTATTTACTGCTTGCATCAATCTTCTATGTATCTTGTGCAAGTGGGAGATTGTTGGATTCTTTATGCCCAAGACACATAGAATATTGATGTGGTTAGTACGTTATGATCCAAGTCGGGTCATACCCAATAACAAGCTTAGCAAACACCAATTAATATTTAATTGATGATATGATCATGCAATTAAATAAATACACCAATTTAGAAAATGGGTTTTCTAAATAAGTTGCATATGAGATTGAACAACTTATATGGATATTTTGTTCATGGATATTATTTGAAATGTTGTTTAATTTAGTTAAATAACATCAAATAATAAAAGTGTGTGTGTATGTTATATAATTAAAAGGTTAATTATATACATATATCTTTATTAATCTTTAGTTTGACAAAAGATTAATGCATAAGGACCAATTGGGAAATTAACTTAAAATGGGAACAACCCTAATAAGGGTTCGGGCGCCCCCCTCATTTCAGCCATCCCATTGTTTTGTTTTTTGGCTCTCTTGAGTTCATTCTCTCCAAGAACACACACATACATTCCAATCTTTGATCTCTCTCATATATGCAAGAACCTCAAGGCACAAACTCCTCAAAACTAGAAGAATACTTCGGTTGCAAAGAGGTTTTCAAAGGTCTTGATCTCGGCTGAAAAATGGGTTTTTCAGCAGCTTATGAGGTTCGGTTTTGGTGTTCAAATCCTAGCAACAATGGTGTTTTCTTAGAGGCTTGTGGGTATGGACACTTGAGGACTTCTACCCTTGAAGTCTTGGCCTTTCTTTTGACTCATTTCAGCCTCATTTTGGTCGATTTTCACAGCATCCAGAAAGGTTTGTTATGGTATGATTATATCCGATTTTGGGTGTTCTTGTTCATATTGTATGCTTGCTTTTCACATAAAAAGGATCCTCTTGTTATGGGTTTGTTTATTTACACATGATAATGGTTATTTTCAGAAACTTTAACAAGTTTAAACTTGAATATTCCGCTGCGTTTTGTATGTTTAAATGGTTAAACAAGATGTAAATGATCTTACAAACCCTAACATGATACAGATTCAATACCTTTGGAAAATGATAGTACACAGGAACAAATCAAGAGGGACTTTAAAAATTTAAGTTTTGAAAAGATGCAAAAATTCAAAGTATAAGTCTGAGTAGCCTAAGTAATATAAAAAGGGAATATGATAGAAAACTGGCAACTCCTAAGGTGACACAAAGAAAGTAGACTTAGAGGCTGCTAGACCACAAATGATATGTTGGTAGATTCAACATAATAGATAATTAGACCTGATTGGTGATCTCAAGATCAAACTAAGTTGTTCAACTGACTGTGGGCTTCCATCTTATCACTGGTTAACACAATCAACAATATTCCAATAAGGGATAATGAGCAATTAAACGCCACAAAGGTGTGCGCATGACCATAACTAGAGCAAAGCAAGAAAAATATGAAAGACAAATGCTATAAAGCTAATGACTTATGTTGTTGGTGCATTTTGTGTAAAATAAAATAAGCTGCTCTAACAAGGAGATAGGTTGTGTGCCTCTCTGCTGTGCGATGGCACTGACCTGAGGATAAGCATAACCTAGATATTCTAGAATTCATTGTTGTTTGCCGCCTCTCTGCTGTGCGATGGCACTGACCTGAGGACAGGCTTCTCTTTGAAAGCTCTAAGAATAGTCTCTTCTTGTAATAATACCCGTAGACCGCTCAAAAGCTCCTGAGGAATGTTGATTACCATATAAGTGTGGGATCCACAAATGTTAGTTGAAATAATTAAACCTAAATTAGTCACCAGTCTGTGTCAAAAGTCTGTGTATGGATTTAAGTGGACAAACATACTGACAATCATTGTGGCTACATTCTCAAAAGTTCAAATCAATGTGAAAATCTAAGAGTTTCAGTATGATTTCCTTAAGTTGCTAACGACTCTGGATGAACACCTAGAATTTGAGCATCAAAAGTTTTAATAACAAGTCCCAAATGATCTGACTTGCCTGTATGATTCCAAAATTGAATTGGTCCAGATATGATCAATCCAAGTTAAAGCTGTCTACTCCCGAACCAAGTCTCGTAGATATCAATCTCTGGATTTATCTATCACAAAAAGCCAAAAATAAGTTTGATTATGTAATTAGTTTAAAGTTTCTAAATTAGTTAGTCGTTTTTCATTTTAATTTTAGTAGTGTGTCGGACTACATCAGGAAACTCAGAAAGGAATCAACTCACTAAAAGGGTCATGTTTGAGATGACCATGTGTGCTTTGAAAGTTTAAAATAGTCACGTCTGAGGTGACAAAGTGTTGAAAAAGGGTCACGTCTGAGGTGACTAAAGTGTTTAAAAGGATCACGTCTGAGGTGATCAAATGTTTTCAAGATAAAATGATCATGTCTGAGATGATCAAAAGCTCATAACATTAATTTCAATTAATTAAAAGGGTTTAATAGTAAATTGGTAAAAATGGCAGAAAATTAACTAAGTGTGACCCATTCGCACGATTCGACCATGAGAATGGACCAACCATGCGAATGGCTTCCACTCGCACGAATGGCTCATCAGAATAGCCCATTCGACCGATTGGAAGAGGGCGAATGAGTCAGTCGACCGATTGAAACTCATTCGGTAAACTGAACATGCGAATGAAAGGCACGGCTGAGCTAGTCGACCGACTGAATCTCAGTCGGTCAATTGCATGCGACTGGTTGGGCCAATAGTACGATTGAGCCTGAGTCGCCCGAATGAACTGGGCGACTGAGGCCAGTCGGCCGACTGAGCCCAGCTTCAGTATTTAAATGGCTCAGTCGATCACATTTCACTCATCACTCCCAAATCGCCCTTACATCGCACTCCCTACCGTTACTCTACCAAAATCTTATTAGACCGTGTTTTCTCATCATTTTTGATTCACTGACGTTCACCATTGATTATACAGGTAGACTGAAGTCTTGTTTCATCGAAATCAGAAAGATTGAAACCCTAATTTGGTGATATTCGAACGAAAACAAGAAACGGACAGAACGTGACCTAATAACCTACTTAAACTATGCAAAATGTTAAAATTAAGGTTAATAGGTTATTAGTAACAAGAATGCGAGTCTATTGAACCGGTAATCCATGTGAAATCACTTGTTTTGATCAAGACTCGAACCACAGGCGACTGAACAATTGAGACAGGCGACTGGTCGTCCGGATGAACTTCAATCGCACGATTGAATCTTGCGATTGGGTCACTCGGCCGAATGAACCATACGATTGAGCTCAGTCGGCCGACTGAACCATTCGCAGACTCAGTCAGCAGACTGAACCCATTCGCATGTCACATTGAGTCCAGTCGCATGAAAGAACAAACGACTGACTTCAGTCGCATGATTTATTCGCACGAATGAATCAGAATGATTTTCAACATTACACTTAGAACAGAATTTTTCATGTCTTATGTACTAATGGTTCTATGTCTTGTGTGTTTCAGGAAAATGGCAGAAAAGTGGTCCATAAATCCAAAGCACAACATCTGTGCTCATTTGGATCACACCACCAGGAACGGGGCCGAGTTTACTGACATTATAGCCTTTCTGAGACGGTCTCGGATTCATAAGGCTATCTCCACGCCTTGCACGCCATATAGATCACTCCATCAGGCATTCTGGGAGAATGCCTCGGTGGACCGCTCCCGTGAGCCGTACTGTATTAGGAGCTCTATATTGGGCCATGATATTGAGATCTCTGCTGCCGACATCTAGAGAGTACTAGAGTTTGGGGACGACACTGATCATCCTACTAGACTACATCCGTTGACAGTGAGAGGATGCTTCCTGAGGATAAAGTACGCTGGGGACATCAACTCAGGTGTGCTCAACAAGAGCAACCTGAGCCCCCAGTACAAGTACTTAGCACACGTGATCCTCAAGTGTGTTGCATCGAGGAGGGTTGGGTTTGACGACCTTTCAGACCAGATCCAAAATGCCTACATGGCACTGGTTCTGAACCACCCCTTCAGTTTTTCCAGCATGATATTCTCCTACTTGGTGGAGAACTTGGAGGCCAAGGGTAAAGAGGGGTTTTGTATGTACCCCAGATTCTTACAGCTCGTCTTCAACGAGAAGCTGCCACAGTTGCCCAAAGAGAGTCATGACGCAGTGGCCTTAGAGATTATGGATGATACTACTCTGGGCAGGATGAGAGTTTACAGGGGGAAGCAGGTAAAGCCCCAAGTGAAGAGACTGATTGGCCACCTGGCCAACGAGAGGTATGTGGCGCCTGGCAAACGCAAATGGCGTCATGATGACAGCGACTCCGATGATGAGAGGTTGCTCCTACCAGATATGGATTCTGATGATGATGATAGTGGCGACGCCGGGGATGATATGCCTGCTCCACCTAGAGGCACTGATTCAGATGTTATTCCCCCGGGGTCGGCCACTGCCGGAGAGGTTGCTGAGACGGCCGGTTTCCATCAGGAGTTCATTGTTGGTGATCAGGAGGAGGAGGAGTCGGATGAGGAGCCCCTCACTAGGACTGTGGAAAGCAAGGTTGTTCCCACAGAACACGGGCTTAGGGTGGTTGGTGAACACCCTCGGGATTCCACAGAGAGAGAGACTGACCCGAGCTATGCTCCGGGTTCAGTGGGCAGAGCTGCAGGGGGAGCATCCACTTCCACCGGGATTAGGAGGAAGAGGATGGCTCAACCCCACGGACTGAAGAAGAAGAAGCGTCGCCTGACCTTCGTTACCACTGCTGCCTCTACTTCCACCACCACAGCCACCACTACCACCTCCAGTGACATACCACCATCATCACCACAGCCACCACATCCACTACTACCACAGCCACCACCTTACCTACCACCACTGTATCCTTCCCATCCACCACCATACCATTCACACCTACATCACCAGCACCTGCTTACCGACCCATATTGATCACTGCTACTACCACCACCACCTCACATCATGCCGGACCATCAGCCCAGCCATCACACCTATATGGATCTACTCTACCTCACATCGGGGTAGAGGAGCAGCTGTCGGCGCTTAACCGTATGGTGATGCGCCTGCTAGCTGCAGATGAGGAGAAAGCGGCGCAGATTCGCCAGTTGACCGACCTGACTGATGCCCAGTCTCAGCAGATGGCAGAGCAGGCTCGGGTGAAAGATCAGCAGACTCAGCTAATTGATGCTCAGAGAGTCGAGATGTCCCAACTCCAGGACCAGCAGGCCCAATCAGCCAAACGTATAGAGGAGTTGGAGACTAACAACAAGAAGATTATGCTGAGGTTAAACGGGTCAAAGGATGAGCCCTTGAAGATAAAGGAGGGTGATGGGGATGATGGAGATGGTGATGATGACGATGAAGATGATGATGAGGATGAGGAGGATGATGAGGATGATGAAGAGACAGAGGAAGATAGGACAGAAGGAAAAGATGATGATGACGAAGCAGAAGGAGGGGATGCGGCTGCATCGGCCTCTGCTTCTGGTCAAGAACGAAGATCTAAGCATCGACAGGACCAGTCATCTACCACTTCTGCTCCTCCGAGCGATGTGCCCAGGATTCAAGACAAAAGTACAGATTAGATGTATTTTGTATTTATTTATTTTGTGTTTGAATCATGTAATGAAAAACAAATGTTTTGAATGTTTATATATTAAGTTTATATAAGTCTGTTTGATTACTTACTAATGATTTATGTGTTGAATGTTTAAATCAAACAGATCCAAACTTTCAAAGGGATGAGTTTGACATTGCTCCCCTTCAACAGGTCAAGACTCAACTAACCATGATTCTTGATCTGCAAGGGATTGTAAGAAGGTCTGTGAGTTATACCCCTGAAGAAGGGGAAATAATTCATGACCTATCTAACGAGCAACTGGCAGAAATGTTCAGACTCAATCCTGATGAAATTGTCAAGGATGCTCCAACAGCTGATTCGACCAGTGATGAAGAGCTGAATGACGTTGATGAAGTTGAGGTCGAGGATATAACTGCAGAAGAGTACCCTCAGTACGCTGACAACGAGGGTAATGTGGTCCCCAATCTTGGTGAGTCCCTAGTCAGTGATACGTTTGAGGTACTAGACGAGATGGAGCAGGAAACCGAAAAGACCGAAGGAACAGCCCAAGCCTCAAATGATGACGTAGACATTCGAAAGGCTGAATGGGCTGCCTGTTTTGAAGAAGTGAGAGCCCAACGTGCTGCACCAAAGAAAGATGCCTACACCAAGCTCTACAGAGTCAAGAAACACCATAAGGTGTCAGGCAGGATTATTGCATGGGCTTATTTTGATGACCTTAACGCGTATGCAGTTAAGAGGGAACAGGGCATAGAGTACTTCAGGTTTCCACATGATCTGAAGACTCTACCTGGTTTTGAGCTCAACCAGCTGGCTAAGCTAACGCTGCTGTATGCTGACCCAAGAAAGATGTCAGGCTGGTTCGAGGCTGCCCTGAAGAAGGAGTACCACACCAGATGGGTTAACTTCAGACCACAACAGCCTACGAGGTATATAAGAAGGTCTGAGGTTGATGCCATTACTGGCAAGCCCAAGATTGTGTTGAAGTGGAGTTCTCCGCGCACTATGTCGAGAATCCCTCTCAGGGAAATGCCACAGGACTTCACTCCACACTTCAAATGGTGGTACTATGATTGGAGAACTGCTGAAGCTGTCATAGTTCTGAATAAAGAGGGCCAAATGGATACTATCAGGGTATTCGACCCGATGTGGCTAGCCAACGTGTCTGCTAATGATGTCTATACATTATACAAGTGGCCACTGTTCTATGACACACAAGACATTGTACAAGCCCTCCAGTTCCAAAACGTTATACGACTTTGCTTTGCGTTTGAGATTCACGCAGGAGTCACTAAGGAGGAGAAGTAAAAGAAGTATAAGGAGGTTATGCAGAAGACAAGAGATTAGATAGATCTAGGTCCAAGGGGGAGTTTGTTGATGCATGTATGTCCCTAGATCATGATTTGTAATGTAATGAATCTTGTCTGTCTGATTATGATGTAATTTGTATTGATTAATGAAATGACATGAATTGTTTGTTACTTGTGATGTTTAATATTTCATTAATGAGTCGTGATTGAATTGATTGGGTTTATGATTGTTTGAATGGTTACACATTATGTTATATTAATTAAAACATTCAAACTTAACTTAATGAAGTTCTCATGCGAATGGCCCATGCGAATGGACCACACGCATGAATAACTTCATACAATTGACTCAATCGCACGACTGAACCAGGAGACTGGATCAGTCGTATGATTGACGCATAAGATTGGCTCAATCGCACGACTGAACACTCAGTCGTGCGAATGAATCAACCGCATGGTTCAATCGCACGACTGAACCATACTTATGGCCCAGTCGCACGATTGAACAATACTAACCTATAAATAGACCCAATTCGTGTAAAAACGGATGCATTCATCCCATTACGATTCCAGACGTACCCTAGCCGTCAGAGACCTCCCAAATCGTTCTCCAAGTTCACAGAACACATTAGATCGATTCCTAATCGACTTCTAACGTTAGATTAAATTCTTAATTGATTCTTCGTGTGTTCTCACTGATTGGATCGCCAATCAAATAGGATTACGCACTATTTGAGTTGGTTTAACACGCTAATCAATAGGTATTTCGTTCAAATACCAGGTCCTAACAGTTGTGGTATCCTCATGATGATGACTTTGAGCTCACGGCGTATAGTGACTCGGATTACGCGGGCTGCAAGATGAATTACAAGTCTACATCAGCAGGGTGTCAATTCTTTGGGAGGAGATTAGTGACCTGGCAGTGTAAGAAGCAGACCTCGGTTGCGTTGTCAACCTGTGAAGCCGAATACGTTGTTGCTGCAAGTTGCTGTTCAAAAATCATTTGGATTCAACAACAAATGCGGGACTACGGTTTAAATTTCTCTTCTACTCCTATTTTTGTTGATAACTCTGCTGCAATTGCATTAACTAAAACTCCAGTACAACATTCTAAGACCAAACACATCGGTATAAAATATCATTTTATACGGGACTGTTTTGAAAAGAATTTAATCGATGTTGTAAAAATAAATACTGATTTTCAACGCGCTGACCTTTATACTAAAGCTTTTGACAAACCACGTTTTCTATATCTGTTAGAGGTCAACGGAGTTAAAAAGAAAAGTGATGTCATTCCAGATGATGACCATGTGTAGTCCGATGCAGTTTAGTCTATTTTTTAATTTTTTTCTTTTTATTTCCTTTATTTATTCAATTTTCTGTTTAAATTAAATTCATGTTATTTAGCTGTCTATTAAAATCCTAAAATACATAAATCGGTTACGAGTTTAAAATTTTAGGGGGAGAATAGGTCAGCCAGTAATATTAAAAAAAAACGAGGGAGAAGGAGAGGCTAGTTGATTGAAGGGAGATTGTATTTGTGATACCGATTCAAATACTCTGGAAAATGATAGTACACAAGAACTAATCAAATGGGACGTTAAAAATTTAATTTAGACAAGATGCAAAATTCAAAATATAAGTCTGTGTAGTATGAGCAATATAAAAGGAAATATGATAGAAAAACTGGTAACTACTAACGTAACACAACGAAAGTAGACCTAGAGGTTGCTAGACCACAGATGATATGTCGGTAGATTCAACATAATAGATGATTATACCTGACTGATGATCTCAAGATCAAACTAAGTTGTTGAACTACTGTGGGCTCCCATCTTATCACAAGTTAACACAATCAACAATATTCCAATAAGGGGTAACGAGCATGTAAACGCCACAAATGTGTGCGGATGACCATAAATAGAGCAAAGCACGAAAAAAATGAAAAGCAAATGCTATCAAGCTAATAACTTATGTTGTTGGCGCTTTATGTGCAAAAGAAAATTAAAGATGCTCTAACAAGAAGATAGGTTGTGTGCCTCTCTGCTGTGCGATGGCACTGACCTGAGGATAAGCATAACCTAGATATTCTAGAATTCATTGTTGTTTGCCGCCTCTCTATTGTGCGATGGCACTGACCTGATGATTGGCTTCTCTTTGAAAGCTCTAAGAATAGTCTCTTCTTGTCAAAATACCCGTAGACCGCTCAAAAGCTCCTGAGAAATGTTGATTACCATATAAGCGTGGGATCCACAAATGTTGGGTAAAATAATTAAACCTTAAACTATCACCAATCTGTGTCAAAAGTCTGTGTATGGATTTAAGAGGACAAATATATTGACAATCATTGTGGCGACAATTCTTGAAAGTCCAAATCGATGTGGGAATCTAAGAGACCCAGTATGATTTCCTAAATTTGCTAACAACTCTAGATGAACACCAAGAAGTGAGCATCAAAAGGTTTTGATAACATGTCCCAAATGATTTGACTTGCCTGTATGATTCCAAAATTTAATTGGTCCAGTTATGGTCAAACTAAATAGAAGCTGCCTATTCCGGAACCGAATCCAGTAGAATTCTATCTTAGGATTTACCTCTCACAAAAAGTCAAAAACAAGTTTAATTTTTATACTTCAGTTTAGTTTTCTATTTATTTAGTCATTTCAGTTATGTTTGTTGTCGGACTACATCATGGAATTCAGTAAGGGATTAAATCACCTAAAAGGGTCATGTCTGAGATGACCAGATGTGTTTTCAAAAGATAAATAGGTCACGTCTGAGGTGACAAAGTATATAAAAGGATCACGTCTGAGGTGATCAACAGTTTTTTAAGTTAAAATGATCATGTCTGAGATGATCAAATGCTTATAAATGTTAATTCTACAATTTAAAAGGGTTTAAATGTCAAATGGTAATAAATGCAGAAAATTCATAAGTATGACCCAGTCGCACGACTGGACCATGAGTTTGGGCCAATCGTGCGAATGGACGTGAATATGGACCATTCAACCGATGGCCTATACGAATGACCCAGTCGGATGATTAAGAGCAAGCGAATGAGTAAGTCGCATGACTGAACTCCAGTCGGACGACTGAAGGGGGGCGACTGAACCAATCGCACGACTGAGGCCCATTCGCCCGAATGAAATGTGCGTATGAGCCCAGTCGTACGATTGGATTCAGGTTTAGTATAAATAGAGGAGGAGTCGGTCGCCCAATTTTCGTTTGATCACCATAAACCCTTGATTTTCGTGTACTGACAATCTGTACTGAATCTACAGGTACTTTGCGGTGCAAATCCATCGTTATATCATTCAATTTGAGACATAATCTTGACAATCGGACTCACTCGAAAAACCGAATCATATGTGGCCAAATAACCTAATGAAACTAAGTAAACTGATGAAATCAAAGTTGTTAGGTGTTAAACTAATGGATTGCGAGTCTAATGAACCAGAACACGAAGTCTACACTTCAAAATTGGTGAAAAATTGAATTTGAATTGAACAGTCAGAAAAACATGCGAATGGACAGGTTGATGAATTTCAGTCGCATGACTAAAGTGTGCGAATAGCTAAACCGCACGACTGAACCATGCGTATGAGTTCAGTCGCACGACTGGTGTAAACGCATGACTTTACATACATATGAGTTCAATCGCACACTCAGTCGTATCTATGGGGTCATTCGCACGACTGGATCTCAGTTGCACTGCTCATTCGCACGACTTGATCTCAGTCGCACAACCTCATTCGCATGACAGAACAGAATGTTTTCAAGTCCAAGTGATTCAATACATTTTTAGCCAATGGATACTAATGTTTATTTTCATTGTGTAACAGACGGCGAGTCGCTGGACCATGAGTACGAAGCACCACATTTGTGCTCATCTGGATCTGACATCCAGAAATGCTTCAGACTTTTCTGGCATTATCACTTTTCTGAGTAGATCAAGGATTGCTCATGCTATATCTGCTCCATGTACACCGTATCGCTCTATACAGCAGGCCTTCTGGGAAGGTGCAGTAGTTGACAGATCTTCTGAGCCTCATTGTATCAGGAGTACTATCTTTGGAGAGGCTATTGAGATCACAGAGGAGGATCTCAGGATTTCGCTACAGTTTGGGGACGATGGTGACTGTCCTACTAGACTACACCCCCTTACTGTCAGAGGATGTTTCCTACGAGCTAAGTACTCTGGGGACATCAACGCAGGGGTGCTCAACAAGAGCAACCTGTGTCCCCAGCTCAAGTACCTTGCTCACGTACTGCTGAAGTGCATAGCGTCTAGGAAGTGAGGATTTGATGAGCTATCGGATCAGATCCAGAACGCATATGTAGCGTTGGTGCTGAACCATCCGTTCAGCTTCTCCAGGATGATCTTCACCTACTTGGTGGAGAACATTGAGGGGAAAGGAAAGGAGGGCTTTTGCATGTACCCTCGATTCATGCAGATGATTATTGACCAGAAGCTCCCTTCCTTGCCAAAGGAGAAAGAAGATGCCGTGGTGCTTGAGGTGATGGATGATACCACCTTAGGCCGGATGAAGGTGTATAGGGGGAAGCAGGTGAAACCCCCTGTCAGGAGACTGTTTGGGCATCTGGCTTGTGAGGATTATGTGGCGCCGGCTCGGAGGAAGTGGCGCCACGATGACAGTGATTCGGACGTTGAGCAGATTGCTCTACGCTCCGATGACTCTATTGATGATGATAGCGGGGATGCTGGAGATGCCATGCCCACTCGACCGAGGGGCATAACTACTGATACTACATCTCCAGTATCTGCCCCCACTGGAGATATAGCAGAGTCGGCTAGGTTCCACCAGGATTTTATACCTGGTGAGGAAGATGAAGAGTAAGATGAGGAGCCACTAACTCGGACTGTGGGAAGTAAAGTCGTTCCCAAAGCACATGGGCTCCGAGCGGTTGGTGAACACCCCAGTGGATCGGAAGAGACTGCTGCTGACCCGACCTATGCTCCAGATCCGTCAATCCATGTTCTAGGGGGAGCATCCTCCTTGACAGGATCGAGGAAGAAGAGGATGGCTCAGCCCCACGGCATGAAGAAGAAGAAGAAGCGCAGACTCACCTACATCACCACCACAGCCACCACCACAGCCACCACCTCAGCCACCACCACTACCACCTCTACAGTCACACCATCTGTAACCAAAGCCACAACCACAGCTACCATTCCTACCACCATTCCTCCTAACACTACTACTACCCTTCCATCTACCACCATATCATTCACACCTACATCACTACCACTATCATCTAGACCTAACCCAATCTTCACCACTGCCACCACCACCACCACTAGTCACCAAGCCGGGCCATCATCACATCCCACCTATCTATATGGATCACGTCTACCTCCCATTTGGGTAGAGGAACAGCTATCAGCGCTGAACCGGATGGTAATGCGTCTATTAGCAGCCGATGACGAGAAGACTGCACAGATTCGTCAGTTGGCAGATCTCACAGCTGCACAATCCTAGCAGATCTCTCAGCAGGCTCAGCTGATTGAGCAGCAGGCACATCAAATGGCTGCTCAGAGCCAAGAGATTGCCCAACTTCAGGAGCATAAAGTCGTATCAGCAAAGAAGATTGAGGAGTTGGAGGATGCCAAAAAGACTGTCATGCTCAAGCTCCAAGGAATTAAAGATGAGCCTCTGAAGATAAAGGAAAGAGATGGTGATGATGATGGTGATGATGATGATGATGATGAGGATGAGGATGAGGATGAAGATGAAGAGAGTGATGATGATGAAGGAAATGATGAAGAAAAGACAGAGGAAAGGCAGGAGGATGATGATGATGAAGGAGGAGATGCAGCTGCATCTGCCTCAGCTCAGGGTCAAGAAAGACGATCAAAGAGAAATCAAGACCAACGAGCTTCTTCTTCTGCCTCACCTAGTGATGATCCAGCTATTCATGACAAAAGTAATGATTAGACGTTTATGTATTTGATAGCTTTTGTACTTGAATCATGTATTAAACTTATGTATTTAATGTTTATATAAGTTTAATGTATTTCTGTCTTGATTATTAACTAATGTTTGATGTGTTACATGTTTAAATCAAGCCGATCCAAACTTTCAAAGGGACGAATATGTTGTTGCTCCCCTTCAGCAGGTCAAGACTCAACTGACTATGATTCTTGATCTGCAAGGGATCGTGTCACACCCCGGGCCCAGGTAGGGTGGGACGTCACAGACTAGCAACAACATATGGCAGCGAAAACAAACCATTACAAGAGCTCAAAGGAGAGAATATCACATGGCATTAATGTTTTAAAAAGATACCGGGGCTAGAAACAAATCGAGCCCCAAATAAGTTTTATAATCATCCATAAAAATAAATTGTACTTGTTCAACACAAACATAAAATTGTTCGAATGGTTCATTAAGAAAAATATGCCAATGCCATGGTCGCGGGGATGGGTCTAGGTCTTCACAACAGCTAGGATTTCTTCATACTTTACCTGTAACATGCTCAAAAGAAATTTGTGTCAACTAAAAAGTTGGTGAATTCAAGTGCTTAAAGTTTAAAAACAAAAGGACTTAACAAATCCTTCTTTGATTAAAATGAAAATAATCATTGTTTAAACATCATGGGAAAAATCATAATCAACCCTGCCCCCAGTCCCGGTTGGCCTCTTATAAAATTGTGTTTAACCAGATATTCCCGAAGGAAGAACTGAGCCCCAAACCAGTGAACCATACCTGCCCGGATGGTTCACCATCGTTTCTTAACAAAACCTGTCACATGCCACGAACGACCCCTTAGGATCTCAGTGGGGTACCCTTCCTGGAACGGAAGCCAGTGTGTGGGGGATTCCCTAAATAGATCTATTCATATAAAACAAGCGGTTCACGAAAGAATTAATGATCATGACATAAGCATCAGCAGGTAACCATAAATCCCACATACAATCATCAAGTAAAGCACAAATATAGTTCATAAATAACAGAGCATGTTTCATCCCAAAACAGTAGTAAAAAGGGGGAATCACTAGAACTTACCTTAGATTTCAAGTCAAAAAGTCTCTTGGTGTGCCGGGAGTGTCTCAAGTCTAGCATCCTAACACGTACATATTAAGTAATAAGCTACTGCCCTAAACTCATTTAAGGTGCAACAATAGTGTCAAGTTTTTAGCTATTGGGTAAGGCTTTGATTTCGCTAATGTTTGTATAAAAAGTTTCCTTTTATGCCAGGTCAAGGTTTCTTCATGAAATTTGGGATTTTTACATCATTAGGTTAAGGATATTAAGAAATTTTGTTGTTAAAATGATTATTAGCTTCATAGAAGTCGGTTATAAAGTTTGGTAAAATTTTACTGTTTAGTCCCTCAAGTTTCAAATTTGACAGTTTCAACCCTCAAGTTTGGTTTCTTGTCCTTTATGACACTTAAGACCAAAAATCAGGTTCTTAGAGTAAAATTATACTTATTATAGAGTAAGTGTTTCAAAATTTTAGTTTGCGGTTCCAGTTTTAAAACTATGCGTTTAACGCTCCCGGTTACGGTAAAAGCCGGAGGGTTGTAACTGTAAATTTAGGGTTTTCATAAATTTGAGTCTTGGACCAGTAGGTATCATCTAAAAGATATTTTTATAAATTTTAAGTCCTTAAATTGTGAAATTTGGCCTTTAGTAGTTGAAAATCTTGTTTTTACGTTTGACTCGTTAAAACGCGGTTTTGACCGTATTTGACCATTTAAAGCTTGATTGACCAATTTTTCAAATCCTTTAGGTCTTTTATTACTTAACTTACTGAAATCACATGATTTTTATAAATCTTAGCTTTAAACTCCTTTTTCATGGATTTTTCTCAAAAACGATGCCCGGTTGGTACCCGTTTTTAGTTAAAACGCCATTTAATTGTTCTTTTGACCATGTAAATTACCCATTGACTCCAGAACACTTTATTTATCATTTTTAAGCCTAGAATACTTTTCAAGAGTGTTAAATTTATGTTTTTACTATTTTTAAGGTCGTTTTACCATGTTTCGGGTCCCGAAATTAACCAAAATAGGTCTAATCTTAACATGTCCATAATTCCCAGAGATTAACCACTTGTCACAACCTTAATATTCATCAAATCATTCTGAAATTAAGTCCAAACTCACGGCTAGGTTTCCCATCACAACAATGAGCCATCAACTTAGTGATTTAGCCATAACTAACCATAACACATGTGTAAATCATTGCAACTTGTAGTTAAACTTTACCAAAACCCCATTTAACTTTAAATCCAGATTATTATGGTGTTACTAAGTCGTTTATGAGCAGATTGTAAACCTTGGTTAAGAGTGTTTTCAAACAAGTGCTTAGCTTGCAATATATCTTGTAAAATGAAGGTTTTTGAGGTGTAACTTGTGTTAAAACCATACATCCACGGTGTAACTTCTTTCATAACTTTTAAATCAGGTTATTAGGAGTTCATTAAACCTTTAACAAGAAGGTTATAAGTTTTTCCTTCAAGAGTTACAAGATCTACAAGTTAGATGGTGCAAAAGTCCCAAAAATAGGGTTTTCATGGTGGAAATCGGTTTCCACCTTAGATATGACAAGTATAACGAGTGAGATACCTCTTGTGAAGTTGAAAGCTCCTCAAGAACAAGGTAGTGGTGTTGGGTTTCTGCTACAACAAAGAGGGGAGGTGTTTTTTAAAAGAGAAATGAAAGAACACATGAAAAGACCATTTTCGGGTGTCATGAACTTACACTTGATTTTGTTCACGTTTTGGAGAGTGTCAATGGTCTTGAATGGATCGAATCTCCTTGGACAAGGCTGGAGAATCCTCTAACAAAGCTGGAAGAGTCGAACAAACGGTAGAGGTGTGTCCAAACTCACGGTTATGGCCACCTTCTTGCGGGTCTTCGGTTGGCCGATACTTGTTGATGTTGTTCTTGCGATTTTTAGGGCTGGAATAGAAAGAGTTTTGAGAGTGTTTGCAAGGAGTAGAGGAGAGAATCAGCTGGTGGTGGTTCGAATAAGAGGAGAGGGAGAGAGTGTGGATGTGAAGTGTGTAAGAATTGCATGTGAGAAGAGTGGTGGGTGTGGAGGTGGTGTAGAAAAGAGAGGAGTGGAGGGAGAGGGGGCGGCCGCTTTTGGCTCTTAGTGTGGGTGATTAAATTTATATTTTAATTATTAATAATTATTAGGTGGTGTAGTTTTGTAGTATTGGGTATAATGTATTATTTAGTGAATGATGTTATTTGTGGTATCACATGCATGCCCATGCATGCATGGACCGAAATTATATAAGTGTGAGTGTGTATGCTCACATTTTAATTGTTTTCACTTGAGATTAATTTTATAAGGGTGACTAGTCAACATTCCCGGAACACTAATAATTAAAAAGGTAAAACCTAAATTAAGTAAAAGTAAATAATAAAAGTCATATGAAACCATAAATTAAATCAAGTAACAATAAATGCTTCTAATTTCATGGTAGGGTTGAATTGTTTCAATTATTAGCACTCATAAGATGGATAATGATGCAAGTAAATTAGAGTTAGGATAACAACCTAGGGGCCGGTTGTCACAGATCGTCAAGAGATCAGTGAGTTATACCCCTGAAGAGGGGGAAATAATTAATGATCTTAAGAATGAGCAACTGGCTGAGATGTTCAAGCTGAATCCAGATGAGATCATTAAGGATGCTCCAACTTTTGAGTCTACCAGTGAAGAAGAGCTGAATGACATTGATGAGATAGAAATAGAAGACGTCACAGCAGAACATTATCCTGAGTACGCTGACAACGAGGGAAATGTGGTTCCCAATCTGGGTGAATCCCTAGTCAGCGATACATTTGAGGTATTGGATCAGATGGAGCAAGAGTCTGAGAAGACTGAAGGAAAAGCCCAAGCCTTAAACGCCGATGTTGATATCAGAAAGGCAGAATGGGCTGCATGTTTCGAGGAAATCCGAGCCCAACGCGCCGCTGCTATACACCAAACTCTACAAAGTGAAGAAACATCATAAGGTGTCAGGCAGAATTATTGTGTGGGCACATTTTGAGGATCTTAATGTTTATGCCATAAAGAGGGAGAAGGGCATAGAGTACTTTAGATTTTCACATTATCTAAAGACTCTACCTGGTTTTGAGCTCAACTAGCTGGCTAAATTGAAGCTACTATATGCTGACCCGAGGAAAATGTCAGGCTGGTTTGAGGCTGCCCTAAAGAAAGAGTACCACACCAGGTGGGTCAACTTCAAACCTCAACAACCTACGAGGTATATCAGACGTTCTAAAGTTGATCCCATAACTGGTAAGCCCAAGATAGTGCTGAAGTGGAGTCCCCCAAGAACAATGTCAAGAATCCCTATCAGGGAAATGCCACAGGACTTCACTCCACACTTTAAATGGTGGTACTATGATTGGAGAACCAGGGAGGCGGTCATAGTTCTAAATAAAGAGGGACAAATGGATACCATCAGGTTGTTTGACCCGATGTGGCTCACTAACTTGTCTGCTAATGATGTATACACATTATACAAGTGGCCACTATTCTATGACACGCAAGATATTGTACAAGCCCTCCAATTTCAAAATGTCATAAGACTCTGCTTTGCGTTTGAGATACACGCAGGAGTCACAAGAGAGGAAAAGTACAAGAAGTATGAAGAGGTGATGCAGAAGGTAAGACATTAGATAGATCTAGGTCCAAGGGGGAGTTTGTTGATACATATGTACCTAGATCCTGATATGAATGTAATATGTCTTGTTTGTCTTACACTTATGTAATGGTTGGGATATTAATGAAATGATAATGTTTGATTGTGATTTATAATGTTTCATATTTCATTAATGAGTTGATATTGAATTGGTTATATAGGTTAGTGATTGTTTGAATTGATACACATAATGTTATATAAATGAATACATTTAAACTTAGCAACATGAAGTTCTCATGCGAATGGCCCATGCGAATGGACCATACGCATGAACAACTTCAGGCGAATGACTCAGTCGGAC
This sequence comes from Flaveria ramosissima, assembly GCA_025215565.1. Classification (NCBI taxonomy): domain Eukaryota; kingdom Viridiplantae; phylum Streptophyta; class Magnoliopsida; order Asterales; family Asteraceae; genus Flaveria; species Flaveria ramosissima. The sequence goes on along the minus strand of CM046029.1, from coordinate 40,639,876 downwards.
GACTGAACCAGGAGACTAGATCAGTTGTATGATTGTAACATGAGATTAGCTCAGTCGCACGACTGAACACTCAGTCGTGCGAATGTATCAACCGCATGGCTCAATCGCACGACTGAACCATACTAATGGTTCAGTCGCCCGAATGAGCAACCCTAACCTATAAATACCACCTAATTCGTGGAAAAACGTAAAGCATTCATTCCAATTCGACTCCAGACGTACCCTAGCCATCCAGAAACCTCCAAGTTCATACTCCAAGTTCATAGAACGCTGTAGATCAATTCCTAATCGATTCTTGACGTTAGATTCAATACCTTATTATTTCTACGTGCGTTCTCACTGATTGGATCGCTAATCAAATAGGATTCCGCACTATTTGGTTTGGTTAACACGTTAATCAGTTGGTGTTTCGTTCAAATACCAGATCCTAACAACTTTTTACTTCATTCATGAACAACTATGAAGCCTTTTCTGCTGGAAGAATCATCCACCTAATATCTTGGTTGATGACTGGCAACAAGTTAATCCCAATGATGTTGAAGAAAATAATATACAATATCATATGGCAATGGTTGTTTATAGAGAAAAGAATTTTGCTAGAAGAACAGGAAGGCATGTTTTGGTTTAAACTACTCTAGCAAGATAGGCTTTGACAAGTCAAGTCTAAGGTGTTATAACTGTAATAAACCAGTTCATTTTGCAAGACAGTGTACTGAAGCTAGAACTAATCAAAGTGACAATGGTAAAAGGATGGTAACTATGGAGGTTGAAGCAAAAAATGACCAAGCTAGTTAATCAAAGACCAAAGCTCTTGTGTCTCAAACTAATGAAGACTATGACTGGTCAGACTAGATGGAAGCTTTGGAAATTAAGTTGTCTACTGCTTTTTTAATAGAAAATCTATTTGTTGAGTTTGTATCTGAAGACATGATCAGTGGAGTTTTTGCTGAAGAACAAGAAACAATGGTTGAGAAGGTGGATGATAGAGATATAGAGGGGAAAGAAGTGATTGTTGAAGCTGTGCTAGAACTTGAAGAGATCAAAGCTGTTGAGATTACTCCAGCTCAAAAGGTTGTGATTAAAGAAAAAGCTGTTAAGTTTACTCCAGCTGAAAAGGAAGAAGATATCAAAGCTGTTGAGACTACTCTAGCTACTGCTTGTGATATTCAAGAAAATGCTGTTGAGATTACTCCGTCACATGAGGCAGTCAAGATAAGTCAAAAGGCCTTCATGGTAATTGTGGTCCATGAAGAGATAGAGAAGAAAGTTGAAACATAAGTTGTAGATTTTAATATTTGTTCTAATGATTGTATTGAAAAGGTTCAAAGATATATAGTTCATAATGAACGTCTTATTTTGGAAGTTGAAAAACTTCAATATCAAGCATGAAAATATAAAACCAATAAGAAAGTTTTCAAAGAAAAGATAGATGGACTAAACAAATCAATTTATTAGTCAAAATCTTTATGATAAAGACTATAACATAAAGGATTTGACAAATCGTAATAATGAACTGTCTTTGAAAATTAACAAATTAATTAATGAACTCTTATCTTCAAAACTATTTTTTGAAAAGTTTGAAGTGTCTTCAACTATACTTGAAGGTATAATCAAGTCTAAAATGACATAGAAAATCAGTGATGGTAAAGGAGGAGTTGGTTACTCTGACATATTACCACCAATTAATCATGATTATACCTCTTTGCCTTTATCAATGAACAACAATGATGAAGAGACCTATGGTTTAGGTTTTCAACAAAAGTCCACTTAAGACATTCAGTCATTATACCATTGACTATTGATCCTATCATAAAAATTGACATTAAAATTAATCATGACAATTTTTTGTAGAAAGTGTGAAGAAGGACGGGTTGGTTGAAGATTGGAATAGTGATGATGAAATAGATTTTGAAAATAAAAAAACTGTTGGATCTATAGTGGCTGTTGCAACCAAAACCATATCACTTAGAAGATTTTGAGTACAACATACAAAGGACTTCCGAAGCCAAGTGTGGGACTTCCGAAGGAAGAAGGAGTTCTTCCGAAGTCTAAGTGTAAAATACACTTCCGAAGGAAAACTCCAACTTCCGAAGATAAAGAAGTTACTTCCGAAGAATCAAGACTTGAAGACAAAGTTCTGAAGTCAACTTCCGAAGTATAAAGAAGTCCTCAAAGCCTCGGAAGCATAGAAGCATCTTCCGAAGTATAAGTGGCTTCGGAAGAACTTGTTCTTCCGAAGCCAGTTAACCTTCGGAAGACACTTCTATTATCCAGTAAACATAAGTATGGTCTGTCTGACAGTCCGCTGCAAATCTCTGAGATACTGCATGACGTTTTCTCAAAAGCCATGTAGTTGACCATACTTTAATCTATTGTTTACCTTTTTATGTTAAGTACAGTTGCCATCTTTAGTTGGTGACAAAAGGTAAGTCATGGACATGTCATGACTACCATATCTTAGATAATACTTTATCTAAGATACCTTAACTATAGCATTGTAGTATATGCTTAGTCGTAGGTTTCCAGCTGGTATCAAGTATAACCGGCTGTAGGATCTAGTATATATAGTTTCTCATTGTAACTCTTGTTGTATGCTTGTAAGTTTCTTGTAATCTTGAGTTGAGAAGTAATATATACAAGTACCTTGAAAATACTCCTGCTTGTTCCTTTGATTACTTATTATATTATTATCAACTCTTGTTAAAGGCATTGCTTCATCTTGTTTGAGTGATATTATAAGTGACTTTGAGAGAATTACAAGTGTTAAGTGACAAAACCCGATCCTACAATTTGTATCAGAGCTTTTTAGGCTCTTGATTGTGAGATCTTACCATCCTAATCAACCAGTTTTTCACTCCTATTTATACCTCACTCAAAAATGGCCCTCATCAAATCTGAAGTTAAAATGGGAACGATGACCAAAGCTCCCATCATCGATCCTGAAAACTTCAGGTCTTGGAGCAGAAGAATGGAAGGCTTCATTAGATACCAGGATAGCAAGATGTGGCAGTCCATCGTTAATGGCCCGTACAAGCCAAAAGTTGCTGGTGGAAACGGTGCCATGATCGAGAAGGCTGTTGAAGACTACTCCGATGAAGACAGGAAGAAGCTTGACATAGACAGCAATGCTATGACTGTTCTCATGACTGCAATCCCAAACCCCATCATGGTGGGGTTTGAGCATTGTAAGTCAGCCAAAGAACTCTTTGATGCACTTGCTCAAATGTACTCGAGCTCTAATGATTCAAAGAAGGACTCACTGAAGCAGCAGTTTGAGAACTTCACCTATGTTGCTGGAGAAACTTTTAGCCAGCAATATTTCAGGTATATGGATCTTATCTCCTCCCTCCAATCTGTGGGGATCACTCAAGAACTTAGAGACTTTACCAGAAAGTTCATGAGTGCTCTACCCAATGAGTGGACTTTCTACTGTGTCTCCATTAAGAGAACAGAGAATTTAAACACTCTCACCATGACCAAACTCTATGGGATCCTTGATGGATACCGTTTGGAAATGGAAAGTAAAAGGGTCACCAAGCAAGCAGACCCTTGAGCCTTCCTGCTAGCAACGCTTTAATGGTTGCTGAAGGCTCAGGTATCTCCCAGTCTCAGCAGTACCTGTCATACACCCAGCAGCCATCTTGTTCATCTGGGCCTTACATCACATTCCCTGAGACTCCAAGGTCTCATCAAGCTCAGCAAAGCTCCTTTCAGGAGGGCTGTGCGTTTGTCTCAAGGAGTGGACACTCCAATGATCATCAATTCTGCTTTGATGATCTTGAGTGCTTCAGTCCAGATGACATAGAGTATGTGGATATTGTCCAGCAAATGGCTCTTCTAACCTACAGAGCGAAGAAGTTCTTTAAGAGAACTGGAAGGCAATTCCTCAAAACCCAATCACTAGCAAGTTTGGGTTTGACAAAAGCAAGGCTAAGTGTTACAACTGTAACCAGCTTGGCCATTTTGCAAGGGAATGCAAGGCTCCCAAGTCTAACCCGGGAACCTCACAGGCCTCCTCACATTCTTCTACACCAAAGCCCAACGGGAAGTCAGCTGAAACAACAGCTATGGCTCAAGAAGTTGACTGGAGCTTTATGGTCCAAGATGTGACTCCTGCTCAAGCACTCATGGCAGGAACAGATGAAAATAAGGTATATGAACATCTCTGTACCCCTGCTTGTATTGCTAAGGTTAAATTGTACCAGGACTAAATATGGAAATTAAATCCGATATTGAGTCTTTAAATGTGCTAAAATCTGACTTTAAAAGAGCTGAATCTGACTACCAAAAGAAAATTGAGGAGTTAGAGAAAACTGTATCTCTTTTAAAACATGAACACACTAACTACAAGACTCAAATCAAGGATTTAATATCCAAATTGACTGAGGCTCAAGCCCAGCTTGTCACAGCTGAGGCTCAAGCCAGGAAGTATGCTATTTCCAAGCAAAACTTCCAAGCCATACTTGCATCATCCTCTCACTCCAAACTTTGCTATCAAAACAAAAGTGGGTTGGGAACCAATGAAATTGCTCCACCACACTCTTATGAGTCTATAAGACAACCAAGATGTGGTACTGAAGAGCAAGAGGTTCCATCTGTTGACCCACCTTGTAAAGAGTCAAAGAGTGATGCAACTGTGGAGACCATGACCATCACAGGGAAGGAACAGGTAATTGAGCCCTCCCCGACCAATGATGATCAAACCCTGACCACCAAAGCCAGAAGAAGCAGGGCTAAAGCAGCCAGAAAAACTGCCAAGAAGGTGGCTGAATCCAAGCTGAAGATAGACCCAAAGCAAAAGGGTGTATTCATATCAGCAGGATTTAGGTGGTTGGACCTTCTGATTCAGGAAAGGAGTATAGTACCAGTACTCCTATCCTACCAAAGGATCAGAAGTTAAAGGGAAAGGTTGCTGATGAGGAGAAAAAGAACAAGAAACAGCAACCCTCTAATTCCCAGAAAATTAACATTGCATGCATAATGTGTGGTCTGCAAAACCACATGGCTAAAGATTGTTACTACAATCCTGCTAGCACACATTATGCAAATAATGTTAAAAGAGAAGGAGTCAGGGAAGGTTTCACATTTGGACCATATCAAATGGTTCAAGTGATGAAAAGGGGAAAGCTTGTTTCCGAAGCAAGGCTCCTCTCGGAAGAAAACTCTTCTTCCGAAAGGAAAAAGGCTTCGGAAGTGAAAATTGCAAAGACTCACAAAAGAGTCCCCTTGAAACCATCCCAGAAGAAGACTGCTTCGGAAGAAAAGGTGGTGAAGGTCTCTTCCGAAAAGAAAGAAGCTTCGGAAGAATGCCAAGCTACAAAAGCTTCATCAAGCTCATCTTCTATGATCAACCAAGGGATGGAATGGAAGATCAAGGAAGATGTTGTAGCCCAAATCTCTTCTTCAACAACATCCATTGAACCCCCATGCATAAATTTTGGTTCAATCATGTCACTCTCATTGGAAGAACCCAAGACCAACAAGGCTTGGGTTTCCAATCAAAACTAATTATCTCACCTTATGTGCAGGGACATCCATATGACAAGAATAACAACATTTGGATTGTAGATAGTGGATGCTCCAGGCACATGACAGGGAACAGATCTCTCCTTCAACAATTTCAACATTATGATGGAGGTCCTGTCCAGTTTGGAGGTGAGGCCGGAGGATATATTTCTGGCAGAGGAAGTATATCCAATGGAAAGTTAAAAGTTGACAAAGTTAATTTTGTCAAACAGCTTGAACACAACCTGTTAAGTGTTTCTCAGTTTTGTGATCAAAAGCATCAAATGCTTTTCACAGAACATGAGTGCATCATCCTCAAACCTGGGATGACAATTCCTCAGGAATTGGTGCTTCTTAGATCTCCCAGGAGAGGGGATATGTACAAGCTTGATATGAACAATGCTTCCCCAATGGGAGAAGTATCATGCTTTCTTTCCAAAGCTGATAGTGATGAGTCAACACTATGGCATAAACGAATGTGTCATGTCAATTTTAAGACAATGAATAAATTGGCTAAAAATAACTTGGTACATGGTTTGCCTAAAAAGGAATTTTTCTGCAAAGATAACTGTGTTGCTTGCCTGAAAGGGAAACAACACAGGTCTTCTCATAAATCCAAAGTTGTTAACTCTATCACTACTCCATTACACTTATTGCACATGGATCTATTTGGTCCCACAAGTATAATGAGCATTGGAAGGAAATCATATTGCCTTGTGGTAGTTGATGATTTTACTAGATTTACATGGGTATTCTTTTTAAGAACTAAAGATGAAACTGCTGAAACTTTAAAATCTTTTATTCTTAAAATAGAAAATCAAGTTGATCACAAGGTTAAAATAATTAGAAGTGATCAAGGGACTGAGTTTAAGAACTTTGTTCTTGACTCATTTTGTAACTCAAAAGGGATTGCCAGACAATACAGTGCTCCTAGAACTCCTCAACAAAATGGTGTTGCTGAGAGGAGAAATAGGACACTTATTGAGGCTGCTCGGACTATGTTAGCTGATTCAAAGCTGCCTCTAACATTCTGGGCAGAGGCAGTCAGCACTGCATGCTATGTGCAGAACAGAGTTCTTGTAGTAAAGCCACATGGAAAGACCCCTTATGAGTTATGGAACAAGAGGCCACCGTTCATTGGCAGCAGGTGTACCATACTTAACACAAAAGACAGTTTGGCAAAATTTGCTGAAAAGTCAGATGATGCTATCTTTGTTGGATATTCCTCCTATTCTAAAGCTTACAGGGTTTATAATATTAAAAACCAACAATTTGAGGAATCCTCCAACATTGTAGTTAATGAGCACACTCCTTGTGTTAGGGGGAATGGCCCTGATCATATTTTTGATTTAGAATTGTTTCCAAACTATTCTAAACCATCTTGTGAGAATGTTTCAACTGGAACAGGTGCTCAAAGCAATTCAGATGAATACCAACTGTTTGAGCTTCCCAGACCTGCTCCAAGTTCTCCAAGAACAACAAAAATCAAGTTCCCACTATTGAAAGATCTGACAGCATAACCATTTCAAGATATAGTGGAACTTCAACAAGGGATTCACCTGATGATCTTCAAGTCTCCTCAGGTGATCCTGCACAACACCAAGCTGATGGAAGCAGCATTTTGAAGGAACAGGCAACTGTTAATGATGCTTCACAGCAAAGAAATGATGATGTTTCTCTTTCATTCAATCAGTCCTCATTGAATGAGATTGAAACAACAGCTGGACCAAGTATTCAAGCTCCGGAGCAAAATATGTCCAACTTGGACTTATCTTTGCAACTGGAGGTGATTCCAAGACTTAGAATTCACAATACTCATCCAGCTGAAAACATCATAGGGGAAGTCTCTGAGGGTGTGAGAACAAGGGGACAAACTCACAATGGGAATGTCTGCTTGTACTCATGCTTCTTATCCCAAATGGAACCCAAGAAGGTGGAAGATGCCTTGAAAGATAGTAGCTGGGTTGAATCAATGCAAGAGGAGCTGCTTCAATTCAAAAGACAAAAGGTTTGGAACCTATGTCCGCTACCATCTGGTCAAGTACCTATAGGCACCAAGTGGGTATTCAGAAACAAAAGAGATGACAGAGGCTTGATTATCAAGAACAAGCAAGACTGGTGGTTCAAGGATACACTCAAGAGGAAGGAATTGATTATACTGATGTCTTTGCACCTGTTGCAAGACTTGAGGCAGTTAGGATCTTCCTTGCTTATGCTGCATCCAAGAATTTCACTGTCTACCAGCTTGATGTCAAGTGTGCCTTTCTATATGGGGATATAGATAGGGAAGTCTACGTATGCCAGCCTCCAGGATTTGAAGACCCACAGCACCCAAACTATGTGTGCAAGTTGGATAAAGCTCTATATGGGCTGCACCAAGCACCTAGGCTGTGGTATGAGACATTGTCTCAATTTCTTCTGAAGAATGGTTATACTAGAGGTACCATTGACAAGACTCTCTTCATCAGAAAGTCTGGGAAAGACATTTTGCTAGTTCAAGTCTATGTCGATGACATCATATTTGGTTCCTCAAATGACCAAATGTGCAAAGACTTTGAGAGCATTATGAAGAAGAAGTTCGAGATGAGTTCTATGGGAAAAATGGACTTTTTCCTTGGAATTCAGGTAAAGCAACTGAAGGAAGGGTTTTTCATCAATCAATCTAAGTATGTCAATGATATCTTAGAGAGATTTGATATGAAGGATTGTAAAGCAGCAAAGACACCCATACCCAGAAACCATGATTTATGCCCTGATTCTGAGGGGGAGGATACTGATCAACATCAGTATAGAGCAATCATTGGTTCTCTGATGTATCTCACAGCAAGTAGACCTGATATCATGTTTGCAACTTGCATTTGTGCAAGATATCAGGCTGCTCCAAAGGTGTCTCACCTAATTGCTGTCAAGAGAATCCTCAGATACCTCAAAGGAGCACCTAAGTTAGGTCTCTGGTATCCAAGAAATAGTGATTTTAATCTCTATGGTTACTCTGATAGTGATTATGGTGGCTGCAACATCAACAAGAAATCAACATCAGGTGGATGTCAATTTCTTGGTGGAAGGATCATCTCATGGCAATGCAAAAAGCAATCCTGTGTCTCTACATCAACTGCTGAAGCTGAATACATTGCTGCTGCAAGTTGCTGTGCTCAACTGCTGTGGATTCAAAACCAGATGATTGACTATGGATTCAACTTCATGAGCACTCCTATCCACATTGACAACAACAGTGCTATATCCATCACTGAAAATCCAGTGAAGCACTCAAAGACAAAGCACATTGATATCAGGTATCATTTCATTAGAGATATTCATGAGAAAAATCTTATAAAACTAATCAAAGTTGATTCAAATGAACAATATGCTGATTTGTTCACCAAAGCATTTGATGAACAAAGATTTAAATATCTCATTACAGCTATTGGGATGATAAACATTGATTAGTTAATCTCAATTGAAAACCTTTTTAATGTGTAAAGTCTTATGTCAATACAATCTAAGCCCTGTTACAAAAGATCCTTTCTTATCTAAGTATAAGTTCTTCCGAAGAGAAATTAGCCCTCGGAAGATATCTAGCATAACTTCCGAAGCAAATTTCTCATAGGATAATTTTCTTCTCGGAAGTGTACTAAGTCTCGGAAGAAGCGATTGAGTTCATCTCAGATCTACTTCCGAAGCACTTAATATATTCCACCAGAAAGCAACATGTGTTTTCGGAAGTAAGTAATTTACCTTCGGAAGTACATTTGCCTTCGGAAGAATATTACCTTCGGAAATACTTTATGCTCGGAAGAAAGATTTTACTGTGTAACGGAAATCTTTTGGGCCCCACTCTGTAAAAAGTAAAGATTTTGTTAATGATGTCGGATTATTTAAATGGTCTAACCTTACCGCCCCTGTCACATCATCCACTGAACCCTCACATCATCTTATCCAAACCACCCTTTAAACCGCCATTTCACCCATTTAAATACTTCCGGTTAATCACTTACACTCTTTTTACCAAATTCACTGCCCTAAAAGCTTTCTTCTTCTCCAATTTACCTTACTCAGAACTTTTCCTCTGCTATCTTTCTCAAATGGCTCTAAACCCTCAGCACAACCAGGTCGCACTCCTTGACTCTTCAAGGGATGCTGACTTCTCTGATATCATCTCTTTCTTAGCCCAATCTTCATACTACACAGCATTGACCGTAAACCCTACCATCTACTCCAACCAAATGTCCGAATTTTGGGCAAATGGTCGGATTGAAACCCTAAACGGGGTTCGTGCTATCAGGTCAAGTGTTTGTGGCCAAGAGTTGGTCATCACTGAACAAATCATCAGGGAGCATCTTGAGCTCCATGATGAAGGCGCACCGACGGAATTCCCCAAATCTGAGTTAGATAGTTCTTATCTCCAAATGGGATACGGTGGAGATGTAAGCAGGTCACAGTCTACAAATTCAACTTCTCCTACAAGTGGAAGTTCCTGCTGCATGTGGTTCTTCACTGTCTATCTAACAAATCCGGGGGATGGGATCAAATTCCCTATGAACTCGGGTGCTTAGTTCATGGGTTGGTACAAGGCCTGCGCTTCAACTACTCAAGGTTTGTGCTGACTAACCTTATGGGAAATCTGCAAAGGGACACATTCTTTATGTATCCCAGATTTCTACAGCACATAATCAACTGCGAGCTAGATCAGGGTAAGCTTGTCTGTGCAGCTGCTCTGTCTGCTCCCCAAATGAGGCCGACCATCTTCAAAGTCTTGAAGAGAGTGTCTACCAACTACACTGGAAGGGATACCGCACTACTTCCAGGTATGATTGAGCCAACGGCTCCTGGTGACATCCCTGTTAACCCCACAGGTGATGAACCCACACCAGCAACTACCCTCACTATTCCAAATCTACCTTCTCCTCCCATCACTGTCACCTACCAGAGACGTACCAAACGAACCCTTGTTCAATCTACTCTGATTGAACAAGCCCCTCCTCTTCAAACCAAAAAGGCTAGAGTGGAACAAGGGGCTCCCACTCAGCCAGAGGTCCACCAATCCTTCACTATTGACCTCAATATGGGTCTTGAGTCTCCTCAGTCTCAGACCCATGAGCCCAAAACCCCAGCTGATAGCCCTCAGGGTGAGTCTCTATACTCCCCTGAGCAGCCACAAGGGACAGCTCAATGCCTTTTGACATTGATCAAAGTCCCGGGTCCTTAGGTCTTCATTCCTTTTCTTTCACTGACCTATTGACCGGAGCTGGTGAAGAGACTATGTCTCTCAAAGGCGATGAAGTTGATCCACTACACCCTATTAAGGATCAACAGAGCCTAGAGAAACCTCTTGTCTCTAGCCCACACCAGCAAAGCCCTACTGAGGTGAGTCCCACTGATGTGGAGGGGACTCATGTAGATTCAGCTGCCACTACTGAAGGAGCCTCAATGGATCCTCAGGACAGTGGTAACGATAGTCAGACTGAATCTACGGCAACCATGCCCTATGATGCCTCTGAAAGAGACATCATTGTGCAAGGGAAACCAGGGTGCCAAGAAACCACATCTGGTGGTGAGGATGAACATACCAGGTATGTTACCTCATCTCCCCGTGATTCTTCAAAAGAAGATGAGGGAAGTATGCAACTCACATTAGAGACCTACTTTCTAAAGTCTCAAACCTTGAATCAAAGGTTAAGACTTTAGAGGATAGGTCTGCCACTCAGCAACTTGAGATTGAAAGTCTCAAGGCCAAACTAGCTGAGACACAGATTGAGAGATCTGTTAGGCATGTACCAGTTCAAGTCTCCTTGACCTCTTCCTCTAGCTCATCTACCTCTCAAGATGATGCTACCAAAAAGGGGGAGAATGTTGAGGAACAAAGCCAAAGACAGGATACCATCAGTCAAGCTCTTACTTCTCTGAGCTCAAGACAACAAGCTGCCATCTTCCCTGAGCCTCCTCCAGTTGTTTTTAAGTGGATCAAAGGATGCTTCAGGATCTAAATAGGATCTTCAACAAGTTCCTTTTAGAGTCCCTAATTGAACAACCCAGTCCAGATATGTCTGTGATTTACTTTGGAGCTCAAGAGCTTCAGAGGTTGAATGCACCTCCTACCACTGTTGAGGAAGTTGGTCAACCTAAGGCCCAAGTGGAACCTGAGATTGATTTCGAAGGGGAAACTAGGACTGATGGCCCAGCAACTGAAACAGTTGGGACAGAAGGTGTGTTTTCACAGACTTCCGAAGCACAATTCGAAGCCTCGGAAGAACCAACACAAACTTCCGAAGCTGAGATTGCTGCTGCGGAAGGACTATTTTCTCTTTCCGATGATCTAATAGTCACAGATGCAATTCTGGAACTTGCATCTGAGGTTAATAGGGAGGACTTTCTCAGCCAACCATTAGCTATTACATCTGCATTGACCTCAGCTCCTACCTCCACCACCCAACCTGGATCTTCTATCCAAGAACCACCAAAGTCTAGCACTTCCGAAGACATAAAAGGCAAGAGGAAGATGACTTCGGAAGAGCCTCAGGAAGAAGAAAGGTTGGAGAAGCTTAGAAGGAAAGGAAGACTGCCAACTGAGAAACTGTTAGCTGCAAGTACAAAAGCAGCTGCAGCCAACTAAGAGGCAGTCAACAATAAAAGAAGAGTGGAGGTAATTGATAGACTTGTTAGTCTAGGGGCTGCTTCGGAAGATGTACTCGTGCTACCATTAGAGGAGATGATAGAGCTTGAAATGGCAACCTTGCTGCAAAGACAGCAAAGAGAAGAAGCTGCAAGGTTGGCTTTGGAAGAAGAAAGGCTGAGAAAAGAAAGAGAAGCTGATCTACAGCTCAGGAGAGAAAGGATCACTTTCTTACTCTCCAGAGGATGCTCTCAAGAGGAGTTGTCTCCACACAATAGTGACACGATCTTATGGCTCTTCAACAAAGAGCAAGATCAAATGGAGAAGGAGAGAAAGAGAGCTGCAAGGGAGAAGCTGGTGGAGAAGAAGAAGAGAGAAGAAGAGGCTGGACTGTCTGGCGCCAAGAAGATAAGTGAGATAGCTTGGATGAAGAACTATCTTAAAGCTCACGGCTTCTCTGGCAGGCAAGTGGGTCCAATGTTTGAGAAGACTCTCCAACGACATGTCAGTGACATCAAGGCTGACATTCGTGCGGGGAGAAGAAAAGAGATGTATAGAAGGGGACAGGGGATGACCTTCAAAGCCACCTCTCAGCCCAAAATCCAAACCCAACCTCAACCTGAACTTATACCCTTTCCCTTCCCAATCAAAACTGAACCTGAACCCTTCATCCCTGAACCTACACCATCACAACTACCAACTCCTTCACCACAACCACCTAAACTACCCATCATCCAACCTAAAACCTTACCCAGAACCCAAACTCCTAAACCTACCCAACAACCAATCAAACCAGCCCCTCAGCCTTCCAAACATCTCTCTATGGAGGAATTCAAGGCGATCAAAACTAAGCTCATCAATTGCACTACCCTGAGCGACATCTCTTGTGAGGAGGATTCAGTCAAACTGACTTCTGTTGATGGATCCTCAAGTTCCGTCACAAGAGATGAGTTTCTTGATCTGCCCAGAGGAACTCTAGACCAAGCTGCAAGACTCCTTGGCCTCAATTCAGATACATTGAATGAGGAAGAAAAGAAGCTGAGGAGAAGGCTGGTGACTCTGCTGGACACAAAGAAAGGAGATAGGGTACCAAGACAACCTCTTGTACCCATAAAGAAGATAGTCCAGTGGAGGTTCGAAAACTCTTCTCACAACTTTGTTGTTGAGAGAGAGAATGGTGAGATTAACAGGCTGAATGCCTCATCTCTGCTACACTTAAGCAGATTTGATATTGCTGAGTTAGCAGAGAAACCATTCTCCAACCCTTCAAACTCCGATGTAGCTGCCCACATCAGAAATCATCTAGGCAGCCTTCACATGGCCGAGCTTACTGCCAGAAGCAAGGTCGAAGAGGAGTTAAAACTGAGAGAGGAGGAGGAAAGGAAAGGATCAGCAACCAAAGGCAAAGCCTTTCTTCAAATGGTTGAAGGTCCTGAACTTGAGTCCATAGTTAGATGGGAGTATGAGTACAACTCCCGTCAACTAACTCTCTTCAGGGGGTCACAACAAAGGGTACACGTCATTCAAAGTGATAGACTGGATCTCCTATCCACGAATGACTTGTACAAGCTTCTCAGTACCACTTCCGGGAAGAACAGAGAGACAGACCAATATCTTTTGTCCCTGGTGCTGAAAACTTTGAGAAGCAGAAATAAGTGAAGTTTTGGTAGCATCAGCCTAGGGGGAGTTTGTTGGATCTATAGAGGCTGTTGCAACCAAAACCATATCACTTAGAAGATTTTGAGTACAACATACAAAGGACTTCCGAAGCCAAGTGTGGGACTTCCGAAGGAAGAAGGAGTTCTTCCGAAGTCTAAGTGTAAAATACACTTCCGAAGGAAAACTCCAACTTCCGAAGATAAAGAAGTTACTTCCGAAGAATCAAGACTTGAAGACAAAGTTCTGAAGTCAACTTCCGAAGTATAAAGAAGTCCTCAAAGCCTCGGAAGCATAGAAGCATCTTCCGAAGTATAAGTGGCTTCGGAAGAACTTGTTCTTCCGAAGGCAATGTATTATCCAGTAGACATAAGTATGGTCTGTCTGACAGTCCGCTGCAAATCTCTGAGATACTGCATGGCGTTTTCTCAAAAGCCATGTAGTTGACCATACTTTAATCTACTGTTTACCTTTTTATGTTAAGTACAGTTGCCATCTTTAGTTGGTGACAAAAGGTAAGTCATGGACATGTCATGACTACCATATCTTAGATAATACTTTATCTAAGATACCTTAACTATAGCATTGTAGTATATGCTTAGTCATAGGTTTCCAGCTGGTATCAAGTATAACCGGCTGTAGGATCTAGTATATATAGTTTCTCATTGTAACTCTTGTTGTATGCTTGTAAGTGTCTTGTAATCTTGAGTTGAGAAGTAATATATACAAGTACCTTGAAAATACTCCTGCTTGTTCCTTTGATTACTTATTATATTATTATCAACTCTTGTTAAAGGCATTGCTTCATCTTGTTTGAGTGATATTATAAGTGAGTTTGAGAGAATTACAAGTGTTAAGTGACAAAACCCGATCCAGCAAAAACTTTTAATGACAAATCTCCATGTAATTCATCATTATTGGTTAATGAAAAGTTGAATGTTTTGAATGTTTCAAATGATTGTTCAATGATGCCAAACAAAGAAAGGAAACTAAAATCCAAAATAGATTTTAAGACCAATGAAAAGAAAAGAAATTCACCATTTTTATTTGACTTGAAAACTGATTTCAAACACAGATTTGTTTCTAAAGGCAACTGCAGGACCGTTGAAGGGTATGCACTTACAACACAACAACACAATAAGGAGAGTTACTTAGAACACTTAACAGATCAAATAAGGAGCTGGTTAACTTTAGTGAAAGATGCTAAGAATACAAGTAAGAATGAGACAGAACAAGATGGCAAACAACACAAGTAATTGGTTTTCAAGAAAGCTGTATATTGCTTCTCAAGTTCTATTACAAATGTTACAATGCATAAACGAAAGTTACAAGTACTTGAGATACATATACTACATCCTACAGCCAGCCATACTTTGAAAGCCAGCTAAATACATATGACTAGACAACAACAAAATCAAATGTAGAGTCAAAAGGCAGATTTGCCTTTTGACTAGTGACTATGACATGCCATAGCTCACATCCTAATATATTACAAAAACGATAAAAGTATATAAAGTAGAAAGCACAGACTCAAGACCTCAATGTACAGTTACCAAAAGCATGGACATTTTCACCAACTCATGTAAGTTGGTGACTTTATAGAGTTACAGCGGAAAGGTGGTCCAGCTTTATGGTAAAGTACATAAGATAAAGGCATATCTTCAAAAGTTTTTGGAAGAAATCTGTCTTCACTCTTTGGCTTCGGAAGAATTTGTCTTTGAAGCTTCTAAAGACCTCACTTTTGGCTCCGGAAGATTTGGTCTTTGCTTCGGAAGATTTTGCACTTAGAATATTTCTAGTGCATTGTCTAAAACTTCCGAAGCATTTCTACTTCTGTTCTTCAGTGCATGCATGCAGAGAGACTTTGGATGTTTTGGCTGCATCAGACTAATAGGAATCCTTACAAACTCTCCCTAGGCTGATGCTACCCATACATTTGAAGATCTTCAGCTGTTGACAGTCCTCATAATGATGATAACCAAGCCCTTCTTTATTAGATGGTCAGGATCACTCAGACTCGCATAATATCTTCTCATTTCAAAGAGATCATGTAGAGGTAGGTTGAATAAGTCTTGCAATGTGCAGACATTTTCAACACCTTGATTTCGGATCGCATGCCATCTCTCTGGATTAGTTGTGAAGGTCCAGGATAAGATGGGTCTCTCAGCTATAAGAGGAGCCACTTGAATTTGAGTTGATTGGGCTGCCTCTTCATGCACTTCCTCAGGTTGAACTGACTCAGCCTGAGGTGTAGAGGTGCATGATTCAGGCTTCTTCTTCTTCTTTGACTTTGGTTTGGAAGCCATCCTCTTCATCTTCTTAGAAGACTTTAACTGAGAAGACTGGTCTGCAACACCTTGTTGATCAGTCTTGTCTTGCTTAGTTGGGTGTTCCTCCCTCACAGGTTCAGAAGGAGAGGGAGTTTGTCCCTGCTGTGGATCAGAAGATGAAGCTTGCTGAGGCTCAGCAGGAGGTTCAGGTTGTGTTGTCTCAAATTGTTCAACCTTAACCTCCACTTCAGGTGAAGCTTGACTTGGAGGAGAGTGTAAGTTAATCAGCTCTCCACTCTTGATCTTCTGCTTGATTACCCTGATATGCTCATCCATTATGGATAGACATAGGGCCAAGTCTCCTTCCGGAGAATCCATACATCATCAAGAAGCTCATCATCCTTTGTGTGTCAGCAGACTTCTTCATACTCTTCTGGATGATGGCTCTTGACTTTACAGCATCTTCCCTCCTCTTTCTCTTTGTTGCCTTTTGTTCTTTGAGTACTTAAAGTTCAAGCTGTTTGAGATACTCAAACTCAATGTACTCAAAGGACAAGGGAAGAAGTACAGATGCCTGGTAGAGACCTGTGGCACTCAGATAGTTGATCATGTTTTGCCTATCTGTTTCCTTGTCTACCTAAGGTTCTTGTGTAGCTACCACAGCCTCTTGCACATGGCTTTCTTGAACTGTGGAGAGAGTAGGAACATGCTTGTATAACCTTTTCTATCTCTTCTCTTCTTTGAATTGGAGAAGTAGCCTTGCATCCTCTACTTCCTTTATCTCTCTTGACACTTTCATATCATCCAGTTCATTTAATTCCTCTAAGGGGAGAGATATAATCTCATCTATGTCATAGTTCTTGGTGTGTAGGTAAGTAATCCTGACTGCCCTCAACTCATCATTTTGAGTGTTTAGTCTGGGGGCAGCCCTGATTGCAGCTTGCATAAAGCATGAAGACACAGAGGAACTTTCTCCCCTTAGCTTCCTCTTCCTCTCTCTCTTCCTCATCAATCTCCTCATGAGTTAGAATCCTTTTCTCTTTGACACCCACAGACCTTTGTGACATAGGGTGGAGAGAGCTTTGGCCTTCATTGCTTGGTGTAGCATCCAAGCTCTGGCTAGAGAGAGGTTATGAGACACTTTCACCAGCAGGTGTTTCACTGTGGGAATGAACTTCTGAAGCAGTTGTTGGTGTGGTAGGGCTCTCAGGCTCTATCACTGGGCCTTCAGCCAAGGTTTTCCATTTGAAGCTAATCTCAGGGTCTTTCTCAACATCCAATTGACCAATGACATTACTTGATTGCATTTGTCTCCTTCTAAGACTGAACTCTTCAGTAATTCTGTCTTGAATCTTGAGTGCTAACATGTAAGCTTGTCTAGATTGACTTGGGTTGACAAGTGGCATGTTTATCAGGTCAAGACCTTCATAGTAGTTCAAGGTCTGAAAATTGAACAACTCTTGTTGCCCTTGAACTCTTTGAAGAATGGGGGCTCTTCTATCAGCATCATACCACCACTCTTGGAATGCCTTCCTCAAAGAGACTCCTAATGACAGAGTCTATAATGTTCACATCAATTTGAACTTGAGGAAGTTGCTGAGTATGCACAATTGCAAGTGAGGATGGTGAGTCCTCAATGTCCATACTCCCTCAAGAACTCCTAGGTTTTGTGATTGTAATAGTTGAGCTAGGAGTTAGGTCAATCACATTCACAGGTTCTTGTATTCCTGGTTGAGCTCTCCTTCAAGGTCTCCTAACTAGTTTTTCCTTGAGATAAGATATCTCAAGTTGCTGATCATTGGCCCTATTTTGCAGAGTAGTCACCTTAGATTCAAGGTGACTAACCTTAGAGACTAAATAGGAGCATGTTTTTGACAGTTTTTTCACCTTTAGTCTCAAATTCCCCTCATCTTCATTAGAAGAATCACTGGGGGATGAGATGATTGGACCAAAGTCCTCTCTCTCACCACCAGCTTCAGGTTCTTGGCTGCTGGATTTCCTCTACACATTGACATCCTCAGTTGAGGTGTCATTGGGTTGAGTTACCATGGTTGAGGTCTTAATGATGTAATCACTTGCAAAAGTGAGAGCCTCTTCCATATGGACCTCCTAAACAGGATCAGGGAAATCCACCTCAGTGATAGGTGACTGATGTGGGCTAGACAAAGGAGACTCAGGAGTACTCATCTGTCTTTGAGTAGGGGAAGAGTAGAGAGACTCATGGTACTCACTGAAACCTAAATCTTCATCAGTATAGAATGAGAGGTTATGAATAGGTTGATTTAGTCTAAAGGTTGGGGATGGTAACTGTCCCTTGAAGGTTGTTCATTTGAGTGTTGAGACTCAGAGTGAAGGCTTAAGGCAGTTGGGCTTGTGAGCTCATCAGGGTGAGCATGAAGAACCTCACCATTTATTCTTGAAGAGATGGGAGTGGTTTGCTCCTCAGGGGAAGTGGGAGCTCCACTATCCATTTCCTCCTGTATGGGTGAGTGTATGGGGGCCTGCATAAACTCAATAGCTTGAGCAGGGGTTCGTTTGGATTTTCTTTGGTAGGTGAGGGTGATTTGTGGTCTTATTGGTGGTTGGGAGGTAGAAGGTGTGGGTTCAACACTAGCTTGTGTTGCTAGGTTGTCACCTTGAGCAATGAGCTCTAACATTTTTGGGACAAGGGCTGTTTCTACCCCTGAGAAGTCTACAGTTGGCTTCTTCATAATTTTAAAGATGACGGGCTTCATCTGTCCTAATTTAAGAATATTATCTGTTTCCCTTAACTATGAGCCCAGTTCACAGTTGAGAATGTGTTGAACTTATCTAGAAACATATAATACTTTAAGGAGTCCAAGTTAGCAAGCAAATTTGTATAAACAAACTGAGAGTACCTGAACTTGACCCCTTGAACCATTCCATGCACTATGAAGGAGAGATCCTCAGGAATCTTGTCCCACCCCCCATGCCTGTTTGACAAGTTGTGGATAACCACATGAAGCAGGTATTTCTACTGGGATGAGACCTTCCCTTTCCTGAAGGTCTTTACAGAGAAATCTCCCTCATAGCCCATCTGCTCAAAGAAATGATTTTCAGCTTCCTTTGGGAAGGCCAACTCACCTTCTTCATCATCCAGCTGCAAGTGAGTGTTTATGATGGCCGGAGTGATGAAGATTGTCCTCCCCTGCACTGTGGCAGACAATGCCTTCTTTCCATCCATAATGACCTCTTGGCAGGTCTTCCAGAATTCAAGCAGATGATCCTCATAGAGAGTAGGATCAATGGTTAGGGAGGTGAAGTAGTTGGATAGAGCCAGGAAACGACAAACCTCTGAGAAACTTTCATCTTTCTCAGAGCTTAACAAAGCAACTTGGTTGTGTTGCCTGTGAAGTTGCATGCAGAAATCGGGGTTGTTTCTGCGGTTTAAGTTGGCCATTTTGAGAAGCTTAAGGGTGAAGGAAGATGAAGAACAAAGGCGGTTTGAGAGAATTTAGGTTTAAGGAATAGTGTAATTGAAGAAGATAGTGAAATAGGGGGGAACCGTTGGGTATTTATATGAAAGGGATTTGAGACAAAGTTAATGAAAGAGGATAAATTTTGAAATCCGGATGTCGGTCCCACCTCTGAAAAATAGTTTACTTTTCCCCAAAAAGTAGTTTTCATGGAAGTCGAGAAATCTTCCGAAGGTTATTTGCTTCGGAAGTTCTGAGGGAAAAAGCTTCCAAAGGCAAATTGGCTTCGAAAGATATTTCAAAGGTTTTTGAGAATTTTGTTTCGGAAGAGTGTTAACACTCAGAGTTTTTATTCTAAAAAGAATAAAAACTTCCGAAGGTAAATTGATTTCGGAAGAAACTAGTTCTATGAAAACATAAGAGTACTTAAGTTGATTTTAAGCTTCAGATGATATTTCAGAAATTTCTTCCGAAGGTAAAATTACTGAAGTAGTTATTTGTTTACTAGGACATAAATTTCATCCGAAGATAATTTTAAATCTTCCGAAAAGAAAAGAGATCAAAATTTTCAAAAATCTCAGAAATGTCTTTTGAAAAGATTTTTCTTCCAAAGAAAACAGGGGCTCATGAAGGTGATAAAAATAGACAACTTAGGACACACACGTTTTAGAAATAATATGATTAAGTTTTAAGAAAAGCTATTCAAAGTTAATCATACCAATAGCTGATACAAGATATTTAAATCTCTGCTTATCAAAAGCTTTGGTGAACAGATCAACATATTGTTCCTTTGTGTTAACTTTGACTAGTTTGATTAATCCTTTTTCAAAGTTATCTCTAATCAAATGATACCTGATATTGATATGCTTTGTCCTTGAGTGCTGCAGAGGATTTTCTGTTATTGAGATAGCACTGTTTCTGTTTATGTGGATGGGAGTCTCTTTGAAGTTGAATCCATAGTCCAGCATCTAATTTTGAATCCAAAGCACTTGAGCACAGCAGCTTGCAGCAGCAATGTATTCAGCCTTAGTAGTTGATGCAGACACACAGGATTGTTTCTAACATTGCCAAGAGACTACTCTTCCATCAAGAAATTGACATCCCCCTGATGTAGACTTTGCAGTCATGTTGCAGCCACCTATCTGTATAAGCATACAGATTAAAGTCATAATTCTTTGGATACCAAAGGCCAAGTGATGGAGCACCTTTGAGATATCTTAAAATTCTTTTGACAGTGACCAGGTGTCACATCTTGGGGTTGGCTTGATATCTTGCACAAATGCATGTAGCAAACATGATATCTAGCTTGCTATAGGTGTCTTAGCAAGATCAGGTCCAAGGGAGTTATTTCTGGCTATAGGTGTCTTAGCAACCTTACAATCAGTCATATTGAATCTTTTAAGTATGTCTTGTACATTCTTTGACTGACTTATAAAGATGCCATTTTCAACTTGCTTCACTTGAATTCCTAGAAAGAAATTGAGTTCCCCCATGGCACTCATTTCAAACTTGTCCTTCATCAGCTTCTCAAAGTCTTTGCAGAGCTTTGGATTAGTTGACCCAAAGATAATGTCATCTACATATACTTGAACTAGCATTATGTCATTTCCTATTCCTTTGATGAAAAGAGTTCCATCTATAGTACCCCTTTTGTAGCCATGCTGACAGAGATACTTAGATAGAGTTTCATACCACTTCCTTGGTGCTTGGTGCAGCCCATAAGAGCATTAACAAGCCTGCAAATATAATCAGGATGATTAGAATCTGCAAACCCAGGTGGTTGTTTGACATACACCTCTTCATCAATCACCCCATAAAAAAAGCACGCTTGACATCAAGTTGGTAGACCTTGAAGTTTTTTGATGCAGTAAAAGCTAGGAATATCCTAAAAGCTTCAAGTCTTGCTACAGGAGCAAAAACATCTATGTAGTCAATTCCTTCTTCTTGAGTATACCCTTGAACAACTAGTCTGGCCTTGTTGTTGATGACAAGTCCTCTATCATCCTTCTTATTCCTGAAAACCCATTTGGTTCCTATGGTAGTCTTCCCTTGAGGAAGAGGACATAGATTCCAAACCTTTTGGCTTTTGAATAAGCAGCTCCTCTTGCATAGCTTCAACCCAACTTTCATCCTTTAGAGCCTCATTAATTTTCTTTGGCTCTATGTGGGACAAGAAACAAGAGTGAAGACAAACATTTGCTTAATAGGTTTGTCCTCTTGATCTCACCCCTTAATCAACATCTCCAATGATGTTTGTGGTAGGATGAGACTTGTGGTTCCTTAGCTGAGGGATCATAGCAAGTTGCTTAGACAGATCTAAATTTGAGAAATTCTGATCTGGCAAGGAAGATTCTCCCTCCACATCAGCACACTTATCATGATTGACTTGATCCAATGAGTGTGTGACATCATAGATGTTGTCTTCAATGGAGTAGTTATCAAGAAATTCCTGATCACTTTCACCACTACCATTTTCTCCAACATTTGAAGCTCCTTCCTCTAAGTTTTGTACCTCTAAACTGGAATTTGAAGGCACCCCAGAAGTATCAACAGGATTTGTCATTGATGTGCTGGTAGAAGCTTCATTTGCAAGATTGGTTACCACTGGAGCTGAAGATGTGTAGCTTGAAGGTCTTCTTAGCTCAAATCTTGGGTCAGAATCACCTGTAGGTAGTATATCTGTGGACCCTGAAACATTCTCACAAGATTTGTTAAAACAGTTGGTAACTAAATCAAGATCAAATAGCCAATCCGGACCAGAACCTTTCACACTGAGAGTGTGCTCACTGGAAGTCACATTGGCTGACTCCTCAACTACTCTAGTTCTAAGATTGTATACTCCATAAGCTTTAGCTTGATAAGAGTATCCAATAAAATGTCCATCATCTAATTTCTTAGCAAACTTGGCAATTTGATCTTTGGTATTCAAGATGGTGCAAGGACATCCAAATGACCAAATAAAACCAACGAAAGGTTTTCTCTTGTGCCAAAGTTCATAAGGAGTCTTACCATGTGTCTTAACCACTAAAACTCTGTTTTGCACATAGCAAGCAGTGTTCACTGCTTCTGCCTAGAATGCAATAGGTAGTTTAGAGTCAGACAACATAGTTATTGCAGCTTCAATTAGTGTCTTGTTTCTCCTCTCAGCAACAACATTTTGCTAAGGAATATTGGGAGCACTATATTGTCATGTAATACCTTTTTCATAACAAAATGTGTCAAGGATTTGATTCTTGAATTCATTTCCTTGATCACATCTTATGGTTTTGACCTTGTGATCACATTCTTTAAGATGAAATTCTTCAAAATCTCAGGGGTCTCATCCTTAGTTCTAAGAAAGAAGACCTAAGTGAATCTTGTAAAGTCATCTGTGATCACCAAGCTGTAAGAGGTCCTTCCTAAACTCATTACACTGGTGGGGCCAAAGAGATCCATATGTAATAAGTGTAGGGGGTTAATGATGGAATTTCTATCCTTTGGCTCGTGAGATACCTTTTGTTGCTTCCCTTTCAGGCATTCAACATAGTGGTTATCACTTGTAAACTCTTTCTTTGGTATTCCAGTTACCAAATCATTCTTAATTAGTTTATTCATGTTTTAATGTTTACATGGCACATTCTTTTATGGCAGAGGAAAGATTCATCATTATTTGCTTTAGACAGAAAGCATGAAACTTCTCCTGAGGGAGATGTTTCTTGCAAATCCATCTTGTACATGTTCCCTTTCCTCGGGCTCTGAGCAAGATGTGCTCATGAGGAATGACCAACCCGGGCCTGAGAACAATGCACTCATGCTCAGTGAAGAGCATGTTATGACTCTGATCACAAAATTGAGATACACTCAGAATATTGTACCCAAGCTCCTTGACAAAGTTTACCCTCTCAATGCTGAGCTTACCATTTGTCACATTGCCCCTTTCTGTAATATAACCTCCTGCATCTCCTCCAAAAGCAACTGGTCCTCCATCAATTATTTCAAACTTTTAGAGTAGTGACCTATTGCCAGTCATGTGCCTGGAACAGCCACCGTCAATGATCCATATATTTCTGTTTGTCTTGAGTTGTTCCTTCATAAAAGAGATGGTTAGTTATATTTGGATACCCAAGCCTCAATGATCTTGGGCTCATCAAAAGAAGTTGAAGACAATCCAATAGTAATTGATCCTATAGTCATGCTAGAAGGATCATTTGCTGATGTTGATGAAGAACTTTCAGCCACATGGTCTTTCTTTGACTTCCACACCACCTTTGGAATGTTAGACTTGACCTTCAATACTTCGGAAGTTTTGATGACTTTGGAAATTTTGATGACTGGACCTTCGGAATATCTTGCTTGCACTGCAGCAGGCTTCAGTGCTTCGAAAGTATACCTTTCTTCCCAGACCAAAATTTCTTCCGAAGGCAAGTTTCCACTTGTCGTCTTCTTCATTTTGGAGCTTCCGAAGGAAAAAGATTCTCCTATTGAAGCTTGCTTCTTCTTCTCCAAACTCTTAGAAGATTCTTTCTTGGTCATGTGGAGAGTACTCTTTGGATTGTAAACATAATCCTTAGCAAGATGAGATGTACTCCCACACATAACAAAGTCCATTTTCTTCCTTCTAGGTGTTTTACTTTGTGAACAAGGCTGAACTTGATCACTTTCCTTCTCCATTTTCATCTTTGCAGATGTTGTGGCAATTCTTGTGGGGATAGAACTACCTTTGGAGCTGGATGGTTCAAGTTGTACAGCAGTGGTGCACAACAGATCAGCCTTCTTCTTGATGATGGGATGATTTGGACATGAACTAGAACTCTTGTTGATGGAGTTCAAGTTGGTGTCTTCAGCCTTCACCACTTCAAATCCTGCAGAGATGAAGACTTGTTTCTGTGCAATATTGAATGTGGCCTTGATCTCTTGAGCCTTTTTGGACTTTCTTTTGGCCTTCCGGATCAAGTTCTTTCTCCTTGACTTGGTCATCCCAACAGCTTTGCTCTCCTCAGAGGGATGGTGACCCTTCTTAGAATGCTCTTCTTCACTCTTCTCAGAGCCATTCTCCGTCATCTTCTCTTCATCCTCTTCAGTCACATGATCTATGAGGGGAAACTCATCTTCACAAGCCCCTCGGAGGGATGGTGACCCTTCTTAGTGCTTGGTTTATAGATGCATCTTCTACCTGAAAGCTCTAGTCAAAGCCTCCTTCTACAACAACAATTGTAGCATGCTGCTTTGGCTTTTCATTCTGGGGGGCTTTCTCAGTGTAGTTAGGTCTGGTTTGTGCTTGGCCACTATTTTTCTTGATGCCTTACACTCCCTTGCAAAGTGCCCTATCTAGTTACAGTTGTAACACATTACTTTGCTTTTATCCAGCCCAAACTTTCCACTGGCTGCATTGCTTGGAAACTTTCTCCCTATCCTCTTGTAGCACTTCTTGGCTCTGTGGTTGAGAAAACCATCTGTTGGACTATCTCCATGTACTTCATATCATCTGGATGGATACAATCCAAATCTTCAAGGGTGAAGAGAAAGTTGCCTGTAGTTTCATCAGCAGAGACAAAAGCATGAGAAGAACATGTCTCTTGGAAAGGACTTCCTTGAGTGTAGCTTTCTCTTGGAGTCTCTGGGAAGGTGATGAAAGGGCCCTTTTGTGAGTTGTTACGGGTAGCATATAAGATGATGTTATGGTTCAATGCTTTCCCTTTCAACCACATGGAGGGCTGAACTCAATTGATTGCTGGAGTTACCAGATAAGTTTTGCATGTTCATCTCCATCTGATAGCCACTAAGAATACCATTCAACTCTATAAGAGTAAGAGTCTTAATGTTCTCAGCCCTCTTGATAACAACACAGTATTGTGTCCATTGTCTAGGAAGAGAGGACATAAACTTCCTTACAATGTCCCTGTTCTCAAGAGTTACTCCGACATCCATTAGAGTATCCACAATCTCAACATACCTGACGTATTGTTGAGTCATGGTTTCACCTACCTTAAAGGTGAAGTTTTCAAACTACTGCTTCAGGAGATCCTTCTTGTTCTCGTTTGCTTCAGTAGACCCTTCATACACAGCTTCAGTGATTCCCATAGTTGTTTGGCAGTTTTGCACTTCTTGAAGCCTCTATAGATGGAGTTTGGAAGAGCAGTTTGAAGGGTTGTCATGGCTTTCTTATCAATCTCTATTCTTTTCCTGTATTCTTTAGAGTATTCAGCCACAGCCTTAGGAATCATACCACCACCAGTAGCAGAAATGGTGCTTGGTATGTAAGGTCCTTCAACAACAGAGTCCCACATCCTTAAGTCTTGAGACTTGATGAAGCCTTCCACTCTTTGAAACCAAGTATCAAAGTCTTCAGGAGTGATTAGTGAAGACTTTTCATAGTTCCAGTTTCCATATCAGCTTTGGTAATAGCTGCAATTTGAGTTGTTAAGTATTTTGTGTGTGTGAGGGATCTTAAGATGGTGAGATCTTATATCAAGATCCTGAAACGCTCTGATACCAAATGCAATAGCGGTGAAGGGTATGCACTTACAACACAACAACATAATGAGGAGAGTTGCTTAGAACACTTAACAGATCAAATAAGGAACTGGTTAATTTTTCTGAAAGATGCTAAGAACACAAGTAAATATGAGGTAAAACAAGATGGAAACAAACACAAGTAATTTGTTTTCAAGAATGTTGTATATTGCTTCTCAAGTTCTATTACAAATGTTACAAAGCATACGATGAAAAGTTACAAGTACTTGAGATACTTTATACTACATCCTACAGTCGACCATACTTTGGAAACCAATTGACTAGACAACTATAAAATCAAATGTATAGTCAAAAGGCAGATTTGCCTTTTGACTAATGACTATGACATGCCATAGCTCACATCCTAATATATTACAAAAAGGATAAAAATACATAAAGTAGAAAGCATGGACTCAAGACCTTAATGTACAGTTACCAAAAGCATAGACCTTTCACCAACTCATGTAAGTTGGTGACTTTACAGAGTTGCAGCGGAAAGGTGGTCCAACTGTATGGTAAAGTATATCAGATAAAGGCATATCATTAAAAGTCTTCGGAAGAAATATGTTTTCACTCTTTGGCCTTGGAAGACTTTGTCTTTTAAGCTTTGGAAGACTTACTTTTGGCTTTGGAAGATGTTGGTCTTGGCTTCGGAAGATTTTACACTTAGAATATTTCTAGTGCTTGGTGTAAAACTTCCGAAGAATTTCTACTTCTGTTCTTCAGTGCATGCATGCAGAGAGACTTTGGATGTTTTGGCTGTATTAGACCTATACGAATCATTACAGAGGCTACTTCTTCTGGCGCATGAATTGATATTCAGGACTTTTCATTCTTCGAAAGTCAATATCTTGAATTCTTCTACGTATTTGAACTTCAAAAGAGGGAAGACTTTGTCTTCAGAAGTTAGAGTTCTTCTTCGGAATCTCTTTCAGAATTGACTTTCGGAAGCTTAGCATTTGCCTTTGGAAGTTCTGCTTTTGCCTTCAGAAGTTCTTTATTAGTTGCACAAAATTGTAGTGTTTGTTTTGGTTGCACCAGCCTTACTTGATCCAACAAACATTCCCAAGGCTGATGCTACCATAACTTCACTTATTTCTACTTCTCAAAACTTTTAGCACAAAGGAGAGAGATACTTATCTATCTTTTTGTTCTTTCCAGATGTGGTGCTGAGAAGTTTGTACAAGTCATTCGTAGACAGAAGATCTACTCTATTACTTTAAATGACATGTACCCTTTGTTATGTCCCTTTTAAGAGAGTTAGTTGACGGGAATAGTAGTCATGTTCACATTGAACTATAGGTTCCAATTCAAGGCCTTCAACCATTTGTAAGAAGGCTTTGCATTTGTGGTTGACCCTTCCTTTTCTTCCTTCTCTCTCAGCTTCAACCCTTCTTCAATCGTGACTCTTGCAGTCAGTTCAGCTAGATGAAGGCTACTCAAATGATTCTTGATGTGAGGAACTACCTTAGAGTTGGAGGGATTGGAGAATGGTTTCTCTGCTAACTCAGCAATATCAATTCTGCTTAAGTGTAACAGAGAAGAGGCATTGAGCCTGTTGATTTCAACATTGTCTCTTTCCACAACAAGGTTGCGAGAAGAGTCTTCTCAACAAGGGGTTGAGATGGTAACTTGTCACCCTTCCTAGTGTCATATAGAGTCACCAGCTTTCTTCTCAACAACTTCTCTTCTTCCCCAAGAGAGTCAAGGTTGGTTGCCAAGAGTCTAAGTGCTGGTTCAGGGTTCCTCAAGGAAGATCAAGGAATTGTTCTCTAGTGATGGAACATGAGGATCCATCAATGAAGGTTAGTTTGATGGACCCCTCTCACAAGAGATATCGCTCATAGTGGTGTAGTTGATGAGCTTCCTCTTGATCTCCTTGAATTCTTCTAAGGAAAGAGGTTTGGATGGTTGAGAGGATGAGGGTATGGCTTTTGGGTAGGTAATGGTAGGGTTCTGGGGAGTGTTTTAGGTTTGAGGATAGGTAGTTGTGGTTGTTGCTATGTTGGAATGGGTGAGGGCGAGGGTATGGCTGATGGTGTGGGTTCAGGAGTGTATGGTCCAGTGGTTGGCTCGGTTTTGATGGGGAAAAGGAAAGGGATTGGTTCAGGTTGAGGTTGTCGTTGAGTTGCCAGTTTAAAAGTCATCCCCTGTACTCTTCTGTACATCTTTTTCCTTCTTCCTGAGCGAATGTCATATCACTGACATGTCGCTGCAGGGTCTTCTCAGACATGGGGCCAACTCGCCTGCCAGAGAAGTCATGGGTCCTGAGATAATCCTTCATCCAGGATTTTGTCACCCATCTTCTTGAAAGCTGCAAGTTGAGCTTCTTCCTCTTTCTTCTTCTTTTCCTTCAGCTTTTCCCTGGAAGCTCTCTTTCTATCTTTGCTCATTTGATCTTGTTCTTTGTTGAAAAGCGACAAGATCGTGTCGTTGTCATAAGCAGGCAGTTCCTCAAGAGAGAATCCCTTGGAGCTTAGAAAAGCTACCATATCATTCCTTAGTTGTTGCTCAGCTTCCTCTTTCTTCTTCTCTTCATCCTCTAAGGCCAACCTTGCTGCTTCTTCTTGTTCTTTCCATAGCAGGGTTGCCTTTTCTAACTCCACCAAATCCTCAAGTGGTAAGAGGAGAATATCTTCACTTGCCGCTCCTAAGTTGACAAGACTGTCAATAATCTCCACCCTTCTTTGGTTGTTTATAGCCTCCTGTTTGGCTACAGCTGCTTTGCTACTTCCAGCTAGTAGCTTCCCAGTTGGGAGTCTACTTTTTCTTTTAATCTTCTCCAACTTTTCCTCCTCTAACAGTTCCTCTGTAGTCAACTTCCTTTTACTTTAATGTCTTCAGAAGCTTTAGACTTTGGAGGTTCTTGTGCAGAGTTTTCTGGTTGGGTGGTGACTTGAGCTTGTGGAGATGATATTGTTTGATTGAAAGGGAATCTGAGAAAGTCTTCACTATTTACCAAAGATGCCGGTTCAAGGATTGCATCAGTGATAATTAGATCATCAGACATAGAAAATAGTCCTTCCGCAGCTTGGATCTCAGCTTTGGAAGTTTGAGATACTTCTTCTGCAGCTTTGACTTTAACTTCGGATGTTTGTGGGATTGCACTATCTATCACAACTGTTTCAGTTGCTAGGCCATTAGTCCATATATCCCCTTTGAATTCAATCTCGGGTTCAATGTGGACCTTAGGTTGACCAACTCCTTTGATAGTGTTAGATGATTCATTCAACCTTTTGGAACTCTTCAGCCCCGAAGTATGCCACAACAACATCTGGACTTGGTTGTTCAGTAGATGAGCCCATCAGGAACCTTCTATGAACCTATTTAGATCTATAAGCATCCTTGGGTCCACTTGAAGAATGACGGGAGGTTCAGGGAAAACAGTTGAAATCCCTGAGCAGGATATCTTGAAGAAAGTGTAGAGAAAACTAAGCTTTGCTGCTGCATGTGGGGTTCACTCTAAACATTCTCTCCCTTTTTGGTAGCATCATCCTGAGAGCTAGATGAGCTAGAGGAAGAGGTCAGAGAGACTTGTATTGGTACATGTCTAAGAGACCTCTCGATCTGTTTCTCAGCTAGTTTAGCCTTGAGATTTTCAATCTCAAGTTGCTGAGTGGTAGACCTATCCTCTAAAGTCTTAACCCTGAGTTCAAAGTTTAAAACTTTAGAAGTAGTTCTTTGATTGTGAGTTGCATTCTTCCCTCATATTCTTTAGAAGAATCATGGGGAGATGGGGTAACATACCTAGTATGTTCATCCTCACTACCAGTTATGGTTTCTTGGCGCCCTGGTTTCCCTGCTGAATGATATCTCTTTCAGAGTCGTCAAAAACCACGGTTGCCATAGATTCAGTCTCACATATGTTACCACTGTCCTGAGCGTCCATTAAGGCACCTTCAGTATTGGCAGCTAAATCTACATGAGTCCCCTCCACACTAGTGGGACTCACCTCAGTTTAGATTTGCTGATGGGCGCTAGAAATCAGAGGTGTCTCTAGGCTCAGTTGATCCTTAGATATGTGTTGTGGATCAACATCATGGCCTTGAAGAGACATGATCTCTTCATCAGTACCTCTCAAAAGGTTAGTAAAAGATATGGAAGTTATGCCTAATGACCCGGGACCTTGATCAATGTCTAATGGCATTGAGACTATGATGGGACTGTCCCTTTTTGGCTGCTCAAGAGAGTATAGAGACTCGTCCTGAGGATTTATAGCTTAGGTTTGGGGCTCATGGGATTGAGACTGAGAGACTCAGTTCCCATATTGAGGTCTATTGTGAAGGAAGGTGGGACCTCTAACTGAGTGGGAGCCCATGTTTCTACTCTTGCCTTTTTGGATAAAATAGGGGGAACTTTTTCAATCAGAGGAGATTGAACAAGGGTTTGCTTGGAATGTCTCTGATAAGTAATTCTGATGGGGTGAGAAGGAAGATTTCAGAATCTGGTGGTTCTGCTAGTGTGGGTTTATCACCTGTGGGGTTAACAGGGTTGTCACCATGAGCCATTGGCTCAATCATACCTGGAAGGAGCTCAGTGTGTCTTCCAGTGTAGTTGATGGACACTCTCTTTAACACTTTGAAGATGGTCGGCCTCATTTGAGGGATAGGTGGAGTAGCTACACAGACAAGCTGACTTTGATCCAGCTCACAGTTGATGATGTGTTGAATAAACCTAGGATACATATAAAATGTTTCCCTTTGAAGGTTTCCCATGAGAATGATCAGCATAAACCTTGAGTAGTTAAACCTGAGGCCTTTCACCAACCTGTGAACTAGGCATCCTAGTTCATAGGGAATTTGATCTCATCCCCAGACTTGTTTGACAAACAGTGAAGGACTATGTGGAGCAGGAACTTCCAGTTCTAGGAGAAATTGAACTTGTATACGGTTGAACTGCTCACATCACCATCATATCTCGTCTGGGTATATGTGTCATCCAAGTCTGATTTGGGGAATTCCATAGGAGAACCCTCATCATGGAGCTCTAGATGCTCCCTGATGGTTTGTTCGGATATGATCAATTCCTGGCCGCAAATGCTTGACCTAATAAACCTAACTCCGTTTATGGTTTCAATCTAACCGTTCCCCCAAAACTCTGCCATTTGGTTTGAGTAAACGGTAGGGTTACAGTTATGGCAGTGTAATAGGTTGACTGGGTAAGGAAGTGAATGATTGCAGAGAAGTTAGCATCCATGGAAGAATCAAGGAGTGCGACCTGGTTGTGCTAGGGGTTTAGTGCCATTGTTGAGAGAGTTACAGAGGAAATGAGGTTGAATTTTGAGTAAATTTAGGATGAGGGAAACTTAGGGCTGTGAAATTGGTAATAAGATTAATGAAGTGGGTCAAAAATATTTAAATGGGTGATAATGACAGATGGATAAAGTGAAGTGATGGTTTGGGGTATGATGTGACAAGGGCGGTATGGTTAAAACCATTTAAACTATTGCGACATCATTAGTAAAATCTTTACCTTTTTATAGAATGGGGTCCAATAGATTTTTGTTACACAGTAAAGTTTTCTTTCGAGAGTAAAAGCTCTTCCAAAGGTATTCTTCTTTTGAAGCCAAACTTACTTCTGAAGGTAAATTTATCCTAAGAAAAATTTACTTCCAAGAGTAAGAAGGTCTTCCGAGTGAAGAGGTTTTCAAGCTTCGGAAGTAGATTTGATATAACATCAAATTTTCTTCCGAGACTAAAAACTCTTTGGAAGATAAAACTAAGTTGGATGAATTTTCCTTCGAAAGATAAATTAGATATCTTCCGAGGGTTAATTTCTCTTCGGAAGAACTCATACTTAACAAATTTTGAAGAATACCTTTTGTAACAGGGCTTAGATCGTATTGACAAAGACAAGACACATTTTGAAAAGATTTTAAAATAAGGTAAACTAATCAATGTTTATCATCCTAATAGTCGTAATAAGATACATAAACCTTTGTTCATCAAATGCTTTGGTGAATAAATCAACATATTGTTCATTTGAATCAACTTTGACTAGTGTAATCGGGTTTCTCTCATGAATATTTTTAATGAAATGGTACCTGATGTCAATGTGCTTTGTCTTGAAGTGCTTGACAGGATTTTCTGTGATGGAGATAGGAATCTTGTTTTCAATGTGGATAGGAGTTATCATGAAGTTGAATCCATAGTTGTTGGATCTAGAAAGGCTGGTGCAACCAAAACCAAATCACTTAGAATATTTTGGTACAACTAATAAAGGACTTCCGAAGCGAAGTGTGGAACTTCCGAAGGAAAAAGGAGCTCTTCCGAAGACAAAGTGTAAAACTAACTTCTGAAGGAAACTCCAACATCCGAAGACAAAGAACTTACTTCCGAAATCAAGACTTAGAATGATAGATCAGAAGTCAACTTCCAAAGTATAGAAGTCCTCAAGCCTCAGAAGTATAAAAGCCTCTTCCGATGTATAAGTGGCTTTTGAAGAACTTGTTCTTCCGAAGCCAACTTACCTTCGGAAGACACTGCTATTATCCAGTGGACATAAGTATGGTCTCCCTGACACTTCTCTGCAGACCACTGAGATACTGCATGGTGTTTTCTCAAAAGCCATGTAGTTGACCATACTTTATTCCACTGTTTACCTTTATAAGTTAGTACAGTTGCCATCTTTAGTTGGTCACAAAAGGTAAGTCATGGACATGTCATGACTACATTATCTTTGATAATACTTTATCTAAGATACCTTTACTTTAGCATTGTAGTATATGTTTTAGTCTTAGGTTTCCAGCTGGTATGAAAGTATATCCGGCTTTAGGATCTAGTATATATAGTTTCTCATTGTAACTCATGTTCGATGCTTGTAAGAGTCTTGTAATACTTTGAGTTGAGAAGTAATATATACAAGTGCCTTGAAAATTATATCAGTGTGTTCTTTGTTACTTATGATATTATTATCAACTCTTATAAAAAACTCTACTTCATCTGATTTGAGTGTTATTTAAGTGAGTTTGAGAGAAATCCAAGTGTTTAAGTGACAAACCCGATCCTGCAATTGGTATTAGAGCTTTTTAGGCTCTTGATTGTAAAATCTTACCATCCTAATCAACCTGTTTTTCACTCCTCCTTATACCACACTCAAAATGGCCCTTAACAAATCTGAAGTAGAGATGGGGACGATGACCAAAGCACCCATCATCACCCCTGAGAACTTCAGGTCATGGAGCAGAGGAATGGAAGGCTTCATCAGGTATCAAGACAGCAAGATGTGGCATTCTATTGTCAATGGCCCGTATAAGCCAAAGGTAGCTGCTGGAAATGGTGCCATGATTGAAAAAGCTGTTGAAGATTATTCTGATGAGGACCGGAAGAAGCTGGACATTGATAGCAATGCTATGACTGTTCTCATGACTGCAATTCCCAACTCCATCATGGTGTGGTTTGAACATTGCAAGTCAGCCAAAGAACTATTTGATGTGCTTGCTCAAATATATTCAAGCTCAAATGACTCCAAGAAGGACTCACTGAAGCAGCAGTTCGAGAACTTCACCTACGTTGCTGGAGAGAGACTTAGCCAACAATACTTCAGGTACATGGATCTCATTTCTTCCATTCAGTCTGTGGGAATTGCACGTGAACTTAGACAGCTTACAAGAAATGATAGGATCAAATGTACCAATCTGTGATGATTTATGAACACAATTCAATGAAATACAAACAAAGTAATCAAATCAAGCAAGATATCAACAAAATTAAGAGTTTCATTAATATCAAGCAAAGACAATTACAAAGTGTGTAAGCAGGTTTGAATACAACTCTATTCAACCGATTTTTAACTGGTTACCTACTACCTGTAAGTCTAAGCTATTTATAATGAAACAAAAAATAAAGGAACTAACTAATTACAAAACTAGTCCCTATACTATTACAAAGTATTAAAAGACAACTAAAGACAACATGTTAATCTTTCTTAGAGCACTAACAATACTCCCCCTAATATTGACATGGTCTTCTATCTTCAAAATCTTCAATCTTTGTCTTCTTTTTCTTTTCTTCCATATTCAGCTTTATTTTCAGCCTTTATCTTCATTACTCAAAAAAATCTTCTGGTTCTTCCTTTATCTTGAACATAGGCTTCTGTTTATACATCTCTAATTCTTTCAAAGCATTTGAAATTGCTGACTTGAATTTACTAGCAAGAATGCCTTGTTTAGGTTTAGCTTCATTCGTCTTGATCTCCATCTTGTTCATTCTCTCCAATGTATCTTTAGAAAGACATGAGATATCAATGTTAGCATATAACTCAATAGGTTTTTGACTTTCTTTTGAGTATACTTCTAGTACCCTTTTCCTTGATATTCTCATGAATTCAATGTCTTTTATATCTTTCTTGACAATATTAGCATAAGCAAGAGCTTTTCTCAAAGATATTCTTTCCATAGCTGCATTCATCACATTAATGATAGAAATGAAATACTTCTTGTTTTGCTCTACTATCTCTGGAGTTACTTTCTCAAACTTTTGTACAGATAAAAATGAGATATAACTAGGATGTAAAAGCTTTAGTTCAAAAACTCCAAATAAAGTAATCATATCCTCATCCCATCGTTCGAGATTTCGGACCAACTTAAGCTCAAACGTCTCAGTGTTATAAAACCATTTGAGGATTGGCTTTGAGTTTTGAGTACCATCTATCACTTTCAGACTAGGAGTTGTGACCTTCTCAAAATAGTTGTCACAAAATTCAATCATGGAATGTTCCTCCTCAGACTGTAATCCTTTTAGCTTTTTATTATTCTTCAAAGTAACAAAGTACTCTTTATCCTCTTAATCACATCTTGTCTTAAGAAAATTACTTGATCGATCCAATCCTCTTCTTAATAATTCTACCATCATCTTGCCACGTTTCGAATCAGAAGGATTGATCAGAGGTAATCTATTCAGCTCTTTCAGATCTTGCACTGGAAGTTTTATGATGCTAGAGTAAAAGTGATATACATCACATACAACATTTACTCTCTTTATCAAAAATGCATCGAATACTTCAGTAGAGCCTTTGTAAAATCTGGAGCAATCATAGCATTCAACAGTTCGGCAACTGATTGTCCTCTTTGTAGTACGTTTCTTACCAAGTCTCTATTTGATCTTGAATTATCAAAAATATGCATTTGTTTAGTAGAGCCTTTGTAAGCTTGTCTTTCTGGATCAGCAAACATTTCAATCAACTCTTTTCTGTGAACATGTGCATCAATCTTTTTTGCCATTTGTTTGATCTCCTGTGGCTTTAACATTCTTGTCCTTTTTGTAATTTCAAGATACTGAGGATTATTTGTATCAAGTACAATCGTCTTCTTCAATTGTTTCTCCGTTTCTTGAAAACTTCTAACAAGGTTTCTCAATGATACAGATTGTAATCTCTTCAGTTTCCTCCACGGGTAATTTCTAGCTTGCAACCATGATCTTAGAGCTGGAATACTCATATCATCTGGATCAGGATGGTGCAGCTCAGAGCTAGATAGTTCTTCTACAATAATAACTTCTTTTGCTCTAGTCCATTCACCATGCTCAATAACAATCTCATTTGGATCTACTGGTGCAACTGACTCTGCAGAAAAACATTTCTCATATTCATCATTAATCTGAGAAAATGGCAGTCCATCCAAATATATACGATTGTATTTCATCTTCACAAGATAATTATATCTTTCTTCAAAATCTTGTGGAACTTCATCTTGTTCTTGAGTTTGTTCTTGTGAAGAGAAATGTGATACAAATTGAGCTTCATCAATATCTTCATCATCCAGAACTTCATCATACAAATCATCATTGTATACTTCCTCAATATCTTCTAACGCCTCAATCTGTTCTTGAACATTTTGTTATTCAACATTTTCTTCAGTTCTTTGCATTTTGGAAGATGATTCAGTTAAATTTGTATCTTCTACTTCATCAATTTTTCTTTTTCCTTTTAGCTGCTCAAGATTTTCTTCAACACTCATCTCAGCACTTATCACTTGTACTGGTGAGATAGGCTTCTGAGCTTCTTTTCCCTTCAGCAATTCATCTTTGAGTTTTTCATTTTCTTCTATTAGTTTCTTGAACTTCTCCTCAAGAATGTCATAGTCTTTGATCATTACTTCAAAATTCTTAATGACATATTCTTTATCTTTGGCAAACCTCACAATCTTTTCATCTTTCGAGGCATTTTCTTCAGTCAACTTTAACTTTTCATCCTTAAGCTTTTGAATTTCTATTTCAAGAGATATGTTCATCTCTTTCATCCTTTCATTCTCCACTTTCAACTCTTCAATTTCTTTCTCTTTACTCAAATTTTCTTCTTTCAATCTTTCCATCTCATCAATGTCCACTGTCTCCTCTGTTTGTACTGACACATTGTGTGTCGTACTAACACGAATTTCTTCTACTCCTTCATTAACATCAACTTCAAATACTGGGTCATATAACATATCATTCATAAAATCAAAATCAAAGGTTTGATTTTGTGAATCTATTTCATGTACAGCTTCATCATGAATATCATTAACATTTTCTTCAGCCATATTTTGAGGTTCATCGACAGTATCATCATGAATGTCAGCAACATTGGTTTCTTCAACCATGTTTTGAGGTTCATTTCCAGTATCATCCTCATTTCTTTCCTCACTTTCTTCTTGATGTGCTTCAGTTGCACCATCATTTCCATCATCATCATCATCATTGTCATCACTTTCCTCATCTGATGAGCTTTCAGGAGCTTCATCCTCACTTTCTTCAGCATCATCATTATTATCATCATCTTCATTGTTATCATCATCATCATTTTCTTCATCTGATGAGCTTTCAGTAGCTTCATCCTCACTTTCTTCATCATCTTCTACATCCTCAATGAGATCATTTGGATCTATTGGTTCTTTTTCAGATAAATGAAAGTGTTGCTGATTAATATCTACTTCATTCATTGATACATTCCTGATATAATCAAATACTGGAATGTTTTGAGCACCAGTGATCATTGCCAGTCTTTTATAAACAGCATCTGACATGTGCTCTAACTGTAGTATATCTCCTGTAACTCCTTCAGCATACAGATATGGATTTGCTTCATTAATAAGCAATTGGAGAAATCTTGGATACATCAAGTATTTATTCCTCACTCCTCTTTCAAGATTAAAAATGAAGCCATTCGTTATCCACTTAGCCATATTGAATCTTCTGTTTGTGGCTAAAGCAATAATGGGAGATGCAATGTCTACTGGGTATGAATCCCAACCAGCACTTCGTTTAGACATGCAACGTTGAAATATGTAGCACAACAGCTTTCAATGCTTATACACTTGAGCTCTGAAAAATTGCTTTTTGGGGAAATGATCAGGATGACCCATTTGTAGAAAAACATCTCTACATTCATAGAAGGTATACTCTGATAAGTCTTCAGGGTCATTGTCACCAAGCCTTAGAGCTATTCCGATTGCTTCTTCAGAAACTTCAAGCATTCTTTCTGTTGTAATAGAAGCTCTTAGAACTTTGTTCCCTTCTTCATCTCTTTCAACTTATGCAGTTCTCTAAAATCTTTTAATCAGTCTTCCATTGATCATTGGTCTTCACACATAGCATAGACATATTTTGTTCTGAGCAGAAATCTAATAATCTCTTCATATCCAATGGCTTCTGAAGATCATGTATAGGTTGGACTCACCATAGTATAGTTTGTTTACTTTACTTGTAATAGGACTTTTGTTAGTTTCCTTTTGTATGTTCTTTGATTTGTGTATTTTTGGCAGTCCAGCGAAACTGTGAGCGAATCTGTAAATTCGCTCACAGTTTGCTGTTCTAGTTTACTCGGCGAACTTGTGTTCTGCCAGGCGAAACTGTAGTTTCGGCATGACAGTTTCGCTTGTAAGCGAAACTGTCTGCGAAACTATAACTGCTATATATACTTTTGTCAATTCTCATTGTAAGGTAAGCTTGCAAAACCCTAATCGTGGATCATTGTTGCAAGTTACCTATTCCAAGCAGTTATTACACAGAAATATCATTGTGCTTCATGTTATTGTTATTGTTCATTTTGTTGTCAAATATGTGTTAGAATTGTATTCTATCTTCTCAATTGTTATTGTTTAGCATGGATGTTAGATATTGAGCAATTCATCACTTCATTTGCACTGTTTTTCGATCACATGGACCAACAATTTGGTATCAGAGCATTAGTGCTCTTGATTTGTTGAGTTTTTGTGGTTTTTGTTCAATATCTAGTCTCAATGAATTTTCATTGGATTATAAGGTGTTTTTGACATGGAAATTGATTGAATTATGCTCGTTTTTGATTGAGGAAGATTCTACAATCATCAGATCTCAAATTCATTGAGTTTTGGATGATTTCAGATTGATTTTGAGGTGAAAAAGGGTTTTGAGATCGATCAGCGAAATTGGTGTTCTTCCAGCGAAACTATGAGCTATTTTGCATCAGAAGTTGTTTTCTAGAGATTCTACGAAACTAATCCCTTGAACGAAAGTTCATCAGTGTTTGTGAACGATCAACAAGCGAAATTGCTGCCGAATTTGTCTTTTGAACGAAAGTTCAAGCTTGTTTCGTGCGAAGTTAGCTGCGAAACTAAGCCAGTGGTGTCTTTGGTCTAGCGAAAGTGCTGCTGAAATTGCTAGCGAAAGTGTCAGCTTCAGCGAAATTGTCAGCGAAAGTAATTCTTCAGCGAAATTGTCATCCAAGTTATATTTTTCTGCGAAATTATCAGCGAAATTATCAACCTTTCTGCCGAAACTACAATGTCGAAATTAACTACTCTCACACTTGCTGATCTTGAAAGTGTTGCTCCTAATAGACCTCCAAGACTCATTAATGGAGATAATTTTGAAGATTGGAAGAGGTGTCTAAAAGCTTTCTTCTTCTACACTGATCATAATCAATGGGAATCGATTACTTCTGGTCCTCACATACCAACGGTTACTGTTGGTGATGTTGTTTCTCAGAACAAGGACCCATCTTCCTATACTGAAAGAGATCTGAAATTGATTGATCGTGATCAAAAGGCTTTTGGTGCTTTAACTCTCTGTTTAGCTCCAGACATCTACAACCATTTTGCAGAGCATAAAAATGCTAATCTCTTTACGATGCTTTATGTGAATTTTATGATGGTAATGCAGATTTAGTAAAAGATAAGAGTATTCGGCTGCTGAAAAAGAGTTCAATTCATGTGGGATACAAGAATGAGAGTCTGACAGATCTTACAAACCGTTTCTTAACCGTCTCAGCACTTTTAAAGAAATATGATGAAAGGCTCTCCAACAGTGAACAAGTTAACAGGCTTCTCGATTCTCTTCCACCACAGTGGAGTCTTCAAGTGAGAATGCCTGAAACAAGAAAGAGGGTTCACAGATTACAAGCTGATGGATATCATCAATAATTTAAATCTTTTGAGTTGGATATGAAAAGAAGGGAATTTAACCAGACTATGATGCCCACGTCTGGTTTTTCTCAAAATGCTGCTTTGTTGTCATCCGCTGCAAACTCTCAAATACAAAATCCAATCAAGGAGGGAGCAATACAAGTAATTTCTCGACTGGGAATAGTCTTGTTGGAAGAGATTTGGGTATTCTAAGGCCAATGCTGATAACTGAAACTCCAATTCCATCAGAAACATGGCTCTTTATGGAATATGTTCAGAGCTATGAAACTCTTGTTGCTGGAGAGAACTGAAAGGTAAGGAATGACTATGGAGGACATGTATCAGGTTGATCCTGATGATCTGAAGAAACTGATATTCAATGGCAAATGGCGATGTTAACTTTAGAGCTCGAAGATTTATGGAAAGAACAGGACGAAAAAACTTTGAGGCCAATCATCTACTTCAAAATTGGGATTTGATAAGTCAAAATTGAGGTGCTTTAACTGTAAACAATTGGGACATTTCAAACATGAATGTCCATTACCAATTGTCACAGATCCTAGTAACTCTGGAGTACCAAGACTGATAGCAGAGAAAGAAAAGGAAAAAGTGAATCTAAAAAGGAGTCAACTTTGATTTCGAACTTTGACTGGAGTGCAGAGGTGAGAAAAACAAGAACTGAGATCAATCACACGTTAGTTGCTGAGTTTGTGGAAGTAATGAAGAGGTAGATGGCAAAGATGGATTTGTGCTGTTCAAGGAATTCTAAAAAGAAATGAGTCATTTGTAAATGGGAAAGAAGAAAAAGCTGATGGAAATGGGAAAGATGAAACTGCAGGTTAAGTGAGAAAAGAATTCAAGAGATGAGATAGGAAAGGAGAAGGATGATGTTGCTGCTACTGTTGAGGAAAGAAATCAAGTAACTCCGGTATGCAGTGTGACAAGCTTTAGCTGCTGAAAGGATGGTAATGGGACTTCCATATGAGGTAATACAGGATATGTGCTCACCTGCTGGTAAAATAATTATTTGGGATTTATAAGGCTACCCGTTTGTTAATTGATAATGAAAAGGATTTAAAGCGAATTAATGATGAACTTAAAATGAATGAATCAAAATATTTGTGAAATTAAATGAGGCTTTAAAGAAAATGATCATTAAAAAGAATCGTTTTGGAAAGAAATGTCGAGATTAATACTTTGACTGAAAGGGTAGCTCTTGCTGAATTTGAAGCAAGCAAACTTCAGTCAAAGTTAGATAAAGGACTATTTCAGGAATGAAACATGATGATCTTTGTAAATCTCAACGGGGAGCACGAATTAAACAGGTTTGGGTTATGAAATGTACAGGTTTATCCTCCACCTAGTACATACGGTATTTCTCCTATGCCTGTCCTCATCCTTCTAATGATTTAATCAAAACAGATACTGACAGTATGTCTGCAGGTTTAGTGGGGAATAACTCTAAGTACATTCGTGAAGACCACGACTATGGACCAACTAGTGAGCTTGGATGCACTAGTTCTAGTACACCTGAAAATTAGCAGTCTGTTTTAGATCATAAGTCTAGTTTCAATTCTGTTTGTGTTTCTAGTTCAAATATAACAGACTTGAATGTCTCATGTTCTCATGATAGTTTTATTCCATCTTGTAATTCAGATCATGGTAGTGATGATTTTTGTTCTCATAATGAATGTAATGCATCTGATCTTTCTTCAAAAAACAACTGAGCAAAATTAAAACTAATTGTTTCGAAAAGTTCTTTTCTCAACCAATTCCATCTTTCACACCATTAAATATGACATCATCAGAGGAATGTATTTCTTCTTATCTGCACTAGTACCAGTGGTACAAGTTTTATTGATATGTCAGATGAACATCAAACTCATGGGATGTATGAGACATTCAGTGATGTTGATTCTAGTTTGTCTGAATGTGATGAGGAGATTATTATTGATCCTATCTTTACCTCATCACATCACAAACTAGATTCAAACCTCATTGTTTCAGGTGTGGTCAAGAGGATCATCTTGTCAAAAATTGTCCTTTTTGATTCAGGATCCTCTAATAGGAACTGTTTTGGAAATAAATTGACAAAATGGTTA
This sequence comes from Flaveria ramosissima, assembly GCA_025215565.1. Lineage (NCBI taxonomy): Eukaryota > Viridiplantae > Streptophyta > Magnoliopsida > Asterales > Asteraceae > Flaveria > Flaveria ramosissima. The sequence continues at coordinate 40,598,447 of CM046029.1, read as the reverse complement.
ATAATTTCTTCTTTGTAAAAAATCTGTTTCTTTAAAAAGCAAAGTTGTTCAATCTTGGGTTCCTATTACTCCTGGCTAATTGATGTGTGTTAATTCTTTTCAGGAGTCCTCGTCAAAGATTGTAAACAGTTTATGGCATGTTGATAGCGGGTGTTGTGAAGCACATGACGGGATTAAAGGATTTTGTTGACCAACTATCGGATTATAGATGGAGGATATGTAGCTTTGCTGGTAATAAAAAGGGTGGAAAAAATGATTGGACAAGGAGAAGTTACAAATGGTTCTCTCACTTTGGAAAAAGTCAACTATGTTCCCGAATTGGCTTTTAATCTTCTGAGTGTTTCTCAAATCTGGGATAAAGACATTCCTATCTATTTAAATCTGATGAATGTCTATTTTTAAAATCAGAGATTGTATTCCAGAAGATTTGATTCTCATGCGTGCTCAAGAAAGCATGATACGTATCTTCTCGATATGAATTCAAGTGAATCAATGGCTACTGCAACTTGTCTTCTTTAAAAGCATCAACTTCTGAGCTCTCTTATGGCATCATCGTTTAGGCCTGTTAATTTTAAGATAATAATAAATTAGTAAAGAACAACCTTGTTAGAGGACTTCCTTCAAAAGATTTTTCTGTTAATGAAAGTGCATGGCATGTGCCAAGGGCAAACAACAAAAGAAACCTCATAAGCCCAAACTTCTAAATAGCATATCTTGTCCTTTGAGTTGTACATATGATTTATTTGGGCCAATTAGGTTAAATCTATGCTTAAAAAATCATTTTGTCTTGTTGTTACAGATGATTTCTCAAGATTTCATGGGTGAGGTTTTCTTGCACACAAAGCGAGGTGTTGCAGAGGAATTGCAGAGATAATTCTTTCTATCGAATCAATTAGTAAGAGAAAGTTATGGGACTGAGAAAGTGACAATGGCACTGAATTCAAAATCAGATTCTTGATTCATTTGTGCTCAAAAGGGGATTGTGAGACATTAGTGCTGCGAGAATCTCAGCAGAATGGTATTGCCGAACGTAAGAATCGCACTCTTGTTGAAGCCGCTCGTACAATGTTGATAGAATCTTCCTTACCCATTATTTTCTGGGCTGAAGCTGTAAATTGTGCTTCATATGTTCTAAACCGGGTGTTGATTATGAAAGATAAAATGAAGACTCCTTATGAACTTTTTCATAAGCGAAAGCCGCTAATTGATTTCTTTCGACCATTCGGTTGTTCTTGCACTCTTCTGAATACTCAATCTCAAAAGACAAAATTTGGTGCTGTTTCTGATGAGTGTTACTTTGTTGGTTATTCTTCTTTGCAAAAGGCATATCGGGTTTATAACAAAAGAACACGTATCGTTCAAGAGTCGTTCTATGTTGATTGGCAGGAATCTAATCCTTCTGAAGTTAAATCTGAACCAGCATGGTTCTTTGACTCAAATACTGTGTTCAATTCGTTCAATCTGCCAGTTTTCGATGATGATACATCCATTCCAAATACTCAAACAAATATTATTTCAGCATCTACTTCGTCTGTTCCATCCAACTCATTAGTAAATGATGTTGTTTCAACTGATGTTAGTTCTTCGTCTCCAATGACTGATTCGGCACCATCATCTGATTCTTTACCTCATACATCTTCTCCTTTACCTGATCCAACACCTATCATCGATTCTCCTTCATCTACTCTTTCACCGGTTATGGGCGATACTTCTTCAACCATTCTTCCTTCATCAAGTGATTACAAAACTTTGAAAGATCATCCACTTGATAATGTGATTGGATCTATCTCTGATGGTGTTCGAACGCGAAGTCAATCTGGTCTAATTAATGTTTGTCTTTTCTCATGCTTCATCTCTCAAATTGTCCCGAAGAACGTTCATGCTGCTCTACAGGATCCTTGTTGGGTGGAGTCTATGCAATTGGAACTTCAACAATTCAGAAAGCTTAAGGTTTGGACCTTAGTTGACTTACCTCCTAACAAATATCCAATCGGTACAAAATGGGTGTTTAAGAACAAACCAGATGATCGAGGAGTAGTGGTGCGTAACAAATCTAGACTCGTTGTGCAAGGCTTTGCTCAAGCGGAAGGGATTGATTATACAGAAGTTTTTGCTCCAGTTGCTCGTCTTGAAGCAATCAGAATATTTCTCGCTCATGCTGCTCATAAACAATTTAAAGTATATCAGATGGATGTGAAGTGTGCTTTTCTCTACGGAGACATTGATGAGGAGATATATGTGTGTCAACCACCAGGTTTTGAGGATCCAGATTTTCCTGATAAAGTGTTTAAGCTTGACAAATCTCTGTATGGTCTTCATCAAGCACCCAGAATCTGGTATGAGACCCTTACACAATATCTTCTAAGCAATGGTTTCTCTCGAGGTACCATTGATATGACTCTATTCAAAAGAGAAGTGAATGGTGAAATGATATTTGTCCAAGTTTACGTTGATGATATAATTTTTGGATCTACAAATTCTCAATTGTGTAGAGAGTTCGAAGAGGTAATGAGCCAAAGGTTTGAAATGAGTATGATGGGCGAAATGTGTTTCTTTCTTGGATTACAAGTTGAACAACAGAAAGAAGGAATTCTTATTCATCAGGAGAAGTATATTAAGGATATTTTGAAGAAATTTAAGATGGATGATGCTTCTACAGAGATGACTCCCTTTACTGCTCAGACTTGTCTCACTCCAGATGAAAATGGAAAACCAGTTGATCCTCATCTTTTTAGATCTATGATTGGCTTCTCATGTATCTTACTGCAAGTCGTCCGGATATCACTTTTGCTGTTGGTTACTGTGCTAGATATCAGTCGGCTCCAAAGGAATCTCATGAGAAAGCTGTCAAAAGAATATTTTGTTATCTCAAAGGATCATCTCGTTTAGGATTATGGTATCCATATGGAGGGAATTTTGATTTACATGCTTATTCTGATAGTGATTCCAATGGTTGCAGGTTAAACAGAAAGTCTGTGTCTGGAGGATGTCAATATTTGGGAAATTGTTTGGTATCTTGGCAGAGCAAGAAACAAACCACTGTTTCTCTTTCTACAGGGGAAGCTGAATATATTGCTGCATCAAGCTGTTGTTCTCAAGTTCTCTGGATCCAACACCAAATGATTGATTATGGAATTAATTTTCTCCATACACCTTTATTTTGTGACAATGAAGCAGCCATTGGAATTGCTAAAAATCCTATTCATCATTCCCGAACCAAGCATATCGAGACACGAATTCATGCGATTCGTGATGCTTAAGAAAAGGGTTTCATTGATATTATACCCATTGATACAAAAAATCAAAAAGCTGATCTTTTCACAAAAACTTTTGATAAACCTCGTTTTTATGAATTGATTTCTATGCTCGGGTTAATAACGTTTTAAATTTTCATTTTCTTTTCCTTTTATTAAAAAAACAAAATAAAATAAAATAATAATTTATGGAAATTATTTATAATTTGAAAATAAAAATTTGGGGGAGTAATTTCATAATTCTGAGATCGGAATTTAAAATGATGAGAAATGATTGTATATTCTCTAAGTATATTTTTATACATGACCGGTGCTTCAATGAGAAATGATAGTAACTGATACTGGATTCTGTTTCACATAAATTTTTAAGGAAAATTGATCAGATTCTTTAACGATATGCTTAATAGACTCAGCCTGACGAATAAAGTAGACAACAACACTATGATTAAATTAAACATCATGCTTAAGAATGTCTGGATTTACTCAATTGTTTTGGCTTGCACAAAAACTGAGTCCTGACAAAAATTGGATGGAGAATGAATCTTTCGTCCATTCTGCTTTGATATGTCATCTCCCTGAACCATAGCTGGTATATTCTTGTGTTGATGTATCTTGTGTCTGTGCTAATCTCCTCTGTTGTACGGAAGTACTGACCCGGAGTGATGATCTCCTCTGCTGTACGATAGTACTGACCTGGAGCTCTCATCAGCACATGTTTAAATGGTTATCTCCTCTGTTATACGTGAGTATAGATCTGGAGCTCTCACCATTTTGATATAATTATGTCAAATCATCTTATCGATGAGTTCCTTTCAGAATGAAATATTCTGTTTATAATCATTTGCACACTAATGCACAAGCCTTGTTCTGTTTAGATCGATTCAAAATTCAAGAAATCCTGAGGTTGGGTGAGGGTTTTTACCAAATGATTGTGGGGTCCTAACATTCTAAAGCATCTAATTGAACCTTAAACAAATCATAAGCTGTTTGTTGAAAAAGGATAAGGCATGAGTTTAAGTGGACAATTATATCAGCAATCGTTATTTATTTGATCAATTTTCAGTTGTTTCTGTGCAGATTGTGATCAGATCTCGTATTCAGTATGATTTCATTGCCGGTCGATGATTTTTTATCATCTTTATGTTCATAAATATCTAGAGGATGTGATCTCTAATTAATTTAGATCTCATTATGTGATGTGCTTCATGATAAAGAATAATAATAAAAAAACAAAACAAAAACAAATAATAATAAAATTAAAAAAAAGGTGGTGCCAAAACTATACTTTCGCTAATTGTTTCGCAAGGAGAAACTGCAATTTCGCTAAGTTTACTAATTAGTTGTCAACTGGTTATCTCTTAGCGAAATTACAGTTTCCCTAGGCGAAACTGTAAATTCGCCCTGCGAATTTATAGTTTCGCTCTCTGCGAAACTATTTGCTATTTAAGTCGTTTTTGTGAAACTCTTCTCACAATTTCGCAAAAACGATCTGTTTAGGTTCTTAGGGTTTTCCGTGACTTTATTTGGCGATTTTGGATTTTGGTTGTGTTTTGGACCGATTAATCGTTTTCTTTGCTTCGCATGTGAGTTTCGAACCATGTTATATCATTTAATCTGGTTAAAATCATCTTCTTTTAAGTCATTTGGATTTTGACTCTTCGGTGGCTTCGCTGTTCATCCAGCGAAATTGTAGATTCTTCTGCGAAACTGAACGAAAGTTCTCATCTTCTCAGCGAAACTGTAAAGTTATGCTGTCTGGGCGAACTTAACAGTTTCGCCAAACTATCTTTAGTTTCGCAGAATCAGGTCTTAAGCTTGTACAGTTTCGCTTGGTCATGTTTTCTTTTGAACAGCGAAACTAGTTTTTGAACAGCGAAACTAATTTTTTACAGCGAAACTATGTTTTTGATTGCAGAAATTAATAGATAATCTTCTTCAATCTATCTTCACCTTGTCGAAACTGTCTTTTGTTCAGCGAAAATAACATGTTTTAATGAGCGAAACTATTGTTTCGCTTGCCGAAACTGCTAGTTTTCACTGTTTTAGTATTATTTTCTTCTTTTCATAATTTCTCATTCAATTTATTTGTTGTCTTCATCAGGTTATTATGGCTAATCTCAAATTTGATGAGCAGAATAACATCACAGCCATTTTAGATGATACTCTCCCTAAGGCAGCTGGATTTAGAGATTGTATCAGATGGCTTCAAAGATCACCTATAGCTTATGCCATATCTCATTCGCCTACTATTTATGATCTTCATATTAGAGATTTTTGGCGATCTGCAGAGTATGATACTCGAGGAGATGTACAGCGGATCACTGCCAAAGTTATTGATCACGAAGTGACGATCAGTGCTGAGAATGTTTCGAGGATTCTTAGACTTGAAAATGATTCTGGAGATGAAGTAGCTATGACAGATTCTGAGGTGTTTCAAGCTTTTAGAAATATGGGATATGAGGGACCAACCTTTGGTTCAAGGAAGGAGATCAAGAAGTCATTCTTATCTAAAGAATGGAGATACATCGCTCATGTTTTTATCATGTGTCTAGATCACCGTAAAGGTGGATCCGATGGTCTTAATATTGATTGGGCTAAGGCAATGGTGTTGTGTTGTAAAGGGGAGAAGGCCAATATAGCTAGATTGATTTTTGCATGTATGGCAGAGAATGTAATGGCTGTAAAGAAAGACAAATGGCTGCTGTACCCTCGTTTTCTTCAGATGATTTTTGATGATCTTATACCTGATGTTCCAAAACATGGAGAGATCAAGAGGCTAGTACAGATGAATCCCCGTATCTTTGCTGACTGCTGTGCCATTCGCCACGACTTTGGTGGTAAAATCACCCATCTTTGGGAAAATATGTATCCTCCAGAACGCTTACGGGTGGATGAGTCAGAGAATAAAAGAGCTGAAGAAACAAGAGTACAGCAAACTGATGCTACAAAGAAAAGGAAGAGATATGCCAAAGAAAAAGATTATGATTTTGAGAAGGATATTGCTGCACAAGCTGAGGAAGTTAGGGTTGAGAAAGAAAGGAGGTCTAAGAAGAAAACTGATTTTGCTGAGGCTGAGCGACAAACCAAGCATAGACATGAAGGATTTACAGCTAGAAGAGAGGCTAGTGAAAATCTTGATGAGGATATGATACGCAACTTGAATACTTCGTTGGCTAATGAACTGAGTATGATTAAGACTAAACTTACAAATCAGGAAATCAGAGAAAGACAGAAAGATGAGGTGATTGAAGGAATGCAGAGAATGTTAGTTGATCAAAACAAACTGGTTAAGAAGTTGTTTGAGGAGATTACACAACTGAAAGCTGAAGCCGGCCTACCTAATCAACTGACTCAATCTGAGTTAGATGATTTGACTGATACATCAAAGTACTCATTTCTGAATGTGGGTACTTCATCTAAGGTATGAGAGGGCACTTCTGGAGCAGCAACTACCGGTGGAGAAGAGCAGGAAATTCCAGGAGAGGATGTTGGAAGAAATGATGAGGAAGATATTATTGAGGCTGGGTTTGTAAACATGCAGTTTGACTTTGAAAAAGATCTGCTTGGTGAAGAAGTTGTTGTTACAGCTACTACTGAAGGAGTATCTGATAAAGGCAAAGGGTTGGTTGATGAAGAAGAGGAAGATGAACAGCTCATAGACTATGATTCAGAACCTGAGTTTTATGAAGTTGATGAGTGACCATTGATCTATGTTGCTAAGAAGGGAGAGGATGATGCAGATGTTTTTGAAATGGATAAAAATGATTGGTTAGTGAAAGAGAAGGAGGTGGAAGAAATCACTCCTTTGTTCCAACATTTGGAGGGATTAAGCAGGAAGGAAGCTGATAAGAAAATTATAAGCTGGTGTTACAATCCAAGCTTAAAGATGTTTATGATCAAGAGACGGGGAGGAAATATCAGTTATATGCTTAAGAGGAAGGCTTTTAAGACCTTGCCTAAATGAGATTTAAGACGTTTGGCAGCTCTACCTTTGATCAATGCTCACTTAAGTGAAAGAGCCTCATTTCTTGAGAAGGAGAAAAAATGGACTTAATGATAATTTTGAGTCTTTTGGATATATGAAAGCTGAAAGAAAGAGATCAAAGAAGGATAAAGACTGGGAGACAGGAAAGGGAAGGATTGTACTAAGAGTTAAACCTCCAAAGACTGTAAATCGGGTAAGATTTGTTGATCCTCTTCCCCAACAACTACAGGACTTTGAGAAGTGGTTTTATGACAATAATACTGGAGAGGCTGTGATCAGAGTTAAACATGGAAAGGAGTTTAGAGTATTTGATCCGATGGAGTTGTTTAGTTTTGTGATGAAGATCTTTTGGTACTATGTGAAAATCACATTAAAGCTGGGGCCGGAGAGGAAACTAGAAAAGAAGCTAGTTTGTTTATGAATGTTGCCAACAAGATCAGGGGAGTGAGGTCGGAGGTAAAGAAGTTAGCTGAAAGGGTGAGAGCTCAGGATGAGTTTAATATGGATGTTCAAGATCTGACCAGGCGGTTTGCAAAGGCTAGTGGTCATTCTGAAGAAGCTAGTGATGCAGGAAAGAACCTTGGAGGATCATTGGCTGAAGCTTCTGAGGATGTTGCTGCAGGAGGTGATGAAGACAGATCAATGGCAGCAGAGCAAACTGGAGCTGACAAGTCAAATCAGGAAGAGTGAAGATGGTGAGATCCAACCTAGGGGGAGTATTGAAGATCATGTATAGGTTGGACTCACCTTAGTATAGTTTGTTTACTTTACTTGTAATAGGACTTTTGTTAGTTTCCTTTTGTATGTTCTTTGATTTGTGTATTTTTGGCAGTCCAGCGAAACTGTGAGCGAATCTGTAAATTCTGTGACATCCGTCACTTTAAGGTCCATCAATTAACGTGTTTGTCCGTCATCTATTCTATGTTTGGTCATTCCTCATCTTTATTTGACTCTTTATGTGGATATCATGTGTGCAATATTATCGTTGTGTGTGCATTCGTTATAACCATGTGATGACCTTAAAAAGACCTTTAAAACTTTCATTTTTGAAAACGTCAAATATACCATTTTATAAATATAATAAATGTTTTAATATAACCATTTCTTAAGTCATAATAACATTAAATGAACTTGTACAAATAATATAAAATACCTAACAAAGTCGTTTTTCAACCGAACAAAATTTGGGAAAACTCGGGGGTTAAGTGCAGGGACTAAACTTGTAATTTTACAAACTTGGGCTGGGTATAAATACCCCCTTACCAGCCCTAATCCCCATTTCACCATCTTTTTCATCTTCATCTCCTCCTCACACACGAAATCTCCATTTTAGCACCAAATCCGACCCGAGAAGTCTTGTTTTCTTCGTCTTGACACCGTCTACAGCCTAGATTACTTCTTTCTAGCAGGTAGTTGTCTTTGGTTGTCCGTTTTCTAGCCTTTTCACAGCTGTCCAAACTAGGGTTTCGGGTGTTCGGGTTCAACCCGAACATACAAGGTCGTATGGGTGCGTGTGAGGTCCCTTTGCTTGTGTTTCATGCTTGTGTATGTTTGTTGAGTGTTTCTGGAGGTCCTTATGGTGTAAAACCCATGTTTAGAGTAGCTCGGGGGCTGCTCTTCCCGACCACAGTCGCGATTCTGCAGATCAGGCGACTGGGTCATCCATGCGATTGAGCCGTGCGACTGAGTGGGTCGTGCGACTGGATCATGCGTCTGAGTCAATCGCGCGACTGAGTTGTGCGACTAGGCATGTCGTGCGACTGAGTTGTGCGACTGAGTGTCTGTATGCGATTGAGTCATGCGTGCGAATGAGTGTATGCGATTGAGTCATGCGATTCAGTGATTGTGTGCGATTGAGTCAAGTGACCGATTGAATGTGTGCGAATGAATGTGATTTGCACGACTGGAGTCCAATCGCACGAACGAAGGTTCAGCCGTACGAAAGTAGCTAATTCGCACGATTGAAGGTTGATTCGTGCGCATGGAAGTTGAGTCGTGTGAATGGGTGTTGTGTGGTACGAGTGAAGGCCAATCATACGAATGAAATCTCAATCGTACGAATGAAGCTGATTCGCAGGATTGAGGGTTGATTCGCACGAATGGAGGTTGAGTCGTGCGTCTGACCTAGTTGTGCAACTGAAATTTGTTGTGTTTGACCCCTTGTGCGTGGCGTGAGTATGTCGTGTGTTGTCGAGGTAACACTAACACAATTATGCCATTGTTCGGCCACAAATATTAAAGTCAACGCGAGAAAGGGCACAGAAACTATTTTGAACAAATTTAACTAACGCTTTACAACGACTAAATTGGCTTATAACTATTGACACTTATTCAATGCTTCTTCAATAAACAACGAGACTTTTATTTAAACATCATCGTTAGTGGCGACAATGTCTTGTACTTGGATCTACATAAGGTCTAGTACGTGTGTCAGTCTGTGTGTGTTGTGCGTGACCCATCCGATACGACCCGAACCGACCCATCATTATTGCGCGCTTATACATATATCATATCATTAATGCTATACAATAACTGTCAATAAGTGTTTGACTGTTTATTTGCATTCAACATTTGGGATACATCGATCATACATACTTACCATCTAACAAGTGAGTTTCGTGGCCCCTATTTACGCTTATACAATATTTCAATCATTTACAAATTGGGGGAAAAGTATGCTTACACAATTTTTGTGCTGTACAACTTACTTACATTTTACATACAAGGAATCAACGTGATACTGTGTTGCAAGTACTATTTGATACATGCTTGGGTCTGCTGTGTGGTTCTATCTTTGCAACTATTTAATTCCAGTGTGGGAACCGACGGTTAGGTATTCGTAGTACTACTGGGTTGACACCCCCACCCTCGCTCGATGGTATACTAGTTGGTACCATCAGTGGCCAGGAACAGGCCCTTGGGTGAATATATGCCGACAATTTCTTTGTGTACGTCGCTAGGTTTGGTTGCAAAGCTCATGTCATGTGATATTTACTTGTGTAATAACTGTATTCACGGTATTCCGACGCGCTTATTTATTACAGCATCACTTACATTTTTTTTATTACATAAACCTGCGAGCTCACCAACAATTATGTTGACCGTTTAAGCATATCTTTTCAGGTGATCATGCAAGTCCAGGAATCTAGGTGTGCTGCCTTAGTGGAGACCCTAGGATGCATTTTGGGACTTAGCTCATTTTGATAAACAATCTTTTTGAACAATGTTATCGCATGTAAACAATTATCAACTTTTTAACTTGTTCCCGGGTTGTGGGAATTAACATTTACATTTCATCATATGTGTATATGTGTTATCATTATCATGTTGCTTATGGCTATGTGTTGTGGACATTGACTAAACACGACACAAGTCCCCTTGTTGTCGGGTGTCGTCATGACACGCTTGTCATCATTTATTTATATTGCTCTCTATCGCTTACCATGTGTTATGACGATCCCGGTCTCGTTACATCCCCGTGTTTCCGCTTTTAGCGGGGGTGTGATAGATTGGTATCAGAGCCATTGGTTATAGAGAATTAGGCAATACGCTTGACCTAGACTATAACCTAGGAACCTTCATGTAGATTTGCATGCTAGGGCTCTGTATGCATATTATATCTCATGTATGTGTTCCTCGCTGCTTGATTTGTTCATCTATTTGTTATGTGATCTTTCCACCCTATGAGAGAGCCCTTGTGCTCACTCTTTTATGGGGATGCTTCTATTGAATCTTCCGTTCCCTCTGCGCGCCGAGTTAGTTTATCAGATCCGGGTATTAACCCGAAGAGATCATCATAGATCATGCTATTGCGCTTGACCTTGGACATTGAGAATAACCCTGAGGAGGAATATGTCTGAAACCTCGAAGATGAGGAAATAGACAACCTCCGCTAGACTAAACGTGATTGTATACATGGATTACAACTGTTGTGATCTGTGATGACAATAAGCATGATATTGACATGAAATACATGGACTTGATGGATTATTATGGATATGATGTAAAGGGAAGTCGGATGTCATGTAACCGGATCGGGCATCATTCTCGGTACATCGTGGGTGTGGTGGGAACGCTGCGGGGAACCCTATATATAAACATCACCGGTATACCGAGAATATGCTTGAAAAGGGCTGCATGGTGATCTTGACCGACCGGAACATGAACATTGGAATTTGATAAGTGGAATACTTGTGTATCTTATGGTGACTAAAGTTTATATGTTACCTCTTTTATGATTAGAACATGCCGCCTCGAAGAGTCACCCGTAGCAGTAGTGGCGGGAGTGAAGCCCCAAGGGGCAGAGGCCGAGGCAGAGGCAGAGCACCAAGAGCAAACAATGCTCCTGCCAGTAACAGTCAAGGAACAGGGAACGCCGACATGGCAGCCCTGATCGCTCAGCAATTGGCCGCGCTTATTCCTACTATTGTGGCCCAAGTGAGCGACGCACTTCAACAACACCACCCTCACGGGGATGGTGGCAACGATGAAGGAGCCCAAGGTGGGATTGAAACTGAAACGGGAAACGGGAACCGACTGGAAACGAGAGCAACCAGGAAACCGGAAATGGTGGTACTGCCGGTATCGAAACTGGAGTGGTTAATGCTCGTCGGGGATGTTCGTACAAGGAGTTCGTGGCTTGTAAGCCAAGGGAATTCGATGGGAAAGGTGGGGCGATAGCCCTAACCAGGTGGTTGGAAAAGATGGAGGCAGTGATCGACATCAGTGAGTGCCTCGACAGCCAGAGGATCAAGTATGCCACTTGTTCTCTACAGGGTAAGGCCCTAACCTGGTGGAACACCCAGATTCAAGCACGAGGAAGAGAGTCTGCGATGCAGATGTCGTGGGACGAGTTCAAAGCTTTGATCACCGAGGAATACTGCCCTCTCAACGAGATGCAGAAGCTGGAGCATGAGTTCTGGAATCATGCCATGGTGGGGGCAGGGCATGCAGCTTACACTGATCGTTTTCATGAGCTAGCAAGATTGGTTCCGCATCTGGTTACGCCGGAATCAAAGAGGATTGAAAGGTACATTTGGGGACTCGCGCCTCAAATTAGAGCTATGGTCACAGCAGCCGCTCCTCCTACTATTCAGAGCGCAATTCTGAAAGCTGGCGCTCTGACTGATGAGATGGTTAGAATAGGGGTTTTGGGCCGAGGGGCCGAGAAGAGGAAGGATGTTGGGGAGTCGAGCCGGTCGAGTGCCGGAAAATTTGAGAAGAGGTCTAAGCCGACCAGGAATTTTGTGGCCGTGTCTCAGGCCAGAAGAGAGTATGTGGGGCCACACCCCAAATGTGACAGGTGCAATTATCATCATCCCCCAGGGACGCAGTGCGGGTGTGCGCTAACTGTAGGCGCCCGGGTCATTTGGCAAGAGATTGCAGAACTGCGCCGAATCTTGTAGCACCCGTCAACGCGGTTAACCCCGCCGGGAATGCAAGGGCTTGCTTTGAGTGTGGGAGCCCTGATCACTACAGGAATATGTGCCCCAGGCTGAATCGGGCACCGGGTCAACAGGGGAACAACCAGCAGCAGGTGTTGGCTATCGCTGGGAATCAAGGCCCGGCTACTCAGGGAAATGCAGCTCGGGGACGTGCATTCGTCATTGGAGCTAATGATGCTCGTCAGGACCCGAATGTTGTCACGGGTACGCACTTACTCAATCATCACTTCGCATCTATATTATTTGATACTGGAGCAGACAATAGTTTCATATCTTCTGAGTTTGTGCAATTACTTGATTTGAGTCCTAGTAGGCTAGAAACTAGCTACTCTGTAGAAATGGCCAATGGTAGAGTTGCTCAGGCCGATGAGATTATTAGGAAGTGTTCGTTGACGCTGGAGGATCACACCTTTGAGATAGATTTGATACCCTTCGAGTTAGGAAGCTTCGATGTGATCGTGGGTATGGATTGGTTGTCGCAGAATGGAGCAGAGATTGTCTGTCGAGAAAAAGTAGTACGTATCCCTATGCCAAACGGGGAAGTACTCAAGGTTCAGGGAGAACGACCGGGTAAGAGCTTAAAGATTATTTCCTGCATGAAAGCACGCCAGAGTTTACGAAAGCAGTGCTACGCTTTTCTGGCTCATGTGGTTGAAAAGAAAGACGAGGAAAGGAAACTGGTGGATATTCCAGTGGTACGGGATTACCCAGAAGTATTTCCAGATGACTTGTCTGGTTTACCTCCTCCACGACAGGTGGGATTCCGTATTGAGTTGGTTCCTGGAGCTACACCGGTAGCAAAACGCCATATCGACTAGCGCCATCCGAGATGCAAGAGTTGTCTAGTCAATTACAGGAACTACTGGAGAAGGGTTTCATTCGACCAAGTCATTCACCGTGGGGAGCACCGGTACTATTTGTCAAGAAGAAGGATGGATCGTTCCGTATGTGCATCGATTACCGTGAACTGAACAAGTTGACGGTGAAGAACCATATCCCCTCCCCAGGATCGACGATTTATTTGATCAGCTGCAAGGAGCTTCGTATTTTTCCAAGATCGATCTTCGTTCTGGTTATCATCAGCTAAGGGTTTTTGAGGACGACATACCGAAGACTGCGTTCAGAACTCGTTATGGGCATTATGAGTTCTTGGTCATGCCGTTCGGGTTGACCAACGCACCAGCTGTGTTCATGGATCTAATGAATCGGGTGTGCAAACCTTACTTGGATAAGTTCGTGATCGTGTTCATAGACGATATACTTATCTATTCCCGATCAAAGGAGGATCATGTAGAACATCTTCGGGCTATTCTGGAGCTGCTACGCGAAGAGAAACTTTTCGCCAAATTCTCAAAGTGCGAGTTTTGGCTGCGAGAAGTGAAATTTTTGGGTCATGTGGTTAATGAGAACGGGATTCACGTAGATCCCGGCAAGATCGAAGCGGTGAAGAAGTGGGATACGCCCCAGACACCATCAGAGATACGGCAATTCTTAGGATTGGCCGGTTGTTATCGTCGCTTCATCACGAATTTCTCAAAGATCGCGCAACCGTTAACCCTGCTTACTCAGAAAGACAAGAAGTTTGACTGGGGTTATGCACAAGAGCAAGCGTTCCAAACGTTGAAAGAGAAGTTGTGCAACGCGCCAATATTGTCTCTCCCAGACGGAACAGATGATTTTGTGGTTTACTGCGATGCGTCACATCAGGGATTGGGATGTGTACTGATGCAAAGGACAAGGTGATTGCCTACGCTTCGCGACAACTTAAAGTGCACGAAAAGAACTACACCACTCATGATCTTGAGTTGGGCGCTGTAGTATTTGCACTCAAGATTTGGAGGCATTACTTGTATGGCACCAAATGCATCATCTTCACCGATCATAAGAGCCTTCAAACATTCTGGATCAGAAGGAACTCAACATGCGCCAACGACGTTGGGTAGAGCTTCTTAGAGACTACGATTGTGAATCCGGTATCATCCGGGGAAAGCTAACGTGGTGGCTGATGCCTTAAGCCGTAAAGAACGTGTGAAACCACTGCGTGCACGAGCGTTGGGATTGACCATTCAAACCAACTTGAAAGCTCAGATTCAGATTGCACAGAGTGAGGCATTAAAAGAAGAAAACCTTGCGGGAGAAGAGTTCCGGGGGTTAGATAAACAGATGATTCGCAAGGATGACGGTATTCAGTACTTCATGGATCGCATATGGGTACCCAAATGGGGAGGTGTTCGAACCTTAGTCATGGATGAAGCCCACAAGACGCGATATTCTATTCATCCTGGTGCAGACAAATGTATCATGATCTTAAGGATCTATACTGGTGGCCAGGCATGAAGAAAGACATTGCCTTATACGTCAGCCAATGCTTGACGTGTTCGAAAGTCAAAGCTGAACATCAGAAGCCATCGGGATTATTACAGCAACCTGAAATTCCCGAGTGGAAATGGGAGAACATAGCTATGGATTTCATTACCAAACTCCCTAGAACAAACAGCGGTCATGACTCGATATGGGTCATTGTAGATCGAATGACAAAGTCAGCACATTTCTTGCCTATCCGAGAAGATTACAAGATGGATAAGTTGGCAAGATTGTACATCAAAGAGGTCGTGACACGGCACGGGGTGCCGGTGTCAATCATATCCGACCGTGATAGCAGATTCACTTCACGTTTTTGGCAGACGCTACAGAAAGCGATGGGCACTCGGTTAGACATGAGTACAGCCTATCACCCTCAAACAGATGGCCAAAGTGAACGCACTATACAGACGCTAGAAGACATGTTGAGAGCGTGTGTAATTGATTTTGGAGGTAGCTGGGATGCTCATTTACCGTTGATTGAGTTCTCCTACAACAACAGCTACCATACAAGCATTGGATGCGCTCCATTTGAAGCGTTGTATGGAAGGAAATGCAGATCTCCCGTTTGTTGGGCCGAAATTGGTGAAAGTCAACTGACAGGCCCAGAGATCATCCAAGAGACAACAGACAAGATTTTCCAAATCAAAGATCGACTTAAAGCCGCGCGAGATCGCCAAAAGAGCTATGCCGACAATCGTCGGAAGCCTCTAGAATTCAATGTTGGGGATCGTGTGTTACTCAAAGTTTCCCCTTGGAAAGGAGTCGTTCGATTCGGAAAGAAAGGGAAGTTAGCCCCAAGATACGTTGGACCATTTGAGATCACTGAAAGGATCGGTCCAGTGGCTTACCGGTTAAGGTTGCCACAAGAGCTTAGCGGTGTGCATGATACTTTTCACGTGTCAAACCTCAAGAAGTGTTTGGCCGATGAATCCCTTCACGTGCCAATCGAGGAAATCAAGATTGACGACAAGCTTCATTTTGTTGAGGAACCCATTGAGATCATGGATCGAAAGGTCAAGCAACTGAAGCGCAGTAGGATACCTATTGTTCGCGTAAGGTGGAATTCAAAACGAGGGCCAGAGTTTACATGGGAACGTGAAGATCAGATGAAACTCAAATATCCACATCTTTTCGAGGATGACACTCTTGGACCTAACTCCAGCTGAATTTCGGGACGAAATTCTCTCAACTGGGGGATACTGTGACATCCGTCACTTTAAGGTCCGTCAATTAACGTGTTTGTCCGTCATCTATTCTATGTTTGGTCATTCCTCATCTTTATTTGACTCTTTATGTGGATATCATGTGTGCAATATTATCGTTGTGTGTGCATTCGTTATAACCATGTGATGACCTTAAAAAGACATTTAAAACTTTCATTTTTGAAAACGTCAAATATACATTTTATAAATATAATAAATGTTTTAATATAACCATTTCTTAAGTCATAATAACATTAAATGAACTTTTATAAATAATATAAAATACCTAACAAAGTCGTTTTTCAACCGAACAAAATTTGGGAAAACTCGGGGGTTAAGTGCAGGGACTAAACTTGTAATTTTACAAACTTGGGCTGGGTATAAATACCCCCTTACCAGCCCTAATCCCCATTTCACCATCTTCTTCATCTTCATCTCCTCTTCACACACAAATCTCCATTTTAGCACCAAATCCGACCCGAGAGGTCTTGTTTTCTTCGTCTTGACACCGTCTACAGCCTAGATTACTTCTTTCTAGCAGGTAGTTGTCTTTGGTTGTCCGTTTTCTAGCCTTTTCACGGCTGTCCAAACTAGGGTTTCGGGTGTTCGGGTTCAACCCGAACATACAAGGTCGTATGGGTGCGTGTGAGGTCTCTTTGCTTGTGTTTCATGCTTGTGTATGTTTGTTGAGTGTTTCTGGAGGTCCTTGTGGTGTAAAACCCGTGTTTAGAGCAGCTCGGGGGCTGCTCCTCCCACCACAGTCGCGATTCTGCAGATCAGGCGACTGGGTCATCCATGCGATTGAGCCGTGCGACTGAGTGGGTCGTGCGACTGGATCATGCATCTGAGTCAATCGCGCGACTGAGTTGTGCGACTAGGCATGTCGTGCGACTGAGTTGTGCGACTGAGTGTCTGTATGCGATTGAGTCATGCGTGCGAATGAGTGTATGCGATTGAGTCATGCGATTGAGTGATTGTGTGCGATTGAGTCAGGTGACCGACTGAATGTGTGCGAATGAATGTGATTCGCACGACTGGAGTCCAATCGCATGAATGAAGGTTCAGTCGTACGAAAGTAGCTAATTCGCACGATTGAAGGTTGATTCGTGCGCATGGAAGTTGAGTCGTGCGAATGGGTGTTGTGTGGTACGACTGAAGGCCAAGCATACGAATGAAAGCTCAATCGTACGAATGAAGCTGATTCGCACGATTGAGGGTTGATTCGCACGAATGGAGGTTGAGTCGTGCGTCTGACCTAGTTGTGCGACTGAAATTTGTTGTGTTTGACCCCTTGTGCGTGGCGTGAGTATGTCGTGTGGTGTCGAGGTAACACTAACACAATTATGCCATTGTTCGGCCACAAATATTAAAGTCAACGCGAGAAAGGGCACAGAAACTATTTTGAACAAATTTAACTAACGCTTTACAACGACTAAATTGGCTTATAACTATTGACACTTATTCAATGCTTCTTCAATAAACAACGAGACTTTTATTTAAACATCATCGTTAGTGGCGACAATGTCTTGTACTTGGATCTACATAAGGTCTAGTACGTGTGTCAGTCTGTGTGTGTTGTGCGTGACCCATCCAATACGACCCGAACCTACCCATCATTATTGCGCGCTTATACATATATCATATCATTAATGCTATACAATAACTGTCAATAGGTGTTTGACTGTTTATTTGCATTCAACATTTGGGATACATCGATCATACATACTTACCACCTAACAAGTGAGTTTCGTGGCCCCTTTTTACGCTTATACAATATTTCAATCATTTACAAATTGGGGGAAAAGTATGCTTACACAATTTTTGTGCTGTACAACTTACTTACATTTTACATACAAGGAATCAACGTGATACTGTGTTGCAAGTACTATTTGATACATGCTTGGGTCTGCTGTGTGGTTCTATCTTTGCAACTATTTAATTCCAGTGTGGGAACCGACGGTTAGGTATTGGTAGTACTACTGGGTTGACACCCCCACCCTCGCTCGATGGTATACTAGTTGGTACCATCAGTGGCCAGGAACGGGCCCTTGGGTGAATATATGCCTACAATTTCTTTGTGTACGTCGCTAGGTTTGGTTGCAAAGCTCATGTCATGTGATATTTACTTGTGTAATAACTGTATTCACGGTATTCCGACGCGCTTATTTATTACAGCATCACTTACATTTTTTTTATTACATAAACCTGCGAGCTCACCAACAATTATGTTGACCGTTTAAGAATATCTTTTCAGGTGATCATGCAAGTCCAGGAATCTAGGTGTGCTGCCTTAGTGGAGACCCTAGGATGCATTTTGGGACTTAGCTCATTTTGATAAATAATCTTTTTGAACAATGTTATCGCATGTAAACAATTATCAACTTTTGAAACTTGTTCCCGGGTTGTGGGAATTAACATTTACATTTCATCATATATGTATATGTGTTATCATTATCATGTTGCTTATGGCTATGTGTTGTGGACATTGACTAAACACGACACAAGTCCCCTTGTTGTCGGGTGTCGTCATGACACGCTTGTCATCATTTATTTATATTGCTCTCTATCGCTTACCATGTGTTATGACGATCCCGGTCTCGTTACATCCCCGTGTTTCCGCTTTTAGCGGGGGTGTGACAAATTCGCTCACAGTTTGTTGTTCTAGTTTACCCGGCGAACTTGTGTTCTGCCGGGCGAAACAATAGTTTCGGCATGACAGTTTCGCTTGTAGCGAAACTGTCTGCGAAACTATAAATGCTATATATACTTTTGTCAATTCTCATTGTAAGGTAAGCTTTCAAAACCCTAATCGTGGATCATTGTTGCAAGTTACCTATTCCAAGCAGTTATTACACAGAAATATCATTGTGCTTCATGTTATTGTTATTGTTCATTTTGTTGTCAAATATGTGTTAGAATTGTATTCTATCTTCTCAATTGTTATTGTTTAGCATGGATGTTAGATATTGAGCAATTCATCACTTCATTTGCACTGTTTTTCGATCACATGGACCAACAGCTTCTCTGTTTTCTTCATTTAGGTAAGCAGCAACATTGTGTTTTGGCTCAAACTTTAATTCAGCCATCTGCAAACATAAAGAAAATAATATGAGAACATTTAGATTTTGATTAATGAGATTCATTTCTACATATGACTTAGCAATTTTTTCTTATAACATTTTCATTCAATTTTGACTTATTATTTTGACTATTGATTTTGACTTTTGAATTTGACTTTTGATTTTGAGATTTTAATTTGTGAAACATTAAACATTATTCATTTTAAATACATTATCTAACATTTGAATTTTGATTTATTTACTTTTTGTTAAAACAAATTTTATTTTATTTTTATTTTTATTAAAAATTTAATCTGTCTGTTCATCTTCTTCTTCTTCCATTCGAAGAACCGACTGATCAAACTATTATCAAATCATATTCACTTTCAAATCATGAACTTTACATCAACCTACTCGCAATCAGATACTTATCAATAATACAGAGTCAATTTTAGATATGATTCACATTTCATTAGTTAAACTTCAAAGTATATAGTGTTCGAACGCACAAATAGCATTCAAACGCCTATATCTATAATCTGATTTAACCAAAAATCTACTGATTTGAATCACAAACTTACGTTTATAGATTGTTTGATGATGACTCGTAGTCGACAGTTCAGGGGTTTTGTCTTTGGAAATTTTGAGTGTGAATGAGAAAATAAGTGTAAGTGTTCAATTTATATTAAGTGAAACTTTTTAGACGCATGAGCACTGTTTGTGTGTTTTGACTCAGACGCATGGGAACTGTTGTCACACCCCGGGCACAGGTAGGGTGGGACGTCACAGACTAGTAACAACATATGGCAGCGGAAACAAACCATTACAAGAGCTCAAAGGAGAGAATATTACATGGCATTAAATGTTTTAAAAAGGTACCGGGGCTAGAAACAAATCAAGCCCCCAAATGAGTTTTACAACCAATCATAGAAATAAATTGTACTTGTTCAACACAAATTTAAAATTGTTCAAATTGTTCATTAAGGAAAATAAGCCAATGCCATGGTCGCGGGGATAAGTCTAGGTCTTCAAAACAGCTAGGATCTCTTCATAAATTACCTAAAACATGCTCAAAAAGAAATTTATGTCAACTAAAAAGTTGGTGAATTCAAGTGCTTAAAGTTTAAAAACAAAAGGACTTAACAAATCCTTCTTTGATAAAAAGGAAATACTCATTGTTTCAACATCGTGGGAAAATCATAATCAACCCTGCACTCAGTCTCGGTTGGCCTCTTCTAAAGTTGTGTTTAACCGGATATTCCCGAAGGAAGAACTGAGCCCCAAACCAGTGAACCATACCTGCCCGGATGGTTCACCATAGTTTTTTAACAAAACCTGTTACATGCCACAAACGACCCCTTAGGATCTCAGTGGGGTACCCTTCCTGGAACGGAAGCCACTGTGTGTGGGGGATTCCCCAAATAGATCTATCCATATAAAACAAGCGGTTCACGAAAGAATTAATGATCATGATATAAGTATCAGCAGGTAACCATAAATCCCACATACAATCACCAAGTAAAGAACAAATATTGTTCAAAAATAACAGAGCATGTTTCACCCCAAAACAATAGTAAAAAGGGGAATCACTAGAACTCACCTTAGGTTTTAAGTCAAAATAACTCTTTGTGTGTCGGGAGTGTCTCAAGTCTAGCACCCTAACATGTACATATTAAGTGATAAGCTACTGCTCTAAACTCATTTAAGGTGCAACAAGAGTGTCAAGAATTTAGTTGTCGGATAAGGCTTTGATTCGCGAAGGTTTGTATAAAAAGTTCCCTTTTATGGCAGGTCATGGTTTCTTCATGTAATTTAGGATTTTTACATCATTAGGTTAAGGATATAAGGAAATTTTTGTTGTTTAAGTGATTATTAGTTTTCATAGGAGTCGGTTATAAAGTTTGGTAAATTTTTACGGTTTAGTCCCTCAAGTTTCAAAATTGAAAATTTCTACCCTCAAGTTTGGTTTCTTTTCCTTTATGACACTTAAGACCAAAAATCAGGTTCTTAGAGTAAAAATTGACTTATTATTGAGTAAGTGTTCCAAAATTTCAGTTTATCGGTCCGGTTTAAAAACTATGCGTTTAACGCTCCCGGTTGCGGTAAAACCAGAGAGTTTTAACGGTTAATTTAGGGTTTCCTTAAATTTGAGTCTTGGACCAGTAGGTATCATCTAAAAGATATTTTTATAATTTTTAAGCCCTTAAATTGTGAAATTTTGCCTCTAGTAGTTGAAAGTCTCGTTTTTACGTTTAACCCGTTAAAATGCGTTTTTGACCGTATTTGACCATTTAAAGCTCGTTTGACCAATTTTTCAAACCCTTTAGGTCTTCTATTACTTAACTTTCTGAAATTACATGATTTTTATAAATCTTAGCTTTAAACTCCTTTTTCTTGGATTTTTCTCAAAAACAATGCCCGGTTGGTCCCCGTTTTTAGTTAAAACGCCATTTAATTGTTCTTTTGACCATTTAAATTACCTATTGACTCCAGAACACTTTATTAATCATTATTAAGCCTGGAATTCTTTTTAAAATGGTTAACACCATGTTTTACTATTTTTAAGGTTGTTTTACCATGTTTCGAGTCCCGAAATTAACCAAAATGGGTCTAATCTTAACATGTCCTTAATTTCAAGAGATTAACCACTTGTCACACACTTAATATTCATCAAAACTTTCTGAAATTATGTCCAAACTCACGGCTAGGTTACCCAACACAACAATGAACCATCAACTTAGTGATTTTGCCATAGCCGACCATAACACATGTGTAAATCATTGCAAACTTGTATTTAAACATTACCAAAACCTCATTTAACTTTAATATCAGATTATTAGCGTGTTACAAAGTCGTTCATGAGCAGGTTGTAAACCTTGGTTAAGAGGGTTTTCAAACAAGTGCTTAGATTGTAACATTTCTTGTAAAAAGAAGGTTTTTAAGGTGTAACTTGAGCTAAAACCACATATCCACGGTGTATATTCTTTTGTAACTTCTAAAACAGGTTATTAGGAGTCCATTAAACCATTAACAAGCAGGTTATAAGTTTTGCTTTCAAGGGTTACAAGATCTACAAGTTAGATGGTGCAAAAAGTCCAAAAATAGGGTTTTCATGGTGGAAATCGGTTTCCACCTTAAGAATGAAAAATATAACGAGTGAGATACCTCTTGTGAAGTTGAAAGCTCCTCAAGAACAAGGTAATGGTTTCAGGTTTCTGCTACAACAAAGAGAGGAGGTATTTTTAAAAGAGAAGGGAAAGAAACACATGAAAAGACCATTTTCGGGTGACATGAAGCTTACACTTGGTGTTGTTCACGTTTTGGAGAGTGTAGATGGTCTTGGATAGCTCGAAACTCCTTGGACAAGGATGAAGAATCTTCTAACAAATCTGGAAAAGTCTAACAAGATGTAGAGGTGTGTCCAAACTTGCGAATATGGCCACCTTCTTGTGATTTTCGGTCGACCGAGTGTGGGAATGCCTTGTTCTTCGATGAACAAGGCTGGAAATCTTGAGAGAATAGTTTGTGTGTGTGTTTTGGAGTGTGAAATCAGCTGAAGAGGGTTTGAATGAATGAGAGAGAGAGGTGTAGAGATAAAGTCTTTGCATGAAGTTTGAATGGTGAGAGTGTGGGTGGTGTAGAGGAGAGGTGAGTGGAGGGAGAGGGGGCGGCCGAGTTGGCATCTAGTGTGGGTGTTTTGATTTAAATTTTAATGGTAAATGATTATTAGGTAGTGTAATTTTGTAGTATTGGGTAGAATATATTATTTGGAGGATGATGTTAATTGTAGTATCTTGTGCATGTCCATGCATGCATGAACCGAAATTTTAATAGTGTGAATGTATGCTCACATTTTAATTGTTTCAATTGAGATTAAATTTTTGTAAGGGTGACTAGTTAACATTCCCGGGACACTAATTTTTTAAAAAAAAGTAAAACCTAAACTAACTAAAAGTCAATAAAATCATATGAAATCATAAGATGGATCAAATAGCAAGAAATCTTTCTAAATTCATGATAGGGTTGGATTGTTTCAATTATTAGTACTTATAAGACGGTTAATAATGCAAGTAAATTAGGGTTAGAATAATAACCTAGAGGCCGGTTGTCACAATTGTTCAGACGCATAAGCACTGTTTAGGCGCTTTTGCACTGTTCAGTCGCATGGAATTTCTGAAACGTCTAACACTTGTAAAATTGAAACTTTTCAACTATGTAGACGCATGAGACATGTCAAACGTCTAACACTTGGTCAAAGTCAAACTCATTCACTGTTTAGGCGCATGGGATTACGACAAACGCCCAATACTTGATTAAAATCATGGACTTATAACAACTATTTAGGCGCATGGAATGTGAAAAACGTCCAACATTCGTATAATTCCATGGACTTATTACAACTGTTTAGACGCATGGGAATTTGACAAACGTCCAAACACTTGTATAATTCCTGAAAATTTCATCATGCTCCTATTTAGACGTATGTGCACTATTTAGGCGCATGAGTTGACTTTGAGTTGACTTTCAGTTGACTTTGACTTTGAGTTGACTTTCATGAGTTTAACACTTGTGATTTCCAAATTCTTTACCTGCACACTGTTTAAAAATATTAGTAATATTTCATACTAATATTTAAACATTTTAAGCATAATTTTGAATTTTTTAAAATTTTTACCTTTTAGTCCCTCAATTTTGAACTTTTTTTTTGCATTTTGCACTCTCAATTCACAAAATTTTATTTTATTTTTATTTTTAAAATTTATCTTTTCCCTTCATTTTAGTCTCAACATAAAATCAATTATCATCTAATTTTCAACTTTTGACAGAAGCATTTTCACTTGCAAATTTATGTAGGTTCATATTATACTTTTCAGAAATTACATTTTCAAATTACACATATACTTTGAACATATAGCATCATCCTTTCAATTCAACATTTTAATTTTGATTTCGATTATTTTCTGAGAACAACTCTTCCATTTATTACTCCCCCTAAACTTTTAAGTTTGAAAAACTTATAAGTTTTCTTAGGTAAGATAATAAGATCACACATCACATTGTGACATTGCCTTCACACACAAAAAACATGCATAAAAGCAAAATGAAAGCAGAATCAAAATCTAATATAAACAAAAGAATTAATGTCTGCAGTGAGATCATATTAATGAAGATCAGCACATTAAAATAAAAGAAATGTGAATAGTCATAGACACTGAATAAATCCTGATCAAGTGTGTTCCAGATCAGTGATATCACAGCAAAGGAAACACAAGATCTAAGGATACACAATGAGTGTTTTTGACAAATTATCAACTCACTTACTTTTTCAATTCTTGGATTGATTAGGTATATTTAGATATGACATGATGTAAATCATACAGAGACTGAGAGAGCTCAACCATCATCATGACATGCAAGAAAGAACACATACTCAACTTATTACCTGAAACATATGTATCACCAGAGTTCATGTTACTTAAATTAATAGAGAATGATCATGGATAACCATTTAATCAGCTCTGACTATTCATTTGAATAGTTTGTGCACATTGGCATCTTTTGCATCAAAGAGAGAATCCAGGTCTGTAATCACTTACAACAAAGGATATCTCAGCACTTCAGGTCTATGATGACTCATAACAGAGAAGTGATATGATGCTTTGTAACCGATCTCATGATTAAACACATTATCAACAGGTGTGAGAGGTGTAACTTAACAAGCATTCAATCTGATAAGCCAAAACAACTCAAAAGTACTCGGATGAATACACACAAGCATTAAGATTTAGTGTGATCACAAGAATTTACTTTTTCAGTATAATAGTCAGATATTGTCTACACATCATATCTGATCATGTCAGACTTTATTAATGAGTGAAGTATGCAACTAATCTCACTAATGTACTATCATTTCTCACATATTGCATAACATATTCTGTAAGGAATGCACTAAGTACTGAAGCCCATCTTAGGCCATTCTTGATGATGGACCCTCCGGCAACTTTAGAAGCCTTGGTTCGTAAGGGCTCTTATCTTGAACTAACGCTTTGATCTCGGCTTCTAGATCCATATCCTTTCGCATCAAGAGTACCCGCGCGTCTCAAACCCACCTTTATCCCAACAACCCCATGATGAACAGAGAGGAACCCGATGAGGGAAGTGGGACAATGTTCAGACCTTGGCTGTCACAACAAGCAACCAATCAGTTCCAGTCCCAAGGGCAGGTAAAACGAGGCCTCGACGGATGGGAACTCCTACTCTGACTATATTTTTGCGATCTCTAAGCGGGATTTTCAGTCATCTATCCTTTATCTTTCCCTAGCGAGTGAAGAAAGAGTGGATGTTTTGAACGAGTGTTGAGCGAGTGAAGTGCCCCATAAGCTATAAGGGCGAGCTATATGTATCAATTCCGTGAGCAGCGATTGAACTGAACGTAAAAAGTGCATCCAGCAGGAATCGAATGCTTCGAAAGTTTTACATCATACACTAGAAAATATTCTAAGTGTAAAATCTTCCGAAGCCAAGACCAATATCTTCCGAAGCCAAACATGAAGTCTTCCGAAGCCTCAGAGACAAAGTCTTCCGAAGCTTCATCCTATGAAGACAGATTTCTTCCGAAGACTTTTAGTAACATGCTTTATCTGATGTACTGTTCCATAAAGCTGGACACCTTTCCGCTGCATCTCTGTAAAGTCACCAACTTACATGAGTTGGTGAAAAGGTCCATGCTTTTGGTAACTGTACATTGAGGTCTTGAGTCTGTATCTTTCTACTTTATGTACTTTATCCTTTTTTGTAATAGATAAGGTCCATGCTTTTATGTACTTTATATATTTTTATTTTATTATTTTTATTTTTTTAATTTTTTTTAGACTGTACAAAAATAAAAATTTATCAAAGAAGGTCTTCCACACTACACTGATATGAAAATAAGAAATGAATTCTCAAAAAATATGCAGTGGCTGTGAAGTGATAATTGTAATAATGCAGATAAAAATCTAGATTGTGGATATAATACCATGACCTTAACCTGTTTGTTTCGCCTCAAATTTGAATTAGGAACAATCCCTGTCAGTAAACCGGATTACTAACAATCCTCGTGAATTGTTCCTGCACTCATAAACAGATTAATTTGAAAGGGGAACCCAGACCATCGTAGTCCTGGAAGTTCCTTTTTCATCAAGATAAGTAACAAGCTTCTGCATACAACCATTTAAACAATCGGGGATTACTGTATCCTTCTTTTTAATTTGCCAAATTTGTTTCGGTTCAATTAACTTGGATTTGAATGAATTAAATTTGGAAATCATTTTCTGTTTAAGACCAGAAGGAAAAGAATTTGGTTTTGAAGCTTTGGTCATTTTCATCTTTGTATCATGTGAAACCGGCTTCACATGAAAAGGTTTGGATGGAGGGTTTTTCATCCAACCATTCAAAGATGTGTGTTGTTTACCTCTTGATCCAGAGAAGCAACCCGTGTTGCCTTTACCGTCTGGAACATTCTTTTTAGACTTACATTCGGATAAGCAATTTGTTTTTCCTTTACCATTCGTAGCAAGCCTTTGAGGACATTTCTTTACCACATGACCTTCTTTTCCACACTCAAAACAAACCTTGAATGGCTTTTGATGCTTCACTGAACCGTGTGATGCAGGTAGGGATGAGGATTGCTTTGAGCTTGTAGCAAATTCTTGCTTGTTTTGGCATTTGCTATGCTGAACAGGGAATGAGATCTTCACTGATTGACTGGGTTGCTTTGCAATTGGAGAAGAGATCCGTATTGGTCTTGATTCAGCTTTTGGAAGCTTTTGTGACTTGACAATGTTAGGAGACATCTTGATCTGTGAGGAACCAACACGCACCTCTGTGATTGATTCATCATCTGAGCTTGTCCAGTCTCGTATACACAGATCTCCTTCCAATGGATCTTGATTGACAGGAATAGAATGTGTTGTTATTGGAACTTGATGATTGGGTGATTTCGGATTTATCTCTTCTTTCACAACCCTGACAGGCTCAAAAGTAGGAATTTCACCTGCTTTAAACTTATCAAAGAAGTTAGAAGAAATAATAGATATAGATTTACAAACAACCGGGACTGAACAATCGTTAGCTTGACTGTCAGCATTCAATTTATTGTATCCCATACCAGTTGTAGAATCATAATCATCTCGCACCTCTTTAAGATTCACACCGCTCAAACCTGTATGCAAACTACTATTAGATTGTTCAAACAAATCATTTTTAGAATGAGGTTTGGGAATTGGTGAATAACATAAAGTAGAAGGGGGTGGAACTGAATTAAATACAGTTTCACTATCAGATTTATATCCAATCCCATGTTTCACCCGCGCCCCTTGTTGTTTAGCAATAAGCTCATCCTTTTTCATGTGTGAAAGGGTCCATTTATCAAGCTTTGTTTGAAGCTTTGTTGTTTCAAATTGAGCTAAAACAGCCCTTTCTCTCAGAATATTAATTTCAACGTTACGCTCCAAAATGGTTCTTCTTAAAAGATCATTTTCAGCCAATGCTTCATTAAGTTTTCTTGAAAAAGCAATTTCATTTTTCTTTAATTACTGATTGATTGTTTTAATTCTTTTTCATTTTCCAATAACAATCTGTTTGCCTTATAAATCCCAAATAACCGGATTTTGCATGACGAAGAACACATATCCTGAACAATCTCATAAGGAAGACCCATGATAGTTCGTTCTGCAGCTAAGCTCTTTTCACAGTTGCAAACCCTTGTGATATCTTGTTGTTCATCTTCTTTGACCTTCAGCATCTCTTCAACCTCAAATTCTTTCTTTCTTTTATCAGCTTTTCCAATCTTATCATCATCGGTTCTCACAGACTCCGGTTTAGTGTCATTGTTGACTCTTAGAGCTTCATAGTTCTCTTCAACAGTTTCTCTGGATTCAAAATTTAAATCCGAATCAGTTCTCAATAACTTCAATTTTTTAATCATCTCTGTTTTGTAATCAAGTATGCTTGTTACAGAAGAGACAAGATCAGTATTAAGCGCGTTAGTTTGATGTGGGAACACGGCTTGTCGAAATTCGTTTCTTTGGATATCTAGCTCGAGAGATTTTAGTCTGTTGATCATATCCATAAGTTTTGTGTCGACATAACCTCTTTCTTGCTTCAGCATTTTAACTTGATGATTCCATTCGGATG
Source organism: Flaveria ramosissima (assembly GCA_025215565.1). Classification (NCBI taxonomy): domain Eukaryota; kingdom Viridiplantae; phylum Streptophyta; class Magnoliopsida; order Asterales; family Asteraceae; genus Flaveria; species Flaveria ramosissima. The sequence goes on along the minus strand of CM046029.1, from coordinate 40,569,962 downwards.
GAAGAGACTCGAGAAGCTTTTGAATTTGTTCATGATTACTGAGATCAGGCACATGCTTCTTTAGATTATTTGCTACTTTTAAAAATCGATCAATTAAATCTGACAATTTTTCTTTCTTTGTACCTGCAAAAGAGTCAAACCGGCTTTGTGCCATTGTGAGATTATCTGATTTAAAGTCTTCTGAAGATGACATGATTGTAAAAATTTTGAACAATTAAACGCCCCAAAAATATTTTTCCCAAAATTTTTGAATGATTCTCCCCCGGGAAAAATATATTCTTTTTAAATGTCACGCTAGACAATCTTAGCAACTGGGGTCAAACCGGCTTTGTGCCATTTTTTTTTTTAATCTTGCAAAATCGATGAAAATTTCTTTATCGGGATGAACTCAATTAATCCCAACTAAAGGGAAAAAGTCATCTTTAACATTCAAATTTCGCTGAAGAAATGATAGTTTCACCGAAATTATAGTTTCGCTGAGAACTCTAGATTCGCTGAGCCGATAGTAGTTTCGCTGGCAATTTCGGCAGCAGTTTCGCTTGTAATATGCACACAAGCACTGTTGAACTTTCGTTCAAGATCACTACTTTCGCTGAGATGCTGAAATTAACTACAAAGTGTAAAACACTTGTAGTTTCGCTGAAAGAACATGCAGTTTCGCTGGATGAACTCGTAGTTTCGCTGAACGAAGCTGAAAAGCTTTTTCAACACGAAATCAATCTGAAATCACCCAAATCCCAATGAATCTGAAATCTGATGATTAACCGAGCTTTCCCAACCAATGACAAGCAAATTTCAATCAATTTCCATATCAATAACACTCAAATCTGATCCGAAATTGATGAAAACTTGATATTGAACAAAACAACCAAAACCTCAACTTCTCTCTCTAAAAATCTTCAAATCTTCAGTGAATTTGATCCAAAATGGCTCTGATACCAAATTGTAACTCCAGGATAATCAAACTTGAATCAAATCATGAAGAATTAGATCAAATATGATAATCACACTCAAAACCCCTTTGATCTTCATTGATTGCTAATAATATTGTGTTTACAAAATAATCCCTCAATCTCTTGGTTCTCCAACCATTAACCAAAACCTAATGACAATTAACCTATTTATAGTCTAGACTAATATTCACTAATTGCACTTAACCCCCTAGACTTAGGCTAATTAACACAAAATTACATATTAAGCATAAAAATGACTAAAAACAAGATAAAATATATTTTGTTCACACAAAATATATTTATTACAATATAACTCCTAGTCATCTAAATCTTCAACGTCTCATCTCGGTTCCTCGTCTCGAACATGTCGGGTTTGACTTTTGTTGACTTTGACCGTGACGTTGACTTTTGTTGACTTTGAACGTGACGTTGACTTTTGTTGACTTTCACTATGTTGATAATATAGACTATCTTTTCCAGCTCCAACACTCCTCTTTGTATTGTTGTGTTGTAATTGTTAAGCCCTTAACCGGTCCTGCAATTGGTATCAGAGCTTTTCAAGCTCTTGTTATAAGATCTCACAATCTTAAGATCCCTCACACACACAAAAACTAAACTCTCCAAATGGCATCCATTTCAAAGACTGATATGGAGACTGGAACCATGAACAAATCCCCACTGATCACCCTTGATGACTTTGACACCTAGTGTATGAGAATGAAAGGTTTCATCAGGTCTCTAGACTCAAGAATGTGGGAACCTTTTGAAAATGGACCTTTCATACCCAGCACTCCTTCTGCTACTGGTGCTGGTATGATCCCAAAAGATATGGCCAACTACTCTGATGAAGATAGGAAGAGAGTAGAGATTGATAGAAAGGCCATGACTGCTCTTCAATATGCCCTTCCAAACTCTGTGTACAGAGGTTTCAAGAAGTGCAAAACAGCTAAACAGCTGTGGGATGCACTAAAACTGATGTATGAAGGCTCCTCTGACGCCAAGGAGAACAAGTAGGATAACCTGAAGCAGCTGTTTGAAAACTTCACCTTCAAAACAAGTTGAACCATGACTCAGCAATACTTCAGGTATGTTGAGATAGTGGATACCCTAGTGGATGGAGGAGTTCCTCTTGAAAACAGGGACATTGTAAGGAAGTTCATGTCCTCACTTCCTAGGCAATGGACACACTACTGTGTGGTGATCAAGAGGACTGAAAATCTCAAAACTCTTACTCTGACAGAGTTATATGGGATTCTCAGTGGCTACCAGTTGGAGATGAACATGCAAGGTTCATCTGGCAACTCCAACAATCAAATGGGTTCAGCCCTGCATGTGGTTGAAAGGGATAGCATAGAACCCCAACATCATCTCATATGCTACCCTGAAAACTCACCAAAGGGTCCTTTCATCACCTTCCCAGAGACACCCAGGGAGAACTACACTCAAGGAAGCCCATTCCAAGAGACAAGCTCTTCTCAAGCCTTTGTGTCTTCTGATGAAAGTTGTGGCAACTCTCTTTTCACTCTTGAAGACCTTGCAGGACTGTTTAAGGGCTTTAACACAATTACAACACAACAACACAATGAGGAGATTTACTAAACTTTAATCAAACAATGAACTGGATTAACCAAGGTGATACAAAGAACACAAGTAAAGTAAAGAGACAGAACAAGAGAGTTTGGGTTTCAAGGAGGCAGTATATTGCTTTCTCAAGTTCTTTTACTAGTGTTACAAAGCATAAAGAAAGATACAAGAACTTGAAATACTTATACTACAACCTACAGCCGGCTATACTTTGAAAGTCAGCTGGATACAATTGACTAGACACTAACAAAATAAATTGTAGGATCAAAAGGCATATCTGCCTTTTGACCTTGTGACTATGACATGCCATAGCTCACATCCTTATACATTACAAAAAGGATAAAGTACATAAAGTGGAAAGTTACAGACTCAAGACCTCAATGTACAGTTACCAAAAGCATGGACCTTTTCACCAACTCATGTAAGTTGGTGACTTTACAGAGATGCAGCGGAAAAGGTGCTTTATGGAACAGTACATCAGATAAAGCATGTGTACTAAAAGTCTTCGGAAGAAATCTGTCTTCATAGGTTGAAGCTTCGGAAGACTTTGTCTCTGAGGCTTCGGAAGACTTCATATTTGGCTTCGGAAGATATTGGTCTTGGCTTCGGAAGATTTTACACTTAGAGTATTTTCTAATGCATTGTGTAAAACTTCCGAAGCATTCTTCACTTCAGTACTTAGTGCATGTTGCAGAGACACTTTGGATGTTTTAGGTTCCATCAGACTTAAGGAATCCTTACAAACTCCCCCTAGGCTGATGCTACCAAAACACTTAGAAGATCTTCAGATGTTGGTAGTCTTCAGTACAATCAAGACCATTCCTTTCTTCATTAGATGGTCAGGATCATCAAGACTCTCATAGTATCTTCTCATCTCAAAGAGATCATACAGAGGTAAGTTGATTATGTCTTTCCAGGAGTAGACATTCTCAACACCTTGATCTCTGATAACATGCCATCTTTCTGGATTAGTAGAGTAAGTCCAGGACAAGATGGGTGTCTCAGTTGTTAGAGGAGCCACTTGCATAGGAGTTGATTGGGCTGCCTCATCATGCACTTCCTCAGGTTGATCTGATTCAGCCTGAGTTGTAGAGGTAGATGACTTAGGCTTCTTCTTCTTTGTCTTTGGTTTAGAAGCCATTCTCTTCTTCCTCTTAGATGACTTTAACCGAGAAGACTGGTCTGCAGCACCATGTTGATCATCAGTGTCTTTCTCAGTTGGGTGTTCCTCCCTCACAGGTTCAGAAGGAGAGGGAGTTTGACCCTGCCTTGGATCAGAAGATGAAGCTTGTTGAGGCTCAGCTGGAGGTTCTGGTTGAGGTGTCTCTGGTTGTTCAAACTTGACCTCCACTTCAGGTGGGACTTGACTTGGAAGAGAGTGCAAGTCAATCAGTTCTCCACTCTTAATCTTTGCTTGATTACCCTTATATGCTCATCCATTGTGGATAGAGACATGGGGCCAAGTCTCCTTCGGAGAATCCATATAGCTTCAAGAAGCTCATCATTCTTTGTCTGTCAGCGGACTTCTTTGCATTCTTTTGAATGATGGCTCTTGACTTTGCAGCTTCTTCCCTTAGCTTCCTTTTGGTTGTCTTTCTTTCTTTGACTAGCTTAAGCTCAAGTTGCTTTAGGTACTCAAACTCAATGAAGTCATAAGACAGGGGAAGAAGTGCATCTGCCTGATAGAAGCCTGTGGCACTCAGGTAGTTGATCATTTTGATCCTATCTTCTTCTTTATCTACCTGAGGTTCTTGTGGAGCCACATCTTCCTGTGCAGGACTTTCTTGAACTGGAGAGAGAGTGGGAGCATGCTTGTAGAGTCTTTTCTGTCTCTTCTCCTCTTTGAATTGGAAGAGTAACCTTGCATCCTCTTTCTCCTTCATCTCTCTTGACACTTCCATGTCAGCCAGTTCATTTAACTCTTCTAAGGGGAGGGAGATGATTTCATCAATATCATAGTTCTTGGTCTGTAAATAGGTAATCCTGACTTCCCTTAACTCATCATCTTGAGTATTTGGTCTGGGGGCAGCCCTGATTGCAGCTTGCATGAAGCTAGATGACCCAGTAGAACTTTCTCCCCTTAGCCTCCTTTTCCTCTCTCTCTCTTCCTCCTCAATTTCCTCAGGAGTCATTATCCTTTTCCCTTTGTCACCAACAAACCTTTGTGACTCAGGGTGGATTGAGGCTTGGCCTTCATTGCTTGGTGTAGCTTCCATGCTCTGGCCAGAGAGAGGCTGACAAACACCTTCACCAGCAGGTGTCTTAGAGGGAGTTTGGACCCTTGCAGCAGTTGTTGATGATGAGACAGGGGTCTCAGGTTCTGCCACTGGGCCTTCAGTCAAGGTTTCCCCTATGAAACTAATCTTAGGGTCCACCTCAACATCCAATTGACCGATGACATTGCCTGATTGCCTAAGTCTCCTTCTTAGAGAGAACTCTGCAAGGATCCTGTCTTGGATTCTTTGAGCCAGCCTGTCAGCTTGTCTTGAATTGCTTGGATTGACAAGTGGCATGTTGACTAAATCCAGTCTTTCATAGAAGTTCAGGCTTTGGAAATGAAAAACTTCTTGTTGACCTTGAACTCTGTAAAGGATAAGGGCTCTTCTGTCATCATCATACCTCCTCCTTATGATGTAGTTGCCAGCTCCTTGTTGTGGAGATGAGACAGCCCTTGGTATACCTTCCTCAAAGAGACTCCTGATGATTGAGTCTATAGAGTCCACATTAATGTGAACTTGAGGAAGTTGCTGAGAATGCACAACAGCAAGTGAGGATGGTGAGTCCTTTATGTCCATTCTTTGTGAAGAACTCCCAGGTTCTGTGGTTGTAATAACTTTCTCCCCCTTTTTGGTAGCATCACCCACTTGCATAGGTGAGCTGGAGGATAAGTCAATCACTTCCAGAGGTTCTTGTGTTCCTGGTTGAGCTCTCCTTAAAGGTCTCCCAGCTAGTTTTTCCTTTAGATATGAAATCTGAAGTTTCTGATCATTGACCCTGTTATGTAAGGTAGTCACCTGAGATTCCAAGCGACTAACCTTAGAGACTAAATAGGAGCTTGTTTTTGACAATTTCTGCACCTTTTGTCTCAAATTCCCTTTATCTTCATCAGAAGAATCATTGGGGGATGAGATGATTGGACCAAAGTCCTCTCTCTCACCACCAGCTTGGTTTTCCTCTGCTCACTGGCAGCCTCAGTTGAGATGCCAGTGGGCTGAGTTGCCATGGTTGAGGTCTTATTGATGTAATCACTTTCAAAAGTGAGAGCCTCTTCCATATGGACATCCTGAACATGTTCAGGAGTGTCCACCTCAGTAATAGGTGACTGATGTGGGATAGACTGAGGAGAGTCAGAGGTACTCATCTCTCTTTGAGTAGGGGAGGAGAAGAGAGACTCATGGTACTCACTGAATCCTAAGTCTTCATCAGTATAGAAGGATAGGTTGGGAATTGGTTGGTTGAGATCTAAAGGCTGGGGATGGTAGTTGTCCCCTGAAGGTTGTTCACTTGAGTGTTAAGACTCAGAGTGAAGGCTTAAGGCTGTTGGGCTAGTGAGCTCATCAGGGTGAGCATGAGGAACCTCAGCCCTGATAGGTGAAGAAATGGGAGTGGTTTGCTCCTCAGGAGAAGTGGGAGCTCTAGTGTCCACTTCCTCCTGTAAGGTTGAGTATATGGGGGCCTGCATAGACTCAATAGCCTGAGCAGGGGTTCGTTTGGATTTTCTTTTGTAGGTGAGGGTGATTTCTGGTCTTTTTAGAGGTAAGGATAAAAGAGGTGTGGGTTCAACACTAGCTTGTGTTGCTAGGTTGTCACCTTGAGCAATGAGCTCTAACATTTTCGGGACTTGGGCTGTTTCTACCCCTGAGAAGCCTACAGTTGGCTTCTTCATTATTTTAAAGATGCCGGGCTTCATCTGTCCCAATTTAAGAATATTACTTGTTTCCCTCAACTGTGAGCCCAGTTCACAGTTGAGAATGTGTTGAACATATCTAGGAAACATGTAATACTCTAAGGAGTCTAAGTTTGCAAGTAAATTAGTATAAACAAATTGTGAATACCTGAACTTGACCCCCTGAACCATTCCATGAACTATAAAGGAGAGATCCTCAGGAATATGGTCCCATCCACCATGCTTGTTTGATAAGCTGTGGATAACCACATGGAGCAGGTATTTCCACTAGGATGAGACCTTCCCTTTCCTGAAGGTCTTTACAGAGAAATCTCCCTCATAGCCCATCTGCTCAAAGGAATTATTAACAGCTTCCTTTGGGAAGGACACCTCACCTTCTTCTCATCCAGCTGCAAACGTTGGTTAATGATGGCTGGAGTGATGAAGATTGTCCTCCCTTGCACTGTGGCAGACAGTGCCTTCTCCCCATCCATAATGACCTCTTGGCAGGTCTTCCAGAATTCAAGCAAGTGATCCTCATATAGAGTAGGATCAATGGTTAGGGAGGTGAAATAGTTTGACAGAGTCAAGAATTGGCAAATCTCTGAGAAACTTGCATCTTTCTCAGAGCTTAACAGAGCAACTTGATTATGTTTCCTGTGAAGTTGCATGGAGAAATCTGGGTTGTTTCTGCGGTTTTGGTTGGCCATTTAGAAGCTTAAGGGTGAAGAAAGGTAGAAAGCAAAGGCGGTTTAGAGAATTAGGTTAGAGGAATAGTGGACTTGAGGAAGATAGTGGGAAAGAGGGGGAACCGTTGGGTATTTATGTGAAAAGGGATTTGAACCAAAGTTAATGAAAGAGGATAAACTTTGAAATCCGGAAGTCGGTCCCACCTCTGAAAAGGTAGTTTACTTTTGCTCAAAAAGTAGTTTTCTTGGAATTCGAAAAGCTTCCGAAGGTAATTTGTCTTCGGAAGTTTTGATTGAAAAAGCTTCCGAAGCTAAAATGGCTTCGGAAGATTTTCCTAAGAGTCTTGAAAATTTATGCTTCGGAAGAGAAATAAACCCTTGGATGCTTTGTATAAGAATAAACAAAGCTTCGAAAGTTAATTTTGCTTCGGAAGGAAAAAGTCCTTAAAAATGAATAAGTGTCTGAGATAAGAATTTTTAGCTTCGGAAGATGAATTTTGACTTCTTCCGAAGGTAAAATTTCTTAGACAGTTATTTATTTTGAAGACATGTTTTTCTTCCGAAGATAAAACTTTATCTTCCGAAGTATCAGAAAATTTTCAAGAATCTAAGGAAAGTCTTCAAAAAGAATTTTACATCCAAAGAAAACATGAGCTTATGAAAGTGATGAACTAGACAACTTAGGACACACATATTTAAGAAGAAATAATTAGAATTAGTTTTAAGAAAAAGTCTACTCAAAGTTATCATCCCAATAGCTGATATCAGATACTTAAATCTCTGTTCATCAAAAGCTTTTGTAAACAGATCAGCATATTGTTCATCTGTATGAACTTTGACTAGTTTAATTAATCCCTTTTCATAGTTATCTCTTATTAAATGATACCTGATGTTGATGTGTTTGGTCCTTGAGTGCTGCACAGGGTTCTCAGTGATAGAGATAGCACTATTGTTGTCTATGTGGATGGGAGTCTCTTTGAAGTTAAATCCATAGTCCAGCATCTGATTTTGAATGCAAAGCACTTGAGCACAGCAGCTTGCAGCAGCAATGTATTCAGCCTCAGCAGTTGATGCAGACACACAGGATTGTTTCTTGCATTGCCATGAGACAACCCTTCCACCAAGGAATTGACACCCCCCAGATGTAGACTTTGCAGTCATGTTGCACCACCATAATCACTATCTGTATAGGCATACAGATTGAAATTAGGATTCTTTGGATACCATAGACCAAGTGTTGAAGCACCTTTGAGGTATCTTAAAATCCTTTTCACATGATTAAGTGAGACATCTTAGGGTTGGCTTGATATCTTGCACAAATACATGTAGCAAACATGATATCAGGCCTGCTAGCTGTAAGATACATAAGAGACCCAATCATAGCCCTGTATAAGTGTTCATCTACACACTCCCCCTCAAGATCAGGTCCAAGGGAGCGGTTTCTGGCTATGGGTGTCTTAGCAATCTTACAATCAGTCATATTGAACCTCTTGAGTATGTCTTGAACATACTTTGACTGACTTATGAAGATGCCATCTTCAACCTGCTTCACTTGAATTCCCAGAAAGAAATTGAGTTCTCCCATTGAACTCATTTCAAATCTGTCTTTCATCAGCTTCTCAAAGTCTTTGCAGAGCTTTGGATTAGTTGAACCAAAGATGATGTCATCTACATATACTTGAACCAGCAATAAGTCATTTCCCTGTCCTTTGATGAAGAGAGTTCCATCTATAGTACCTATCCTGTATCCATGTTTACAAAGATACTCAGATAGTGTCTCATACCACTTTCTGGGTGCCTTATGCAGCCCATAAAGAGCTTTGTCAAGCTTGCAGACATAATCAGGATGATCAGGGTCTACAAAACCAGGTGGCTGTTTGACATAAACCTCTTCATCAATCACTCCATATAAGAAAGCACACTTTACATCAAGTTGAAAGACCTTGAAGATCTTGGATGCAGCAAATGCCAGGAATATCCTAACATCTTCTAGTCTTGCTCAGGAGCAAAGACATCAGTGTAGTCAATCCCTTCTTCTTGTGTGTATCCTTGAACAACTAGTCTTTCCTTGTTCTTGATGATGATTCCTCTATCATCCTTCTTATTCCTAAAAACCCATTTGGTTCCAATGGTAGTCTTCCCATGAGGAAGAGGACAAAGGTTCCAAACTTTCTGCCTTTTGAATTGAAGCAGCTCTTGTTGCATAGCTTCAACCCAACTTCTATCCTTTAGAGCTTCATCAACTTTCTTTGGCTCTATCTGAGATAAGAAACAAGAGTGAAGACAAACATTTGCTTCATGGGTTTTTCCTCTTGTTCTTACCCCTGTGACAACATCTCCAATGATGTTTGTGGTGGGGTGAGACTTGTGGATCCTTAGCTGAGGGATCACAGCAAGTTGATGAGAAAGATCCAAATTTGAGAAATTTAGATCTTGCCTGGAAGATTCACCCTCCACAATATCACACTTATCAAGATTAACTTGATCCAATGAGTGTGTGACATCATTCATGTTGTCATCTATAGTGTGGTTATTAGCATCAAGAAATTCCTGATCACTATCACCATCACCATTGTTGTCTTCTACAATTGAGGTGTCTTTATCTGGTTGAGAAGCCTCTGAGTTGGAATTTGAAGGCATACCAGATGTATCAGCTGAATTTGTCATTGTTGTGCTGATAGAAACCTCATTTTCTAAAGTAGTTCCAACTGGAGCTGAAGATGTATGAGTTGAGGGTCGTCCTAGCTCAAATCTTGGATCAGGATCACCTGTATTTAAATTTTCTGCAGATCCTGAAACATGCTCATAAGATTTGGTAAAACAGTTGGTAACTAAATCAAGATCAAACAGCCAATCCGGACTAGAACCAGCCACACAGGGTGTGTGCTCATTGAAAGTCACATTGGCTGACTCCTCAATAATTCTAGTTCTGAGATTGTATACTCTATAAGCTTTAGCTTGGGAAGAGTATCCAATGAAGTGTCCATCATCTGATTTCTCAGCAAACTTGGCAATTTGATCTATGATATTCAAGATGGTGCAGGGACATCCAAATGACCTGAGAAAAAAAATGAAAGGTTTCCTCTTGTGCCAAAGTTCATAAGGAGTCTTACCATGTGTCTTAACTACTAAAACTCTGTTTTGCACATAGCAAGCAGTATTAACTGCCTCTGCCCAGAAGGTGATAGGCAGTTTAGAGTCAGACAACATAGTTCTTGCAGCTTCAATAAGTGTCCTGTTTCTCCTCTCAGCAACTCCATTTTGCTGAGGAGTCCTGGGAGCACTATATTGTCTTGTAATACCTTTTTCATCACAAAATGTATCAAGGATTTGGTTCTTGAGTTCAGTTCCTTGATCACATCTTATGGTTTTGACCTTGTGATCACATTGATTCTCAACTTTTAAGATGAAATTTTTCAGAATCTCAGGGGTTTCATCCTTAGTTCTAAGGAAGAAGACCCAAGTGAATCTTGTAAAATCATCTGTGATCACCAAACAGTAAGAGGTCCTTCCTAGACTCATTACACTGGTGGGGCCAAAGAGATCCATATGTAACAAGTGTCGGGGAGTAGTGATGGAGTTCTTTTCCTTAGGCTTGTGAGATACCTTGTGTTGCTTCCCTTTCAGGCATGCAACACTGTAAATCCAGGATAATCAAACTTGAATCAAATCATGAAGAATTAGATCAAAATATGATAATCACAATCAAAACCCCTTTGATCTCTATTGATTGCTAATAATATTGTTTACAAGTAAAACCCTCAATCAATTGGTCATACAACCATTATCCTAATTCTAATTACAATTAGGCTATTTATAGTCTAGTTGAAGTTTCCATATTTACACATAACCCCCTAGACTATATATTTAGACTAAAACATGACTCAAAGAAAGTAAAATATATTTTGTTCACACAAAATATATTTATTACAATAAAACTCCTAGTCATCTAAGTCTTCAACGTCTCGTCTTGGTTACTCGTCTTGAACGTGTCGGGTTTGACTTTTCTTGACTTTGACCGTGACGTTGACTTTTGTTGACTTTCACTGTGTTGATAATATAGACTATCTTTTCCAGCTCCAACAATACTCCCCCTTAGTCTATCATTATCAACGTTTTCAAACGAATCCAGCATCGAAAAGTCAACATTATAAAGATCTTTAATTGAAGCTTTCTGAATCTGAAGAGAAAAATTATTCATCTCATAAGCTCCCCTTATTTATATGCTCCCCCTTTTTGAGTGCAACATTTATGAAGATATTGGAACAACTTTCTCAAATCTCTAATCTCGAGTGCTTCAGAAGATGTAGGAGGAGGATTCCTAGCTCGGTGTCTTCTACAAACTTGAGAAACAGGTTCTCTGATCAGGTACACTACTCAACTGATGATCGGCCATCACTTAAAGCAAAAATCTGAAACACATTCACAAACACAATCTCGACATTTCTAATTAGATCATTTCATTTTAATAAAATAAACCCGTGTTTATCTGTGTGTTAAAAACAAGCGAACCCGTGTTCGTTTGTGCGCATTTTCTGTGAAATGCATGAAAATGATAAAATTGTAACAGCATAATATGGAAGATCTAAAAAAAATTTGAAAAGAAATTTTATTATATTTTTATATTTTTTATTATATACATGTATTATAACATATTTTATATCTATTATATAATTTTTGTGTTTTTTTTTTGTTTTTTTTTTAAACCGAGAACTGAATCAATCATGAGATCATATCCTCAAGATATACTTTAGCACAAAGATGAATTTAATCATCGACAAGCAATGAGATCATACTGATAACTGAATCTAATCACAGTCTTTAAATAATTTTGAAATTCTCAAACAGATCAATAATGATTGCTGATATGTTTGTCCATTTAAACTCATGCCCTATCTTTTTCAACAAGCAGTAAATGATTCGTTAAGGTTCGATTAAATGCTTTAGAATGCTAGGACCCCACAATCATTTGGCAAAAACCCTCACCCAACCTCAGGATTTCTTGAATTTCGTAACGATCTTTACAGAGCAAGGCTTGTGCATTAGTGTGCAAGTGATTATCGACAGAATATTGCATTCTGTGATGAATTCATCATTTAGATGATTTGACACAACTTAGACCAAAATGGTGAGAGCTCCAGGTCTATACTCACGTATAACAAAGGAGATTACCATTTAATCATGTGCCGATGAGAGCTCCAGGTCAGTACTATCGTACAGCAGAGGAGATCATCACTCCAGGTCAGTACTTCCGTACAGCAGAGGAGATTAGCACAAACACAAGACACATAAATACACCAGACAGGGCTCAAAGATATGACATATATGATTTGTATCATGGTGGGTGAAAGATCAATTCTCAATCCAATTTTTGTCGGGACTCAGTTTTTGTGCAGGCCAAAATGATTGTGTAAATCCAGACATCCTTAAGCATATATTTTAATTTGAATCATCATACTGTTGTCTACTTTATTCTTCAGGCTGAGTCTACCAAGCATATCATTAAAAAATCTGATTGTTTTTCTTTTATTTACAATTTAAAAATAAGATGTAAATCAGATAACAACATCAGTTACTATCATTTCTCATTTTAAAACGCAAGTCATGCAAAAACAAGCATTTCAAGAAGATATACAATCATTTCTCAATCATCTCGAATCAAGTTCTCAGTACACTTTTCATTTTTATTTATTTATTTATTTATTTATTTATTTATTTTTTTCACAATCAAAACCCCTTTGATCTTCAATTAGATTGTAAAATATGTGTTTACAAGTAAATCCCTCAATCTAGTGGTCATTCAACCATTATCCTAATTCTAATTACAATTAGGCTATTTATAGTCTAGTTGAAGTTTCCATATTTACACATAACCCCCTAGACTATATATTTAGACTAAAACATGACTCAAAGAAAGTAAAATATATTTTGTTCACACAAAATATATTTATTACAATAAAACTCCTAGTCATCTAAGTCTTCAACGTCTCGTCTTGGTTACTCGTCTTGAACGTGTCGGGTTTGACTTTTCTTGACTTTGACCGTGACGTTGACTTTTGTTGACTTTCACTATGTTGATAATATAGACTATCTTTTCCAGCTCCAACAATCTTGTATCAGCTATTGAGATGATTAACTTTGAATAGCTTTTCTTAAAACTTTATCATATTTATTTGTAAAACCTATGTGTCCTAAGTTGTATATTTTATCACCTTCATAAGCCCTTGTTTTCTTTGGAAGTAAAATCTTTTCAGAAGACTTTTCTTAGATTTTTGAAAATCTTGATCTCTTCGGAAGATTTAAAATTACCATCAAAGAAATTTATGTTTAAGTAAATAAATAATTGCTTCAGTAATTTACCTTCGGAAGAAATTTTTGAAATATCTTCCGAAGCTTAAAATCAACTTAAGTACTTTGTATGTTTTCAAAGAACAAGTTTTTTGTGAAAGCAATTTACCTTCGGAAGTTTTTATTCTCCTTAGAATAAAAATCTCTGAGTGTTAATTCTCTTCCAAAGCAAAATTCTCAAAAAACTTTGAAACATCTTCCGAAGCGAATTTGCCTTCGGAAGCTTTTTCTTCAGAACTTCCGAAGCAAATAACCTTCGGAAGATTTCTCGACTTCCAAGAAAACTACTTTTTTGGGCAAAAGTAAACTACTTTTCAGAGGTGGGACCGACATCCGGATTTAAAAGTTTATCCTCTTTTATTAACTTTGTCTCAAATCCTTTTCACGTAAATGCCCAATGGTTCCCCCCTCTTTCACTATCTTCCTCAATTACACTATTCCTTAAACCTAAATTCTCCTAAACCACCTTTGTTCTTCATCTTTCTTCATCCTTAAGCTTCTACAATGGCCAACCTAAACCGCAGAAACAACCCAGATTTCTCCATGCAACTTCACAGGCAACACAACCAGGTTGCTCTGTTAAGCTCTGAGAAAGATGAAAGTTTCTCAAAGATTTACCGTTTCTTAGCTCTATCCAACTACTTCACCTCCCTAACCATTGATCCTACTCTCTATGAGGATCATCTGCTTTAATTTCGGAAAACCTGCCAAGAGGTCATTATGGATGGAGAGAAGGCAATGTCTGCCACAGTGCAATGGAGGACAATCTTCATCACTCCAGCCATCATCAACACTCACTTGCAACTGGATGTGAAGAAGGTGAGTTGTCCTTTCCTAAGGAAGCTGTAAATCATTCCTTTGAGCAGATGGGTTATGAGGAAGATTTCTCTGTAAAGCCCTTAAGGAAAGGGAGGGTCTCCTCTCAGTGGAAATACCTGCTTCATGTGGTTATCCACAGCTTGTCAAACAAGCATGGAGGGTCCGACCAGATTCCTGAGGATCTCTCCTTCATAGTACATGGAATGGTTCAAGGTATCAAGTACAGGTACTCTCACTTTGTTTATAGAAATTTGATTGCTAACTTGGACTCCTTAGAGTATTATATGTTTCCTAGATATGTTCAACACATTCTCAACTGTGAATTGGGCTCACAGTTGAGGGAAACAGATAATATTCTTAAATTGGGACAGATGAAGCCCAACATCTTTAAAATAATGAAAAAGCCAACTGTAGGCTTCTCAGGGGTAGAAACAGCCCTTGTCCTAAAAATGTTAGAGCTCATTGCTCAATGTGACAACCTAGCAACACAAGCAAGTGTTGAACCCACACCTTCTACCTCCCAACCACCAAAAAGACCACAAGTCACCCTCACCTACCAAAGAAAATCCTAACGAACCCCTGCTCAAGCTATTGAGTCTGTGCAGGCCCCATATACTCACCCATAAAGGAGGAAGTGGACACTAGAGCTCCCACTTCCCCTGAGGAGCAAACCACTCCCATCTCTTCAAGAATCAAGGATGAGGTTCCTTATACTCACCCTGATGAGATCATAAGCCAAACTGCCTTACGCCCTCACTCTGAGTCTCAACACTCAAGTGAACAACCTTCAGGGGACAGTTACCATCCCCAGCCTTTAGACTTAAATCAACCCATTCCCAACCTCTCATTCTATACTAATGAAGACTTAGGTTTCAATGGGTACCATGAGTCTCTCTACTCTTTCCCTACTCAAAGAGATATGAGTACTCCTGAGTCTCCTTTGTCTAGCCCATCAGTCACCCATCACTGAGGTGGATACTTCTGAACCTGTAGAGGAAATCCAGCAGCCAAAAACTTGAGGCTGGTGGTGAGAGAGAGGACTTTGGTCCAATCATCTCATCCCCTAATGATTCTTCTGATGAAGATGAAGGGAATCTGAGACTAAAGGTGCAAAAACTGTCAAAAACATGCTCCTATTTAGTCTCTAAGGTTAGTCACCTTGAATCTCAGGTGACTACCCTACAAAATAGGGTCAATTATCAGCAACTTGAGATACTTATCTCAGGGAAAAACTAACTGGGAGACCTTTAAGAAGAGCTCAACTAAGAACACAAGAACATGTGAATGTGATTGACCTAACTCCTTGCTCATCTATGCAAGAGGGTGATGCTACCAAAAAGGGGGAGAAAGTCATTATAGTCACAGAACCTGGGAGTTCTTCAGGGAGTATGGACATTGAGGATTCACCATCCTCACTTGCAATTGTGCATACTCAACAACTTCCTCAAGTTCACATTAATGTGTATATTATAGACTCTGTTATTAGGAGTCTCTTTGAGGAAGGCATTCTAAGGGCTATGTTATCTCCACCTAAGGAACTTCAAACTACATTATTGGGTGGAGGTATGATGCTGATAGAAGAGCCATTATTCTTCACAGAGTTCAAAGGCAGCAAGAAGTATTTAATTTTCAGACCTTGAACTACTATGAAGGTGTAAGGATTTCTATAAGTCTGATGCAACCAAAACATCCAAAGTCTCTCTGCAAGCATGCACTAAAGAACTGAAGTAGAAATGCTTCGGAAGTTTTACACCATGCACTAGAAATATTCTAAGTGTATATTCTTCCGAAGCCAAGACCAATATCTTCTGAAGCCAAAAGTGAAGTCTTACGAAGCTTCAAAGACAAAGTCTTCCGAAGCCAAAGAGTGAAGAGAGATTTCTTCCGAAGACTTTTAGAGATATGCCTTTATCTGATGTACTTTACCATAAAGCTGGACCACCTTTCCGCTGCAACTCTGTAAAGTCACCAACTTACATGAGTTGGTGAAAGGTCCATGCTTTTGGTAATTGTATATTGAGGTATTGAGTCCATGCTTTCTACTTTATGTACTTTTATCCTTTTTGTAATATATTAGGATGTGAGTTATGGCATGTCATAGTCACAAGTCAAAAGGCAGACATGCCTTTTGATCCTACAATTGATTTTGTTTGTGTCTAGTCAATTGTATCCAGCTGGCTTTCAAAGTATAGCCTGCTGTAGGTTGTAGTATAAGTATTCCATGTTCTTGTATCTTTCTTTATGCTTTGTAACACTTGTAATAGAACTTGAGAAAGCAATATACGGCATCCTTGAAACCCAATCTCTTGTGTTCTCTTGTTCTGTCTCTTACTCATTACTTGTGTTCTTAGTATCATTTTTATGGTTAATCCAGTTTACTGTTTGATTAAGTTTGGTTAATCTCCTCTTTGTGTTGTTGTGTTGTAAGTGACCACCCTTCAACGGTCCTGCAATTGGTATCAGATCTTTTCAGGCTCTTGATATAAGATCTCACCATCTTAAGATCCCTCACACACAAATACTTAACTTCTCAAATGGCAGCCATTTCCAAGACTGATATGGAAACTGGAACCATGAACAAGTCCCCACTGATCACTCTTGATGACTTTGATACCTGGTGCATGAGAATGGAAGGTTTCATTAGGTCTCTAGACTCAAGAATGTGGGAGTCTATTGAAAATGGACCTTTCATACCCAACACTCCTTCTGCTACTGGTGCTGGTATGATCCCTAAAGATGTGGCTAACTACTCTGATGAAGATAGGAAGAGAGTAGAGATTGACAGAAAAGCCATGACAGCTCTTCAAACTGCCCTTCCAAACTCTATGTACAGAGGTTTCAAGAAGTGCAAAACAGCTAAACAGCTGTGGGATGCACTAAAACTGGTGTATGAAGGCTCCTCTGAAGCAAAGGAGAACAAGAAGGATCTCTTGAAGCAGCAGTTTGAAAACTTCACCTTCAAAACAGGTGAAACCATGACTTAGCAATACTTCAGGTATGTTGAGATAGTAGATACCCTTGTAGATGGAGGAGTTCCTCTTAAGAATAGAGACATTGTAAGGAAGTTCATGTCCTCACTTCCTAGGCAATGGACACACTATTGTGTGGTAATCAAGAGGACTGAAAATCTCAAAACTCTACTCTGAAAGAGTTATATGGGATTCTCAGTGGCTACCAGATGGAGATGAACATGCAAGGTTCATCTGGCAACTCCAACAATCAATTGGGTTTAGCCCTGCATGTGGTTGAAAGGGATAGCATAGAACCCCAACATCATCTCATATGCTACCCTGACAATTCACCAAAGGGTCCTTTCATAAAGGAAGACCATTGATGAAAGTTGTGGCAATTCTCTTTTCACTCTTGAAGACCTGGATTGTATCCATCCAGATGATCTGGAATATATGGAAATAGTCTAGCAGATGGCTCTTCTCACTCACAAAGCCAAGAAGTTTTACAAGAGAACTGGAAGAAGGTTTCCAAGCAATGCAACCAGTGGAAAGTTTAGCTTGGACAAAAGCAAAGTCAATTGTTACAACTGTAACTTGATGGGCCACTTTGCTAGAGAGTGTAAGGCACCTAAAACAAATGGTGGCCAAACACAGTCTAGACCCAACTACACTGACAAAGCTTCCCAGAATGAGAAGCCAAAGCAACAAGCTGCTATAGCTGTTGAAGAAGGAGGCTTTGACTGGAGCTTTCAGGTGGAAGATGCTTCTCCAAACCAAACACTAATGGCAGATCATGATGAAGCCAAGGTATTGGAACATCTCTGTACTCCTGAATGCATTGCTAAAGTTAATAGATACAGGTCCTATAACTTGGAGATGAGATCTGATCTTGAGTCCTTAAACATTTTAAAATCTGATTTTAGAAAGTCTGAAAATGATTATAAACTAAAGATAGAGGACTTAGAGAAAACCATTTCAGTTCTAAAATATGAGCATACAGATTTTAGGACTCAGATCAAAGATCTCATAACCAAGCTGACTGAGTGCCAAGCTGAGCTTGTGATCAGCAAAGCCAAGGCAGAAAAGAGTGTTCTTGAAGAAGAGACCTTCAAGAACATGATATCCTTATCCCTGCACAACAAGGTGTGTTATCAAAATAGGTAGGGACTGGGATCCAATGAGATAGCTCCTCCACACACAATCTTGTCTGTAAGATCTCCTAGGTGTGGAACTTGTGAAGATGAGTTTCCTCTCATAGATCTTATGAGTGAAGAGGATGAAGAAGAGATAGTGAAGAATTCCTCTGAGAAAAGTGAAGGGGAGGATTCTAAGAAGGCCCACTATCCTTCTGAGGAGAATTAAATTACCAAGATGACCAAGTCAATGAGAAAGAACTGATCAGGAAGAGCAAAAGAAAAGCAAGGAAGGCTCAAGAGATCAAGGCTACTTTTAACTCTAAGTAGAAACAAGTTTTTATCTCTGTAGGGTTTGAAGTAGTAAAGACTGAAGACATCAACCAAAACTCTTCAGCTAAGAGTTCTGGTTCTTGTTCAAATCATCTCAGTACCAAGAAGAAGACTGATCTACTGTGTGCCACTGCTGCACAGCCTGGACCATCAAACTCCAAGAATAGTTCCCAGCCCAAAGGGACTGTCTCAGCATCTGCAAAGATGAAGGTTGAGAAGGGATGTGACCAAAGACAGTCTTGCTCTCATAAGAAGACTCTTGTGAAGAAGAAAATGTTGTGTGTCATGTGTGAAAGTACCTCTCACATTGCTAAGGATTGTCCATACAATCCTAAAAGTACTGTCCATATGACCAAGACAAAGACTTCAAAGAGTTCCAAGAAGATTCAAGCTTCGGAAGGAAAATCTGTTTCCTTGGGAAGCTCCAAATCTAAGAAGAAGACAAATTGAAAATTACCTTCAGAAGAGAAGTTGGTCTCGGAAGAAAAGAATTCTTCCGAAGCACTAAAGTCTGCTGCGCTGACTGCAGAATCTTCCGAAGGTTCAATCATCAAAACTTTTGAAGTCCCAAAAGCTTCCAAAGTTTTGAAGGTCAAGTCCAAGACTCCAAAGGTGGTGTGGAAGTCTAAAAAAGACCAAGTGACTGAAAATTCTCCATCAACAGCAGCTCAAGATCCTCCTAGCACAACCATAGGATCTATTACTGTTGCATTACCTTCTATTATACTTAGTGAGCCCAAGACAAATAAGGCTTGGGTTTCCAAATGTAACTAATCATTTTCTTTATGCAGGAACAGCTCAAGACAAACAAGAATGTCTGGATCATTGACAGTGGCTGTTCCAGGCACATGACAGGCAATAGGTCACTACTCCATAACTTTGAGAGGATTGATGGAGGACCAGTTGCTTTTGGAGGAGATGAAGGTGGTTACATTTCTAGAAGGGGCAAGGTCACAAAGGGGTAAAGCTCAGCATTGAAAAGGTAAACTTTGTCAAGGAGCTTGGATACAATCTTCTGAGTGTATCCCAATTTTGTGATCAGAGTCATAACATGCTCTTTACTGAGCATGAGTGTATTGTTCTCAAGCCTGGAGTGGTCATTCCTCATGAGCACATCCTGCTTAGAGCCCCCAGGAAAGGGAACATGTACAAGATGGACTTGAAAGAAATATCTCCGTCTGGAGAAGTTTTATGCTTTCTGTCTAAAGCCAATAGTGATGAGTCTTTCCTATGGCATAAAAGAATGTGCCATGTAAACTTTAAGAACATGATTGAACTAATTAAATATGATTTGGTAACTGGAATGCCAAAGAAAGTGTTTACAAGTGATGATCATTGTGTTGCATGCCTGAAAGGGAAGCAACATAAGGTATCTCACAAGCCTAAGGAAAAGAACTCTATCACTACTCCCCTACACTTATTACATATGGATCTCTTTGGCCCCACCAGTGTAATGAGTCTAGGAAGGACCTCTTATTGTTTGGTGATCACAGATGATTTTACAAGATTCACTTGGGTTTTCTTTCTTAGAACTAAGGATGAGACCCTTGAGATTCTGAAGAATTTCATCTTAAAAATTGAGAATCAAAGTGATCACAAGGTCAAGACCATAAGATGTGATCAAGGGACTAAATTCAACAATCAAACCTTTGATACATTTTGTAATGAAAAAGGTATTACAAGACAATATAGTGCTCCCAGGACTCCTCAGCAAAATGGTGTTGCTGAGAGAAGAAACAGGACACTAATTGAAGATGTAAACACTGCTTGCTATGTGCAAAACAGAGTTTTAGTAGTTAAGACACATGGTAAGACTCCTTATGAACTTTGGCACAAGAGAAAACCTTTCATTAGCTTTCTCAGGTCATTTGGATGTCCTTGCACCATCTTGAATACCAAAGATCAAATTGTCAAATTTACAGAGAAATCAGATAATGGACACTTCATTGGATACTCTTTCTAGGCTAAGGCTTATAGAGTATACAATCTCAGAACTAGAATTGTTGAGGAGTCAGCTAATGTGACTTTCAATGAACACACACCCTGTGTGGCTGGTTCTGGTCCTGATTGGCTATTTGATCTTGATTTAGTTACCAACTGTTTTAACAAATCTTGTGAGAATGTTTCAGGATCTGCAAAAAATTTTAAATACAGGTGATCCTGATCCAAGATTTGAGCTAAGAAGACCTTCAAATCATACATCTTCAGCTCCAGTTGGAACTACTTCAAAATTGAGGTTTCTATCAGCACTACAATGACAAACTCAGCTGATACATCTGGGGTGCCTTCAAATTCCAGCTCGGAGACTCTACAACCAGATAAGATACCTCAATTGTGGAAGATAACAATGGTGGTGGTGACAGTGATCAAGAATTCCTTGATGCTAATAACCACACCATAGATGATAACATCAATGATGTCAAACACCCATTGGATCAAGTCAATCTTGATAAGTGTGGTGATGTGGAAGGTGAAACATCTATGCCAGATTTAAATTTCTCAAATTTAGATCTTTCTCAGTAACTTGCTGTGATCCCTCAGCTTAGGATCCACAAGTCTCACCCCACCACAAACATCATTGGAGATGTTGTCACAGGGGTAAGAACAAGAGGACAAACCCATGAAGCAAATGTTTGTCTTCACTCTTGTTTCTTATCCCAGATAGAGCCAAAGAAAGTTGATGAGGCTCTAAAGGATGGAATTTGGGTTGAAGCTATGCAACAAGAGTTGCTTCAATTCAAAAGGCAAAAAGTTTGGAACCTTTGTCCTCTTCCGCATGGGAAGACTACCATTGGAACAAAATGGGTGTTTATGAATAAGAAGGATGATAGAGGCATTATCATCAAGAACAAGGCTAGACTAGTTATTCAAGGATACACTCAAGAAGTAGGGATTGACTACACTGATGTCTTTGCTCCAGTAGCAAGACTAGAAGCTGTTAGGATATTCTTGGCATTTGCTGCATCCAAGAACTTCAAGGTCTTTCAGCTTGATGTGAAGTGTGCTTTTCTGTATGGAGTGATTGATGAAGAGGAGTATGTCAAACAGCCACTTGGTTTTGTAGACCTTGATCATCCTGATTATGTCTTCAAGCTTGACAAAGCTCTTTATGGGCTGCATCAGGCACCCAGGAAGTGGTATGAGACATTGTCTTAGTATCTCTTCAAACATGGATACAGGAGAGGTACTATAGATGGAACTCTCTTCATCAAAGGACAGGGCAATGACATATTGCTAGTTCAAGTGTATGTGGATGACATCATCTTTGGTTCAACTAATCCAAAGCTTTGTAAAGACTTTAAGAAGCTGATGAAAGACAGATTTGAAATTAGTGCAATGGGAGAACTCAATTTCTTTCTGGGAATTCAAGTGAAGCAAGTTGAAGATGGTATCTTCATAAGTCAGTCAAAGTATGTTCAGGACATACTCAAGAGGTTCAACATGACTGATTGTAAGATTGCTAAGACACCTATAGCCAGAAACCACTCCCTTGGACCTGCTCTTGAGGGGGAGTGTGTAGATGAACACTTATACAGGGCTATGATTGGGTCTCTTATGTATCTTACTGCTAGCAAGCCTGATATCATGTTTGCTACATGCATTTGTGCAAGATATCAAGCCAACCCTAAGATGTCTCACCTCATCAATGTCAAGAGGAATCTAAGATACCTCAAAGGTGCTTCAACACTTGGTTTATGGTATCCAAAGAATCCTGACTTCAATCTGTATGCTTATACAGATAGTGATTATGGTGGTTGCAACATGACTGCAAAGTCTACATCTGGGGGATGTCAGTTCCTTGGTGGAAGGGTTGTCTCATGGCAATGCAAGAAACAATCCTGTGTGTCTGCATCAACTGAGGCTGAATATATTGCTGCTGCAAGTTGCTATGCTCAAGTGCTTTGGATTCAAAATCAGATGTTGGACTATGGATTTAACTTCAAGAAGACTCCCATTCACATAGACGACAATAGTGCTATCTATATCACTGAGAACCCTGTGCAGCACTCAAGGACCAAACACATAAATATCAGGTATCATTTAATAAGAGATAACTATGAAAAGGGATTAATTAAACTAGTAAAAGTTCATACAAATGAACAATATGCTGATTTGTTTACAAAAGCTTTTGATGAACAGAGATTTAAATATCTAATATCAGCTATTGTGATGATTAACTTTGAGTAGATCTTTTCTTAAAACTAATTCTAATTATTTCTTAAAAATATGTGTGTCCTAAGTTGTCTAGTTCATCACTTTCATAAGCTCATGTTTTCTTTGGATAAAAAAAATCCTTTTTTTAAGATTTTCCTTGGATTCTTGAAAATTTTCTGATCCTTCGGAAGATATATTTTTACCTTCAGAAGCAAATCATGTCTAAAATAAATAACTGTCTAAGAAATTTTACCTTCGGAAGAGGTTTCAATCTGTCTTCCGAAGCTTAAATACTTGTCTCAGACACTTATTTGTTTTTAAGGACTTTTTCCTTCCGAAGCAAAATTAACTCTCAGAAGCTTTGTTGTTTTATATACAAAGTATTCAAGTTTTTATTTCTCTTCCGAAGCAAAATTTTCAAAACTCTCAGGAAATTCTTCCGAAGGCATTTTAGCTTCGGAAGCTTTTCGAATTCCAAGAAAACTACTTTTTGAGCAAAAGTAAACTACCTTTTCAGAGGTGGGACCGATATTCGGATTTCAAAGTTTATCCTCTTTCATTAACTTTGGTTCAAATCCTTTTCACATAAATACCCAACGGTTCCCACTCTCCCTCACTATCTTCTTCAATTCTACTATTCCTCAAACCTAATTCCCAAACCGCCTTTGCTTTTCATCTTTCTTCATCCTTAAGCTTCTAAAATGGCCAACCTTAACCGCAGAAACAACCCAAATTTCTCCATGCAACTTCACAGACAACACAACCAGGTTGCTCTGTTAAGCTCTGAGAAAGATGATAGTCTCTCAGAGATTTGTCGTTTCTTAGCTTTATCTAATTACTTCACCTCCCTAACCATTGATCTTACTCTCTATTAGGATCATCTGCTTGAATTTTGGAAGACCTACCAAGAGGTCATCATGGATGGGGAGAAGGCACTGTCTACCACAGTGCAAGGGAGGACAATCTTCATCACTCCGGCCATCATCAACACTCATTTGCAGCTGGATGATGAAGAAGGTGAGTTGTCCTTCCCAAAGGAAGTTGTCAATCATTCCTTTGAGCAGATAGGCTATGAGGGAGATTTCTCTGTAAAGACCTTCAAGAAAGGGAAGGTCTCATCCCAGTGGAAATACCTACTCCATGTGGTTATCCACAGCTTGTCAAACAAGCATGGAGGGTGGGACCAGATTCCTGAGGATCTCTCCTTCATAGTGCATGGAATGGTTCAAGGGGTCAAGTTCAGGTACTCTCAATTTGTCTATACAAATTTACTTGCTAACTTGGACTCTTTAGAGTATTATATGTTTCCTAGATATGTTCAACACATTCTCAACTGTGAACTGGGCTGACAGTTGAGGGAAACAGACAATATTCTTAAATTGGGACAGATGAAGCCGGGCATCTTTAAAATCATAAAGAAGCCAACTGTAGGCTTCTTAGGGGTAGAAACAACCCTTGTCCCCAAAATGTTAGAGCTCATTGCTCAAGGTGACAACCTAGCAACACAAGCTAGTGTTGAACCCACACCTTCTACCTCTCAACCATTAAAAAGGACACAAGTAACCCTCACCTACCAAAGAAAATCCAAACGAACCCCTGCTCAAGCTATTGAGTCTGTGCAGGTCCCCATATACTCACCAATACAGGAGGAAGTGGACACTAGAGCTCCCACTTCTCCTGAGGAGCAAACCACTCCCATCTCTTCAACAATTAGGGCTGTGGTTCCTCATGCTCACCCTGATGAGCTCACAAGCCCAACAGCCTTAAGCCTTCACTTTGAGTCTAAACACTCAAGTGAACAACCTTCAGGGGACAGCTACCATCCCTAGCCTTAAGATCTAAACCAACCCATTCCCAACCTCTCATTCTATACTGATGAAGACTTAGGTTTCAGTGAGTACCATGAGTCTCTCTTCTCTTCCCCTACTCAAAGAGAGATGAGTACTCCTGAGTTTCCTCAGTCTAGCCCACATCAGTCACCTATAACTGAGGTGGATACTTCTGAACCTGTTCAGGATATCCATATGGAAGAGGCTCTCACTTTTGCAAGTGATTACATTATTAAGACCTCAACCATGGCAACTCAGCCCATTGACATCTCAACTGAGAATGTCAATGAGCAGAGGAAATCTAGCAGCCAAGAACCTGAAGCTGGTGGTGAGAGAGAGGACTTTGGTCAAATCATCTCATCCCCAATGATTCTTCTAATGAATAAGAGGGGAATCTGAGACTAAAGGTGCAAAAGCTGTCAAAAACATGCTCATATTTAGTCTCTAAGGTTGGTCACCTTGAATCTCAGGTGACTACCCTTCACAATAGGGTCAATGATCAGCGACTTGAGATATCTTATCTCAGGGAAAAACTAGCTGGGAGACCTTTAAGAAGAGTTCAACCAGGAACACAAGAACCTGTGAATGTGGTTGACCTAACCTCTAGCTCACCTATGCAAGAGGGTGATGCTACCAAAAAGGGGGAGAAAGTCATTTCAAACACAGAACCTGGGAGTTCTTCAGAGAGTATGGACATTGAGGACTCACCATCCTCTCTTGCAATTGTGCATACTCAGCAACTTCCTCAAGTTCACATTAATGTGGACTCTATAGACTCTATCATCAGGAGTCTGTTTGACGAAGGTATACCAAGGGCTATGTCATCCCCACCTCAAGGAACTTCAAACTACATCATTGGGTGGAGGTATGATGCTGATAGAAGAGCCCTTATTCTTCACAGAGTTCAAGGGCAACAAGAACTATTTGATTTTCAAAGCTTGAACTACTATGAAGGTCTTGATCTGGTCAACATGCCACTTGTCAATCCAAGCAAATCAAGACAAGTTAAGAGGTTAGCACTCAGAATTCAAGACAGAATTACTGAAGAGTTCAGCCTAAGAAGAAGACAAAGGCAATCATGTAATGTCATTGGTCAACTAGATGCTGAGGCAGACCCTGAGATTAGCTTCAAAGGGAAAACCTTGGTTGCAGGCCTAGTGATAAAGCCTGAGAGCCCTGTCACATCAACAACTGCTTCAGAAATTTATTCCCTTAGTGAAACACCTGCTGGTGAAGGTGTCTCACAACCTGTCTCTGGCCAGAGCATGGATGCTACACCAAGCAATGATGGCCAAACCTCTATCCACCTTGAGTCACAAAGGTCTATGGGTGACAAAGGGAAAAGGATTTTGACTCCTGAGGAGATTGAGGAGGAGGAGAGAGAGAGGAAGAGGAAGCTAAGGGGAGAAAGTTCCTCTAGGTCTTCAGGTTTTATGCAAGCTGCAATCAGGGCTGCCCCCAGACCAAACACTCAAGATGATGAGTTTAGGGCAGTCAGGATTACTTACCTGCAAACCAGGAACTATGACATAGATGAGATTATATCTCTCCCCTTAGAGCAACTAAATGAACTGGCTGACATGGAAGTGTCAAGAGAGATGAAAGAAAAAGAGGATGCAAGGTTACTTCTCCTAGTCTCTCCCCAGTTCAAGAAAGCCCTGTGCAAGAGACTATGGCATCTACACAAGAACCTCAGGTAGACAAAGAAACAGACAGACAAAACATGATCAACTACCTGAGTGCCCCAAGTCTCTACCAAGCATCTACACTTCTTCCCTTATTCTTTGAGTACATTGAGTTTGAGTATCTCAAACAGCTTGAACTTCAAGTGCTCAGAGAACAAAAAGGTACAAAGAGAAAGATGAGGGAAGAGGCTGCAAAGTCAAGAGCCATTATCCAAAAGAGTATGAAGAAGTCTGCTGACAGATAAAGGATGATGAGCTTCTTGAAGCTATATGGATTCTCCGGAAGGAGACTTGGCCCTATGTCTCTATCCACAATGGATGAGCATATCAGGGTAATCAAGCAGAAGATCAAGAGTGGAGAGCTGATTGACTTATACTCTCCTCCAAGTGAAATCCCACCTGAAGTGGAGGTTAAGGTTGAACAACCTGAGACAACACAACCCGGACCTCCTCCAAGTCAAATCCCACCTGAAGTGGAGGTTAAGGTTGAACAACCTGAGACAACACAACCCGGACCTCCTGCTGAGCCTCAGGAAGCTTCATCTTCTGATCCACAACAGGGTCAAACTCCCTCTCCTTCTGAACCTGTGAGGGAGAAACACCCAACTGAGAAAGACAAAGTTGATCAACAAGGTGTTGCAGACCAGTCTTCTCAGTTAAAGTCTTCTAAGAGGAAGAAGAGGATGGCTTCTAAACCAAAGTCTAAGAAGAAGAAGCCTGAATCATCCACCTCTATACCTCAGGCTGAGTCAGATCAACCTGAGGAAGTGCATGAAGAGGCAGCCCAACCAACTTCAATTCAAGTGGCTCCTCTTGCAGCTGAGACACCCATCTTATCCTAGACCTTCACTACTAATCCAGAGAGATGGCATGTGATCAGAGATCAAGGTGTTGAGAATGTCTATACATGGCAAGACATAATCAACTTACCTCTACATGATATCTTTGAGATGAGAAGATACTATGAGAGTCTGAATGATCCTTTCCGCTGCAACTCTTTAAAGTCACCAACTTACATGAGTTGGTGAAAGGTCCATGCTTTAGGTAACTGTACATTGAGGTCTTGAGTCCATGCTTTCTACTTTATGTACTTTTATCCTTTTTGTAATATATTAGGATGTGAGCTATGGCATGTCATAGTCACAAGTCAAAAGGCAGATATGCCTTTTGATTCTACAATTGATTTTGTTGTGTCTAGTCAATTGTATCCAGCTCGCTTTCAAAGTATAGCCGGTTGTAGGTTGTAGTATAAGTATTCCATGTTCTTGTATCTTTCTTTATGCTTTGTAACACTTTCAATAGAACTTGAGAAAGCAATATACTGCATCCTTGAAACCCAATCTCATGTGTTCTCTTGTTCTGTCTCTTAGTCATTACTTGTGTTCTTAGTATCATTCTTGTGGTTAATCCAGTTTACTGTTTGGTTAAGTTTGGTTAATCTCCTCTTTGTGTTGTTGTGTTGTAAGTGACCACCCTTCAACGGTCCTGCAGAAGGTCTTAACCTGATCAACATGCCACTTGTCAACCCAAGTCAATCAAGACAAGCTGACAGGTTAGCACTTAGGATTCAAGAAAGAATTACTAAAGAGTTCAGCATTAGAAGGAGACAAAGGCAATCAGGTAATGTCATTGGTCAATTGGATGTTAAGGCAGACCCTGAGATTAGCTTCAAAGGGAAAACCTTGGCTGAAGGCCCAGTGATAGAGCCTGAGAATCCTATCACACCAACAACTGCTTTAGAAATTCATTCCCTCAGTGAAACACCTGCTGGTGAAGGTGTCTCACAACCTCTCTCTAGCCAGAGCTTGGATGCTACACCAAGCAATGAAGGCCAAAGCTCTTTCCACCCCGTGTTGCAAAGGTCTGTGGGTGACAAAGGGAAAATGATTTTAACTCCTAAAGAGATTGAGGAGGAGGAGGAGAGAGAGGAAGAGGAAGCTAAGGGGAGAAAGTTCCTCTAGGTCTTCAGGCTTTATGCAAGCTGCAATCAGGGCTGCCCCCAGACCAAACACTCAAGAAGATGAGTTGAGGGCAGTCAGGATTACTTACTTGCAGACCAGGAACTATGACATAGATAAGATTATATCTCTCCTCTTAGAGCAATTAAATGAAGTGGCTAACATGGAAGTGTCAAGAGAGATGAAGGGAGTAGAGGATGCAAGGCTACTTCTCCAATTCAAAGAGAAGAAGAGACAGAAATGGTTATACAAGCATGTTCCAACTCTCTCCCCAGTTCAAGAAAGCCCTGTGCAAGAGGATGTGGCAGCTACACAAGAACCTCAGGAAGATAAGGAAATAGATAGACAAAACATGATCAACTACCTAAGTGCCACAGGTCTCTACCAGGCATCTGCACTTCTTCCCTTGTCCTTTGAGTACCTTGAGTTTGAGTACCTCAAACAGATTGAACTTCAAGTGCTTAAAGAATAAAAGGCAACAAAGAAAAAGATGAGGGAAGATGTTACAAAGTCAAGAGCCATCATCCAAAAGAGTATGAAGAAGTCTGCTGACAGACAAAGGATGATGAGCTTCTTGAAGCTTTATGGATTCTCCGGAAGGAGACTTGGCCCTATGTCTCTATCCACAATGGATGAGCATATCAGGGTAACCAAGCAGAAGATCAAAAGTGGAGAGCTGCTTGACTTACACTCCCCTCCAAGTCAAATCCCACCTGAAGTGGAGGTTAAGGTTGAACAACCTGAGACAACACAACCTGGACCTCCTGCTGAGCCTCAGCAAGCTTCATCTTCTGATCCACAGCAGGGTTAAACTCCCTCTCCTTCTGAACCTGTGAGGGAGGAACACTCAACTTAGAAAGACAAGGATGATCAATAAGGTGCTATAGACCAGTCTTCTCAGTTGAAGTGTTCTAAGAGGAAGAAGAGGATGGCTTTCAAACCAAAATCAAAGAAGAAGAAGCCTGAATTATCCACCTCTACACCTCAGGCTGAGTCAGATCAACCTGAGGAAGTGCATGAAGAGGCTGCCCAATCAACTCTAATCCAAGTGGCTCCTCTTGCAGCTGAGAGACCCATATTATCCTGGACCTTCACAAGTAATCCAGAAAAGATGGCATGTGATCAGAGATCAAGGTGTTGAGAATGTCTACACATGGCAAGATTTAATCAACTTACCTCTACATGATCTCTTTAAGATGAGAAGATATTATGAGGGTCTGAGTGATCCTGACCATCTGATGAAGAAGGGTATGGTCATCATCATCCTGAAGACCACCAACATCTAAAGATCTTCTAAATGTTTTGGTAGCATCAGCCTATGGGGAGTTAGTAAGGATTCCTATAAGTCTGAAGCAGCCAAAACATTCAAAGTCTCTCTGCATGCATGCACTGAAGAACAGAAGTAGAAATGCTTCGGAAGTTTTACACCATGCACTAGAAATATTCAAAGTGTAAAATCTTCCGAAGCCAATATCAACATCTTCCGAAGCCAAAAGTGAAGTCTTCCGAAGCTTCAAATACAAAGTCTTCTGAAGCCAAATAGTGAAGATAGATTTCTTCCGAAAAGTTTTAGAGATATGCCTATACCTGATGTACTTTACCATAAAGTTGGACCACCTTTTCGCTGCAACTCTGTAAAGTCACCAACTTACATGAGTTGGTAAAAAGGTCCATGCTTTTGGTAACTATACATTGAGGTCTTGAGTCAATGCTTTCTACTTTATGTACTTTTATCCTTTTTGTAATATATTAGGATGTGAGCTATGGCATGTCATAGTCACTAGTCAAAAGGCAAATCTGCCTTTCGACTCTATATTTGATTTTGTAGTTGTCTAGTCAGTTGTATCCAGCTGGCCTTCAAAGTTTGGCCGGCTGTAGGATGTAGTATATGTATCTCAAGTACTTATATCTTTCCTTTATGCTTTGTAACATTTGTAATAGAACTTGAGAAGTAATATACATCATTCTTGAAAACCAATTACTTGTGTTGTTTGCCATCTTGTTCTGTCTCATATTTACTTGTGTTCTTAGCATCATTCATTAACAAGTTAACTAGTTCCCTATTTGATCTGTTAAGTGTTCTAAGAAATTCTCCTCATTGTGTTGTTGTGTTGTAAGTGCATACCCTTCACCGGTCCTACATGATATCAGTCGGTCACGGCTAGACCGAGTCAACAGGGTGTGATAGATTGGTATCAGAGCCAATGGTTTCAGCAAATCAAGTTCTTACCGTAAGAAACCTAGGCTTTAACCACAATTTAGGAACCTAAGGAAATAGGTAAACCCCCCCAGGCTATGACTCACGGAGGAACACCACCACTTAATTGAATTCATTGTATTTTGTGTATATATATATATTTACCCGTTTATTCATTAGATGGAAGGAAACCAGAACAAGGGAAAGACCATTTATATCAGTGACTCACCCGATATCCCACCCCCGCACTGCTACCAGACCACCATTCCACCACGCACGTTTGTATCAGATGTAGGTGCAGGACTCTCGAGACACCCCCAATCCCATGAGATTGGGGAGTATGTCCCTCTTAGGCTGGAGTATGGGGACCCTAACCGGTACCCTTCGGCCCCATACGAGTACACGATGCCCGATCCTACCGAGGATTGGGAAATGGAGGAGTCGGAGCCTTTAGAGGAATCATGGGGATCATCGGCGATTGCCCAGTCTAGTTCCTTACGACTTGGCGGAAATTAGGGCGAGGCACCTCGTGCGAGGCAAACTGCACGAATGTCCGTCCGACTCGTCCCCACATTCCAACAGGAATGGGGTAACATAGTTATAGGACTAACCGGGGCACCGCCCCAACCTACTGTGAGATCATTGCCACCGCCACCACAGCGGGTCCCATCATACCCAGTAGGGCCCTATGGGAATGAGGCGGTAGCATGTCAAAGCTTCCATATGGGTCCATCATGTACTACACCGACCCCTATGCTGAGCTGGCACGCTAATCTAGCGCGTCATATTAGGTTTTTGTTGACCCGCCCATGTACCCCTCGAGACCATTGTTAGAAGATTCCTCCATGATGGAGGTGTGGCGTCGTCACCAACACTACGATGTGATGAAGCAAGAGAGGGATGAGGTGGTGTCCATGGTGAAGAGGGTGAGGAGGAAACTCCTCAGTGCTACCAAGAAGTGTACGATTGACCCGTGGACCCGCTACCGTCGTCGCCATCATCGTTGATGTTGTTTCATTTATATTTCTATTTGTATTATTTAAATTCAAAAAACTATGTATTTGTAGGATATGAGTGAATATTCAATCATGTCACACTGGATTGTATTTGAACCTTATATGTTTGTATTCATAGCGGTTTCGCTATGACTTGGAATTTAATGCTTGTTTGGATTAAAACATTTTTATTATCTTTATGTCACGTGTTATGATGCTTGGAGTATTTAATGCTTAAAATTTTGGCTATTAGTGCAAACTAAAATGTATGATTATAGCCATGCCAAGAGGAAGAGATCGGGGACGCGCTCCAAACACAAGAACAGGCGCTACCACTCAATCTAGGGCACGCACTAACCAAGCCGATGAAACCTTAGATGAAAACACTAATAACACTAACAATCACAACAATGATCATAACACCAATAACCCCACCAACACCCATAATGAAACTAGTCAAGAAGCTAGACTCTGACAATTGATTTCCGAGGCCATCGCCAATGCCTTACCCGTCATTGCCGCCCATGTTAATGCTGAACGCAATCAAGAAACACCTGCAGGGGGCAACACTGATGCTGAGAACACTAATCCAAATGATGAATATCATGAAATGGCACGAGTATGGGTGTGCATATAAGGCCTTTATGGCATGCAAAGCAACTGATTACTTTGAGACCGAAGGTGCTACAAGAACCATATGTTGGTTAGAGGAGATGGAAGTTGTACTTGATATTAGTGACTGTGCTGAGGAAAACAAGGTAAGGTTTGCTACACACTCCCTTAAAAATGGAGCCTTGAACAGGGGAATATGTTACTACAAACCCGAGGAAGGAATGTTGTGAGCAGGATGAGGTGGCTTTAAAAATAAATTAATAAAAATATTACAGTATTTTAAGAAATAAATTTTTAGAAAATAATTAGGTGGCTTTAAAAATAAATAAACTTTATAAACTGATTTTTATAATTTTTATAAATGTTTCTGTATTTTTCGAAGGCCAAAATGCTTTTTAAAAAAATTGGAGGTAGTCGGGTTCGAACCCGGGACCTCGAGTGTAGGGTGTGTGTGTGTGTGTGTGTGTAACCAGTGAACCAGGGCCGTGGCCATGGTATGGAATGGTTTTCAAATATTAAAAACATAATTACCAGGAAACCCCCAAATCCATATGAACCCTAGATTCGATTGGACCCAAATTGAAGCACCAAATCGATCTGTGAACGTTGATAACCATGGGGCTTTTGTTCCCCATGTAAAGACGAGTGTGTAGATGTATTTAAATCACCTGATTATGAATGAATTGGCACAATTTAGTCCGGTTTAGCTTTGGTTCTTTACTCGATGAACAGGGAGTTCGAATTCGTACTTGCGATTAGTTTTTCAAGCAATTGAGTGTATAGAGAGATTAAAGGGATCGAATGGGATGATTCCCCTCTGTTATATAGGTTCAATTTGGGCGATTTAGTCCCGAACAGGTTTCGCCTTTGATTCGTTTGTTTCGGTTATGTTTAGATGATTAATTGGTTGTTAAACTCGAATTCAACTACACATTTAGTTTCGTAGTGATTAAACGTACGTTTCTAATCGATCAAACAATTCGATTCAACGGAACTCAGGTAAATTCGATTGGTATGTTTCGGTTTCATGTGGTTTCTTAATGGAACCATCATTTCGATCAATTTAACCGCGGTTATGTGTTCGATTCGGGTCCACGTTCGAAGAAAATGATTTAATTCGATCGAACCAGTCGGTTTGTTGGGTGTTTTACCCTCGCCTGAGTTTGGCCGGATGGGTGGCTGGAATGTCATTGGGAAATCGAGGGAAAAGGAGAAATGAATTTGAGTTTTAGAAATTTACCAATTGGTCCCTCAACTTTGAATCCCTATTATTTTATGCTAAATCTTTCATTTAAAATTTATAAAATGACATTAAGGCCTCCTCAACTTTAAGTTTTAAACTTTAATCTAACTTGTTAATTATTCAAGTTTTATAATTTATTATTATTATTGTTAATATTATTATTATTATTATTATTATTATTATTATTATTATTATTATTATTATTATTATTATTATTATTATTATTATTATTATTATTATTACTATTATTTTAGTTATTATTATCGTTATTATTTATATAATTAACTATTATTATTATTATTACTATTATTATTATTATTATTGTTATTTATTATTATTATTGACATTATTATTAGTGTTATGATTATTATAATTATTAGTTTTGTTATTATTATTATAATTATTATTATTGTTCAATCTAATAGTTAGTTTATTAACTTTTATATTAAAAATTAATGACAAACTAGGAAATAAGCATTAGTAATCCGCAAGTTTCATAATTGACAACATTGGTCCTTACAAGAATTAACGACATTAACGAAAAATACGAGATGTTATAGTCCCCCCAACTTATAAGAATTTTGTCCCGAAATTAATAATGAAACTATACAACAAATACGAGTACTTCGTCTTCATATGTTCCTCACTCTCCCAAGTAAACTCAGGTCCACGCTTATTCTCCCAGCGAACCTTGACGATTGGGGTGGTAGTGGTTCTAGTTTTCTTCATAATGCGATCCATGACTTCAACGGGTTTCTCAACAAATTGTAATGACTCGTCGATCTGGATGTCGTCCAACGGGACATGAAAACTTTCGTCCGCCAAACACTCCCTCAAATTTGAGACATGGAAAACAGGATGAACTGCACTAAGGTCGGAAGATAGTTCCAGTTTGTATGCCACTTTCCCGATCGTTTTCAAAATCTTGAAAGGTCATACAAATCTCGGAGCTAGTTTACCCTTCTTTCCAAAGCAAACAACGCCCTTCCACGGTGAGACCTTAAGAAGAACCATATCCCCAACTTGGAATTCCAATGGCTTACGTCACTTATCGGCATAGCTCTTTTGTTGACTTCTCGACACTTCAAGGTTCTTGCGAATCATGGAGACTTTATCGGTCGTTTCTTGTATAAGTTCAGGAGCAGTGATGAAATTTTCACCAATGTCGGTCCAGCAGATCGGAGAACGACATTTATGACCATAAAGCGCTTCGAAAGGCGCTATCTTGATACTCGAGTGATAACTATTGTTATACGAAAATTCCGTGAGCGGTAAATGCGTATCCCAGTCACCACCAAAGTCAAGGACAGAAAGACATAGCAAATCCTCCAAGGTTTGGATGGTTCGCTTGGTTTGATCGTCCGTTTAAGGATGGTAAGCCGTGCTTAGATCCAGTTGAGTAGGACCAAAAATGAAAAGTGAAACGAGTGTCTCGGTTGGGTATGATATGCAAAGGTACGCCATGACGACTCACAATTTCATTAATGTATATACGAGCCAACCTTGATGTTCTGTAAGTGTCACGTATTGGTATGAAATGTGCCGACTTGGTCAATCGGTCAACGATCACCCATATGCTATCATGACCATGAGAGTACGAGGTAGTTTGGTCATGAAGTCCATGGATATGTGTTCCCATTTCCATATAGGAATCTCGGGTTGTTCAAGTAATCCACTTGGACGTTAATGTTCGGCTTTAACCTTCGTACATGCAAGACACTTAGCTACGTAAGTCGCTATGTCTTTCTTCATTCCAGGCCACCCATATTGACTACGCAGATCCATATACATCTTATCGGAACCAGGATGAATAGAATATCGAGTTTGATGAGCTTTGTTCATGATAAAGGTACGAAGATTATCACGATCCGGAAACCAAATTCGATTTGCGAAATACATCAACCAATTGGGTTTTGTTTCTAGTTGAGCTAGAAGATTATGCTCCAATTCCTCTACCATTCTTCCTTCTTGTTGAACCGCTTGTTGAGCCTCTAAGATACAAGTCTAGATGTCGCTTTCAATCCTCAAATTTTATAGCAGCACAGTAGTCTCGTTGACATCTAGACGGATCTCAGTATCAAATTCTCCCAAAGTATCAAACCATTGTCGTCGATCACGAATTTCTTGAAACGACATCATCTTGTTATGTACCTTTCGACTTAGTGCATCGGCTACGACATTTGCCTTTCAAGGGTGGTAACGAATGTCACAGTCATAATCACTAATCAACTCAACCCAACGACGTTGTCTCATATTGAGATCTTTTTTATTGAAAATGTGTTGAAGGCTTTTGTGATCGGTGTAGACTATACATTGTGTACCATAAAGGTAATGTCTCCAAATCTTTAAGGCAAAAACCACAGCACCAAGTTCGAGATCATGTGTCGTGTAGTTCACCTCATGGACCTCCAATTGTCTCGATGCATATGCTATGATCTTTCCTTGTTGCATGAGAAAACAACCAAGGCCTTGTTTAGATGCATCACAATACATGGTGAAATCGTCGTTTCCATCAGGTAGGGTCAAGATAGGAGCATTACACAACTTGTGTTTTAATGCTTCAAAGGCTTCCTTTTGCTCGGACCCCCACTCGAATGGTTTATTCTTTTGAGTCAAAGAAGTAAGTGGCTTCGTGATTCTTGAAAAGTTGGCAATGAATCGCCGATAATAACCAGCAAGACCAAGAAAAGAACGAACTTTGGTTGGAGTTGTAGGAACACACCAATTTTTCACAGCTTCCACCTTTGCAGGGTCAACGTGAATTCCTTGGCTATTCACCACGTGTCCTACAAATTGAACTTCCTCAAGCCAAAATTCGCACTTTGAAAACTTCATGTACAGTTGTTCTTTCTTCAACAGTTCAAGAACTTGTCGCAAGTGAAGTTCATGATCTGTTTTGGACTTGGAATAGATAAGTATATCGTCAATGAAGACAATCACAAACTTGTCTAGATAAGGCTTGCATACTCGATTCATTAAATCCATATAAACAACAGGAGCATTGGTTAAACCAAAAGGCATAACCATGAACTCATAGTGTCCATATCGAGTACGGAACGCATTCTTTGGGATATCATCATCGTGGACTCGTAATTGATAATAACCAGAACGTAAGTCAATCTTTGAGAAGATGGCAGCTCCTTGAAGTTGGTCAAAAAGATCATCGATGCGAGAAAGAGGGTAGCGGTTCTTGATGGTAAGTTTGTGAAGATCATGTATAGGTTGGACTCACCTTAGATTATTATGTTTATATTACTTTGTAATAGGTTTAATGTTAGTTTACTTTTGAATGTTGATCATTTTTTTTAGTTTTGCAGCCCAACGAAACTATGATCAAAACTGCAGTTTCGCTCATAGTCAGCTGTTTAGTTCACCGGGCGAAACTGTTGTTTCTGCCGGGTGAAACTATAGTTTTGGCAGCACAGTTTCGCTGTCAGCAAAACTGTCTGCAAAACTAGGTCTGTTATATATAGTTTTGATATTGTTCATTGTTGAGCATCCTTGCAAAACCCTAAATCGATTATTATTGTTGCAAGAGACCTTTGTAAGCTGTCTATTCACTGAAATACATTTGAGCTTTGTTTATTTTGATTGTATTGATCCTTATTGTTCATATTTGAATACATTGTGCTTGTTCTTAGTCTTCTTCATCTTTGTTATTTCTCTATTGTTTCTGATATTGAACGATTCAACATATCATTTTTACTGCAAATCGATCAAATGGACCAACAAAATGGTATCAGAGCCTTAGTGCTCTTGATTTGTTGAGGTTTTTGGTTGTTTTTGTTCAATATCAATTTTTCATCAATTCCAGATCAAATTCGAGTGTATTTGATATGGAATTTGATTGAATTTTCCTTGTTTTTGGTTGGGAAAGCTCTGTTAATCATCAGATCTCAAATCCATCGAGATTTAGGTGATTTAAGATTGATTTCGTGTTGAAAAAGCCTTTCAGCTTCATCCAGCGAAATTAGAACTTCATCCAGCGAAACTGTGATCTTCTTCCAGCGAAACTACAAATGTTTTACACTTAGTAGTTGTTTTCAGCATCTCAGCGAAACTAGTATCCTTGAACGAAAGTTCAACAGTGCTTGTGTGCATATTACAAGCAAAATTGCTGTCGAAAGTATCATTGAATGAAAGTTCAAGCTTGTTTCGTGCGAAATTGTCGGCAAAACTAAGCAGTCTCAAGCATTTGGCTAGCGAAACTGTTGCCGAAATTGTTTGCAAAACTACTGTGACTCAGCGAAACTAGTCTTTCCTGCAAAACTACCATTTCTCTGCGATTCTAGCTCTGCGAAACTGCCATTTTTCTGCGAAATTATTTCTTCTTCAGCGAAATTAAAATATCAAAGATGACTTCTCTCACCCTTGCGGATTTGGAAAGCGTAGCTCCCAACAGACCTCCGAGACTCATAAACAGAGATAACTTCGAAGATTGGAAGAGATGTCTCAAAGCCTTTTTCTTCTACACCAACCACAATCAATGGGAATCTTAATTCTGGTCCACATATACCAACTGTCACTGTTGGTGATGTCGTGTCTCAAAACAAAGACCCAGCCACATTCAACGAGAATGATCTAAAGCTGATTGATCGAGACCATAAAGCTTTTGGAGCATTAACTCTATGTCTTGCACCAGACATCTACAATCGATTCGCTGAACATAAGAATGCTAAGTCTCTCTTCGATGCTCTGTGTGAAGTCTATGATGGTAACGATGAGCTGGTGAAAGACAAGAGCATTCAAGCTGAGAAGGAGTTCAACTCTTTTGTGGGATACAAGAACGAGAGTCTAACAGATCTTACAAATCGTTTTCTGATAGTTTCAAGCACACTGAGGAAATACAATGAGAAACTTTCCAATAGTGAGCAAGTTAACATGTTGCTAGACTCTCTCCCAACTCAGTGGAGTCTACAGGTGAGAATGTTAAAGCAGGAAAGAGGTTTCACTGACTACAAGCTTATGGACATCATCAATAAGCTTAAATCCTTCGAGTTAGACATGAAGAGAAGGGAATTCAACCTAACCATGATGCCTACATCTGGTTTCACTCAAAATGCTGCATTATTGTCTTCCGCTGCAAGCTCTCCAATGCAGGCATCTCGTCAAGGTGGAGAGAATACTAGTGATTATTCTGGAGGTTGTGGTAGTGCTGGGAGAGATCAAGCCAACTTGAAAGCAAATGCTGAAAAGTTAATTCCATCCGAGACAATGGCTCTCTTTGGTATGTTTGTTCAGAGCTTTGAAGCCTTGGTGGCGGGGGAGTTGAAAGTTAAAGGTAAGACAATGGAGGATATGTATCAGGTGGATCTTGATGATCTTGTAGAGACTGACATTCAGTGGCAAATGGAAATGTTGACACTTAGAGCCTGAAGATTCATGGAGCACACTGGAAGGAAGAATTTCGGGGGTCAAAGCTCTAACTCCAAACTGGGAATCAATAAATCTAAGCTGAGGTGTTTTAATTGCAAACAGTTTGGACACT
This sequence comes from Flaveria ramosissima, assembly GCA_025215565.1. Lineage (NCBI taxonomy): Eukaryota > Viridiplantae > Streptophyta > Magnoliopsida > Asterales > Asteraceae > Flaveria > Flaveria ramosissima. The sequence goes on along the minus strand of CM046029.1, from coordinate 40,531,104 downwards.
TCAAACGTGAATGCCCATTGCCAATCATCACTGATCCTAGTAATTCAAGAGTTCCATGACTGGTTTTAGGTGGGTGTAAAGAAGAAATGAATCACAAGAAAGAGACAACTTTGATCTCAGATTTTGATTGGAGTGTTGAAGTCGAAGAGATGAGAGAAGAAATTAACCAAGCGTTGGTGGCTGAGATTGTGGAAGAAAAGAAGAAGGTGAACAGTGAGGATGAATTTGATCCGTTCAAAGAACTTAGAGATAAAGTTGAAGTATCTGGGAAGGTGAAAGAGGTTGAGTTGGTGAAAGCAAGTAAGGCTGAGAAGATGCAGAAGGAAGGAAGTCAATCCACTAAGCAAAGAAATGAAAAAGATGATGCTGCTACCACTGTCAAGAAAAACAAGTTGAGTACTCCGGTGTGCCAATGTGAGAAAGCTTTAGCAGCAGAAAAAGTGGTGATGGGACTTCCTTATAAGGTAATTCAAGACATGTGTTCTTTAGCATGCAAAATTAGGTTATTTGGGGTATACAAAGCTAATCGTTTGTCAATTGATAATGAAAAAGATTTAAAACGAATTAATGAAGAACTTAAAATAAACGAGTCTAAATATTTTGTTAAATTAAACGAAGCTTTGAAAAAGATTTAAAACGAATTAATGAAGAACTTAAAAAGATTTAGAAAGAAATGTTAAGATTAACCTTTGACTGAAAGGGTTGCACTTGCCGAATTTGAAACAAGCAAACTTCAGTCAAAGCTCGATAAATAGACAATATCGGGATGAAACATGATGATTTATACAAATCTCAAAGGGGGGCTAGGATTAAAATAGGTTTGGGCTATGAAAATGCTAAGGTTTATCCTCTTGCAGTACTTACTGCTATTCTCCTATGCTTGTTCCTCCTCCTTCTAATGATTTGATCACAATGGATACTAACAGTATGTCTGCAGGTTTAGAAGGTGTGAACATTAAACACGTTCGTGAGGACTATGATTATGGACCGACTAGCGGGCTTGGATGCACTAGTATTAATACACCTGAATATCAGCATTTTGTCTTAGATCATAAATCTAGTTTAAATTATGTTTTTGTTTCTAGTCAATATGTAACAGACACTGTCTCATCTTGTTCTAGTGATGTTTCTATTTCCTATATAACTGCTGTGGATTGAAATGATGATACTTTTTCAGATTGTGTTAATATGTGAATGATTCCACCGTGAAAAATAACTGTTGAAAAATTCTTTTCTCACCCTATTCCATCTTTTACCCCATCGAAATTTGTTTATCAAATGAAAGGGTAACATCATCATCTGAGGCAAGTACAAGTGGTACAAGTAACACATGTACTTCAGATAAAAATTCATCTTCTTTTATAAATAATCATTCTTTTTCAAATACAAACAGACCTAGAGACATGATGAGACTTACAGTGATGTCAATTCTAGATTGTCTGAATGTAATGAGCAAAATAAGCATTGATAACATCCCTACCTTGTGGCATAACAGACCTAGATTAAAACCACACTGTTTTCGGTGTGGTAAAGATGATCATGTAGTTAAGCATTGTCCTGAGCTACTTCATAGACATGTTAATGGGAATTCATTTGGAAGTAAATTGACTAAATTGGTTAATAATTTCTTTTGTAAGAAGCCAATCTCTCCTAAACCCAAAGTTGTTCAAACTTGGGTTCATGTTTCACCTGGTTAATCTGTTCTTTGAATATATTTGCAGGAGTCATCCATTAAAGTTGTAAACAGTGTATGGCATGTTAATAGTGGATGCTCCAGACACATGACGGGGCTAAAAGATCTATTGACCAATTATCGAATAATCAATGGAGGTAATGTTGCATTTGCCGACGAAAAGAAAGGAGGGAAAATGATTGGTCAAGGAGAAGTTTCCAATGTCTCTCTTAATCTAGAGAAAGTCAACTATGTACCTGAACTTGCATTTAATCTGTTGAGTGTCTCTCAGATTTGTGATAAAGACATTCGGTCTTGTTCAAGTCCAATGAATATCTCTTTCTGAAATCTGAGATTGATATTCCAGATGAGATGGTACTAATGCGGGCTCCAAGAAAGAATGACACATATCTTCTTGACATGGGTTCAAGGGAGTCAATGTCTACGTCACAGTCTTTTGTCCAAAGCTTCCACTTCGGAGTCTTTCCTATGGCATCGAAGATTAGGCCATGTTAATTTCAAAAATATAAACAAATTAGTTACAAAACAATCTTGTTAGGGGACTACCTTTAAAAGATTTTTCTGTGGTTGAAAAATATATGGCATGTGCCAAGGGAAAACAACATAAGATACTACATAAGCCAAAACTTGAAAATAGCATTCTAATACCCTCGAGTTGTTACACACTGATTTGTTTGGCCCAATCAGTGTTAAATTAATTGCTAAAAAATCTTTCTTTCTTGTGATAACAGATGATTTTTCCAGGTACTCCTGGGTGAGATTTCTTGCCCACAAAGGAGAGGCTGCTAAAGAGTTGCAGAAGTTAATTCTTTCAATCGAGACAATAAGCAAGAGGAAGGTTATGGCGATCAGAAGTGACAATGGTACCGCATTCAGAAATCAGCTATTTGATTCTTTCTGTGCTGGTAAGGGAATTCTGAGACAGTTCAGTGCTGCGAGGACCCCACAATAGAATGGTCTGGCTGAATGAAAGAATTGCACCCTCATTGAAGCTGCTCGTACATTGTTGATTGAATCCATCTTACCCATCATCTTTTGGGCTGAGGCAGTGAATTGTGCTTCATATGTTCTAAACAGGGTGTTGATAGTCAAGGACAAAATGAAGACTCCTTATGAACTGTTTCATAAGAGAAAGCCTTTAATTGACTTCTGTCGACCATTTGGCTGCTCGTTCACTTTATTGAATACTCAGGCCCAGAAGACGAAATTTGGTGTCGTGTCTGATGAATGTTACTTCGTCAGCTATTCTTCTTCTCAAAAAGCTTATCGGGTATATAACAAGAGAACACATATTTGGCAAGAGTCATTCTATGTTGATTGGCAGGAATCTAATTCCTCCGATGTTCAATCTGAACCAGCATGGTTCTTTGACTCCGATACGGTGTTTAACTCTTTTAATCTTCCAGTTTTTAATGATGTTACATCCCTCTCCAATGTTCAAACAAACATCATTCCTCCAGCTCCATTACCTGTCATTCCTCAAGCCCCTCCCACCGCATCTACAAACGATGCTACATCAGTTGATATTGCATCTTCTTCATCATCCTTTGACCTTCCACCTCTACCTGTTTCCGCATCCCTTCCTTCATCGCCTACATCTACCTCATCTCAGCCGGTACCACCCATCTATCCAATTGACTCTACATTACCATCTTCATCACCTTCATCTACCCATCAACCAACCGTGTTCAAATACCCTACCCATGCCCACTGATTTCAAAACTTTGAAAGATCATCCCCATGATAACATCATTGGATCTATCACCGATTAAGTTCGGACGCGAAATCAATCTGGTTTGATTAACGTATGTCTATTCTCTTGTTTTATATCCCAAATTGTCACGGAAAATGTTCATGCAGCTCTTCAGGATCCTTGTTGGGTGGAATAGATGCAATTAGAGCTGCAACAGTTTGGGAAACTCAAAGTGTGGACCCTGGTTGATCTTCCACCAAACAAATGCCCAATTGGCACGAAATGGGTGTTCAAGAACAAACCCGATGACCGTGGCATTATGGTAAGGAATAAGTCCGGTTTGGTGGTCCAGGGATTTGCTCAAGAAGAAGGGATAGACTACACGGAAGTTTTTGCTCCCGTAGCTCGTCTTGAAGCCATCAAAATATTTTGGCTCATGCCGCCTACAAGCAATTCAAAGTCTATCAGATGGATGTCAAATGTGCATTCCTTTATGGAGATATTGATGAGGAAATATATGTGTGTCAACTACTAGGTTTTGAGGATCCCGACTTTCAAAACAAAGTTTAAAAGCTTGATAGTCCCTTTATGGTTTTCATCAGGCACTTGGATCTGGTACGAGACTTTAACACAGTATCTCTTAAGCAATGGTTTTTCTCGTTGCACCATCGATATGACGTTATTCAAGAAGGACGTGGATGGTGAGATGTTGATTATACAAGTCTATGTTGATGATATTTTTTTGGCTCCACCAATCCGAAGTTATGTCTGGAGTTTGAGGAAGTCATGCACGGTTGTTTTGAAATAAGCATGATGGGGGAGATGTGTTTTTTCCTTGGGCTGCTGGTTGAACAAAAGCCAGAGGTAATTCTCATTCAACAGGAGAAGTATATCAAAGAAATTTTGAAGAAATTCAAGATGGATGACGCTTCTCGTGAAATGACTCCATTTACTGCTCAAACATGCCTCACTCCTGACGAGAATGGGAAACCTATTGATCCTCATCATTACAGATCCATGATCGGCTCCTTTATGTATCTTACAGCAAGTTGTCTGGCATCACCTTCGCTGTAGGATATTGTGCTCGATACCAATCTGCCCTAAAAGAGTCTCATGAAAGCTGTAAAACGAATCTTTCATTATCTTAAAGGCTCTTCTCGTTTAGGGCTTTGGTATCCTTATGGTTGAATTTTGACTTACATGCCTATTGTGATATTGATTCTAGTGGCTATAGGTTAAACAGAAAGTCGGTTACTGGAGGTTGTCAATACTTGGGAAATTCTCTGGTATCATGGCAAAGCAAGAAACAGACCACTGTTTCTCTCTCTACGGGAGAAGCAGAATACATTGCTACTTCCAGATGTTGTTCACAAGTGCTCTAGATACAGCACCAAATGATTGACTATGAGATCAACTTTCTCCATACACCGTTAATGTGACCACGAAGCAGCAATCGGCATCGCCAAGAATCCTATTCATCTCCCGAACCAAGCACATCGAGACACGGATTCATGTGATCCGTGATGCTCAGATGAAGGGTTTTATTGAAATTATTCCCATTGACACCAAAAATCAAAAAGTAGATCTTTTCACTAAAACATTTGATAAACCTCGTTTTTATGAATCGATCTCAATGTTAGGTTAATATCATTTTAAAACCCATTTCCTTCAAACTATGTCATGTACATACTGTTTACATTTCTCTCTTTATTTTCTTTCTTTTCTTTACGTTTTCTCCACTCCATTGTCCTTCATCATTTTTCACATAGAAAAAAAATTAAAAAAAACTATAATTAAAAAACTATATAATATATATATATATATACATATATATATATATATATATATATATATATATATATATATATATATATATATATATATAAGTAAAAACATATATTCAAAAATATATAATAAAAAAATGAATGATAGTGACATATAGTCAAATAAGAAATTTTTACATCTTGCTTATTCGTAGAAATTTGGGGGGAGAATATATATTAAATGTTCTTCTTGTTTTCTTTTGCAGAATAAATCGAGAAGCCTGGACTATGTAAAGAAGGTTAATAGTACTTTGTGGGATATGCTTGATAGGTTCAGCCAAAAAGCGAAGTAAAAACTAATCGTGTAGCTTAATTAATAGAGCAAGAAACTTGATGACTCAGATAATCTGTTGATACATGTATGTCTCTAGATCATGATATGAATGTAATAGGTCTTGTTTGTTCTTACACTGATGTAATGTTTGGAATGTTAATGAAATGATATTGGTTGTTTGTGATTTATAATGTTTAATATTTCATTAATGAGTCGATGATGAATTGGTTAAATAGGTTTATGATTGTTTGAATTGATACACATAATGTTATATTAATTAATACATTCAAACTTAACAAAATAAAGTTCTCATGCGAATGGCCCATACGAATGGACCATACGCATGAATAACTCCATACGAATGACTCAGTCGCACAACTGAACCAGGAGACTGGATCAGTCGTATGATTGTCACATAAGATTGGCTCAGTCGCACGACTGAACACTCAGTCATGCGGATGGATCAACCGCATGGTTCAATCGCACGACTGAACCATACTAATGGTTCAGTCGCACGAATGAACAACACTAACCTATAAAAACAATCCAATTCGTGGAAAAACAAAAGCATTCATTCTATTTCGACTCCAGACGTACCCTAGCCGTCCAGAAGCCTCCAAGTTCGTACTCCAAGTTCATAGAACGCTGTAGATCGATTCCTAATCGATCTTAACGTTTGATTCAATACTTTATTGATTCTACGTGCGTTCTCACTGATTGGATCGCCAATCAATAGGATTCGCACTATTTGGTTTGGTTTACACGTTAATCATTCGGTATTTCGTTAAAATACCAGGTCCTAACAAGTGGTATCAGAGCCTTGGCTCTTGATTACATGTGATTCAATCAAGTTTGATACAAAGTTTGTGTTTTTACTCTAAAACGCAATTTTTGTGTCAAAAGTTGTCTTGGACGTCCCCTGCTCATCAAGTTTCGGTTTCTACGGCCTTAGGCGATTAGGGTTAGCGAAAATTCGATTTTTTACGGCTAAAACACGTTTAACCTAGAAATTTTCGCAAAACAGCAGCTTCAGTCGCACGAGTGAGCCATTCGCACGACTGGACTTCATTCGCATCTTCCAATCGCACGATTGGACCTAGTCGCATCTCCATTCGTACGACTGAACCATCCGCTCGCAGTGTTCATACGCATCAGCTTCATTCGCACGACTGAACCAATCGCTTAGTTCAGCCGCACGATTGAACCAGTCGCATAGTTCATACGCACGGATAGCCCATTCGCATCACCCAGTCGCACCAGTTTGACAGATTGTTTAGTACACTTAAAGTTAATCGAGATGGAAGATCAGATGTCAGCGTTTACTGCCGGAAGGACTCAAGAATCCAGAACCTACTGTTACTTGAGAGTGAGGTGGGGAATCATAATAAACTACCAAAGCTCTTAACGTTAGATGAGTTTCCCCACTGGAAACAACGTTTTGAGATCTACCTCAATGGAGTGGATCCAAATTTGTGGGAAGCTATCGAGATAGGATACAGTTTGCCGGTGGGAGCCGATGGGGTAAAGCTTACTTTGGGAGGGATGACTGATGCTCAGAAAGTTAAGTATAATGCAGGGAAGAGAGTCTATGCATTGATCACACAGTCTATTCCTAAAGATATTTTCCACCAGTAGTCGGAGAATAAGCAGGCCAAGAAATTGTGGGATGAGCTGGAAAAGAGAAATGATGGGAATGCTTCGCTGAAGGCAATTAAAGCTAAGGAGTTAAAGAAAGAATTTGACAACTTCTCATCGATGGGAAACGAGAGTTTGGACGATGTTATTGATAGATTCTACCATCTGATGAGTGAACTGAACTGCATACACATGGGGTTGCTACTACTATGGAAGAAAAAGTGTCAAATTTTGCAGACGGATTGCCAGAAAAGTGGGCTTCATTTGTGTCAAACCTGAGAAAAAATGAGATGTTGGCAAAGTTGGATATCAATGACTTTATTCTAAAGCTGCGAGAAGAAGCACTTAGGATGAAGTACCGAGCACAGAAGTCTTCGTACACTCAGAATCCAGCTTTGTACAATGCCACTCCTCAAGCTAAGACATCTGGAGCACCTCTTCAGACTGCATTTGTGTCTAGCTCATCGGGTCCTTCACAAGCTTCTCCTTCAGGATCAGAAACGTCAGGGTCTTCTTGTACCCATTACATTGGAACTGAACCGAATGCTACTAGACTGAAGACCGAGAACCTCGGTAACGTGACTGTGGAAGTAGCTTGAGAGCACATGGATCTCTTGGCAGCAGTGGTTCATTCCTATGATGGACCTGTTGCTGGGAAGATTGGAAACTGCCATCTGGCAGATGAGGACTACGAGCAGGTAGATGAAATGGAGCTGGAGAGGATGGACATTATGTGGGCCTTAGCAAGTGCTGTCCGGAGGGCGAAGAAGTTTGTGAAAAAGACCGGACAGAACTTGGTTGCTACTAAGGATACCACATTTGGCTTTGACAAGAGTAAAGTGACCTGCTTTAACTGTGGAGAAAAGGGGCACTTCAAGAGAGAATGTGTGAAGCCAAAGAAGACGGGGAATGGGAACCCATTCTCGTCCTTCACTCGTCAAGACAAGCAAGATAGCAGTTCTACTTCATCAAGCAAGGATCCAAAAGCCTTGACTGCTCATGATGATGAAGGACAGGACTGGAGCTTTAGGTTTGTCTCTCCGGGGGAATCTAATATTGCAAGTGTAGAAGACTTAGATGATGATTCCGCGAGTGAAGGAGATATTGCAGTTGAGATAGCGATGTCAAATAGTGAAGAGACAACTGCACCTGAGGTCAGCTACAAGCCTGAAGAAAGGACTTCCATAGCAAAGACAGAATCACCAGAACCAGAGACATCTGATGCTGCGATGATGGCTAACTCTTCAGAATCTTCTCAGGTAAGTACCACTGACCAACTGCTTCAAAATCATGCTTGTTCTGATTGTAATACAGGATAGCATAGATCAGAAATTTGCTAGGTTATTAGATCATAATGATAACTTAGTAAAAGATTTGCAACTGTGCACTGAGGCTAATGAGTATTAAAACAAAATGAGCATAGTTAAGAAAACAAAATGAGCATAGTTACAAAGAAAAGATAGACCTTTTGACTAAACAGCTTAGGGAAACTGAAGTAGTTGCATTTAACCAAGCTAATGACATTAGCTACTATCTTAACTCCCTAGAAGACACTAAGAAGCAAAAGGCAGTTTTAGAAGTGAGAAGTAAACTCTTAAAGCAAAAACTGCACAGTTGGACAAGTTCATCACACATTGTCCAACACTTAGTGAGAGAACGAAACAACGGGGAGGGTTTGGGTTATAAAGTGGTTCCACCACCACCTGAGACCTTGATGAACACTAAGAGTAGACCAATAAATAACAATCCCATCAAGGATCATGTGGTGTCTACTCCTCTTGTTAGTGATCCAGATTCCTCATGTTCATCAATTGAATCTGGAACAAAAAAAAGGAGGCCACTTCAAAGGCAAAGGGTAAAATGCCTTGTGTTAATCTGGAAAAAGAATTTGAAAAGGTTAATATAAAGTCCGGGTCAACAAAGTCAAATCTGAATCTAAAAGGACTGCTAATGTTAATCTTTCACAAGTTTCATGTCAAAAACCAGTTAACCAAAAAGAAAAAGATGTTAAACATGTTAAAACAATTAATTTTGTTAAACAAGAGAAAACATCAAAAGAAACAGAGTCGAAACCCAAACTAAGTGATGTTACTAGGGTGTCACACACATCTCCACAAAGAAAGTTTAATCATAAAGTTGATAGCAGGTCCTGCTACAACTGTGGAGAGTGTGGACACATTGCTTCCTTTTGTCCTTACTATCAGACACCTAGGAAGAAGATTGAACTTCAGGATTCAAAGCCTAGGTCTTCTAAGAGGAGTTCTTTAACTCCACCTAGAAGAACTAGTGAACCCAAAGTTCAACCCATTAGTCAGTCGACTGTTTATCACAAACAGCCTTTGCACAAATCTGGCTTATGGAAAGAGAAGTCATCCTTTGTGTCTGATAATGATGACAAGAAGGAACCTGAGCTACCCTCACCTTCTAAAGGTCAATGGGTTGAATTCATGATGTGTGATGCCTCTAGGAAACCAAGCCAGTAAAGGCTTGGTTCCTAACCTAAACTAATCTTTACATTGTATGTGCAGGGTGTTCGCTACAGTGCTGAAACCAACACGTGGATTGTAGACAGCGGAGCATCCAGGCACATGACAGGAAACAGGGCTCTTTTATCAAACGTCAAGCAAATAAAAGGAGGGCATGTTTCATTTGCTGGAAACAAGGGAGGCTATATCACAGCTCAGGGAGAAGTTGGAAATCAGAAAGTTAAGTTTGATAAGGTGAACTACGTTCAACAACTTCAAAACAACTTACTTTCTGTTTCCCAAATCTGTGATAAAGGATTTAAAGTCATATTCGACAACAAGAAGTGTTACGTCCTAAAGAAAGACTACGTGATTCCGGAGGACCAAGTTCTGATGACAGCTTCAAGATATAAAGACCTTTATGTTTTGGATCTCTCAACAGCTTCTACAACGGATCATGAAGTTCAGTGCTTTCTATCAAAAGCTACTGAGAAGGACTCCATCTCCTGGCATAGGAGAATGGGACACATTAATCAACGGAAGATGAATCACTTGATCCAGAAGGATCTTGTGAGAGGAGTCAACGTCAAGAATTTCCAACTTCCGGATTTTTGTGTCGCTTGCAAGAAAGGCAAACAGACGAAGAAGTCTCATAAGGAAAAGAAAGTTCATTCAATAGAACTTCCTCTTGAACTTCTTCACATGGATCTGTTTGGTCCAATCAGTACAAAGAGCATTGCAGGCGACTTGTACTATTTTGTGGTTACTGATGACTACTCAAGATTCTCTTGGGTAATGTTTCTGAAATCCAAATCAGAAACATTTGAGTCATTCAAGGAGTTAGTAACCACACTGGAATCTCTCTACAAGCTGAAGGTGAGACAAGTACGCTCAGACAACGGGACTGAATTCAAGAATCAGTGGATGGAGGCTTACTGCAAGGAAAAGGGAATTGTGCACCAATTCACTTCTGCCTACACGCCTCAGATGAATGGTGTTGCTGAGAGAAGAAAGAACAGAAGCTTGATAGAGACAGCACGGACAATGCTGGCAGACTCGAAACTGCCTATCCAATTCTGGAATGAGGCAGTGGCTAATGCATGTTATACACTGAATCGAGTTCTGATAGTCAAGCGTCACGGAAAGACATGTTACGAGCTACTACAAAGACGCAAACCGAATCTGGAGTATCTCGAACCATTTGGCGCGCCGTGCACACTTCTGAAGAAGACTCAAGAAGGTAAATTCAGCGAGAAGGCTGATGAAGGATCTTTCTAGGATACAACATACCGAACAAGAGAGTTTACAACAACTCAACAGGTTTAGTAGAAGTGTGGTGTAATGTTGATGTTCAGAGATATACCACACCACCTACTGGCAAAGGACCCGCCTACTTTTTCGACTATGATGGATTCTTCAAGTCCTTCAACATCCGTATCTCTCCTTTTGATGATGAGTTAGCGACACGGATGATGTATGACATCTTGAACACACCATCTCTTGATTCAACATCATCGAGCTCACAGGGAGAATCATCTACTCAGTCAGGGGGAGTAGTCGACGACAGTGACTCCTCCTCAGAAGATGAAACTGAAGAAGATGACCAGAACAGTCAGGAGGAACAGGTTACAATCCCTAAAAGTCCACAAGCATCTAATAGTGATGCTCCTTCGACCTCGGAACCTCAAACTCCATCTACCTCAGATGCAGAACCAAATGTTCATAATCTTGGCTCTAAGGTAGCTGTTCCTACTACTCCAGGATCACGTCTAAACGTCTATCATCCCCTAGACAATGTCATTGGGGATGTCAGATCAGGAGTACAAACAAGAAATCAGCTGTACTCAGCCGATTATGCCTCTGTTATGGAAAAGGGATACATTCATGATGGTGCTTATTGTTTGTCTCGCAGTTTGAGCCAAAATACGTCAGTGAAGCACTAAATGATGAGGCGTGGGTGAGTGCCATGCAAGAAGAACTTCTTCAGTTCAAGAAGTTAGGTGTATGGACTCTGGTAGATAGACCTAAGGGTGCTAAGGTCATTGGCACCAAATGGGTCTTGAAATGCAAGAAGGATGACCAAGGGTCATTATCAGTAACAAGGCTCGACTAGTGGTTCAGAGATTTCGCCAAGTCGAGGGGATTGATTACAATGAAGTGTTTGCACCCGTGGCAAGGATGGAAGCCATCCGTATCTTCCTTGCCTATGCATCGTATATGAAGATTAAAGTCTATCAATTAGATGTGAAGAGTGCATTCCTTCATGGGGAAATAAGAGAGACAGTCTATGTCAGTCAACCGAGGGATTTGAAGATCCTTATCATCGGGACAGAGTTTACAAACTCGACAAGGCCTTATACGGGCTTCATCAACCTCCAAGGGCCTGGTATGAGAAACTCTCGACTCATCTTGTGAAGCACGGCTTTCGCAGGGGAGTCATTGACTGCACGCTGTTCATCAAAGAAAAAGATGGAGACCTACTGCTCGTACAGATCTATGTCGATGACATAATCTTCGGTTCAAAGAACGAAGAATTATGCAAAGAGTTTGAAGCAGTTATGAAGAAAGAGTTTGAGATGAGTGCTATGGGGGAGATGAAATCTTTCTCGGGTTACAGGTGGATCAGACACCAAATGGGATATTTCTACATCAGACCAAGTATGTGGGAGACATTCTCAGTCGTTTTGACATGGAGAATGCTTCTGCTGCTGGGACTCCACTTGCTACAAATCATGATATAGCACCTGACGAAAATGGAGATCTGGTAGATGCCATAATGTACCGAGGAATGATTGGATCCCTCATGTATCTCACTGCCTCAAGACCTGATATCATGTATGCTACATGTCTATGTTCTAGATATCAGGCTAAGCCTAAGGTTAACCATCTGATCGGGGTCAAGAGGATATTTCGTTATCTGAAGGGTACACCCACACTTGGATTGTGGTATCCTCATGATGATGACTTTGAGCTCACGGCGTATAGTGACTCGGATTACGGGGGCTGCAAGATGAAGTACAAATCTACATCAGCAGGGTGTCAATTCTTTGGGAGGAGATTAGTTACCTGGCAGTGTAAGAAGCAGACCTCGGTTGCATTGTCAACCTGTGAAGCCGAATACGTTGCTGCTGCAAGTTGCTGTTCACAAATCATCTGGATTCAACAGCAAATGCGGGATTACGGTTTAAAGTTTTCTTCTACTCCTATCTTTGTTGATAACTCTGCTGCAATTGCAGTAACTAAAAATCCGGTACAACATCCAAAGACCAAACACATCGGTATTAAATACCATTTTATAAGAGACTGTTTTGAAAAGAACTTAATTGATGTGGTAAACATTAATACTGATTTTCAACACGCTGACCTCTATACAAAAGCTTTTGACAAACCACACGTTTCTATATTTGTTAGAGGTCAACGGTATTAAAAAGAAAAGTGAGGTTATCCCTGATGATGATCATGTGTAGTCCGATGCAGTATAGTTAATTTTTCTTTTTCATTTTTGTTATTTATTTTATTTTTGTTTAAATTAAATTCATGTTATCTAGCTGTCTATTAAAATCCTAAAATAATTAAATCCATTATGATTTTAGAATTTTAGGGGGATAATAGGTCAGCCAGTAACATTAAAAAAACAAAAACAAAAAAAACAAAAAAAAAAGAGGGAGAAGGAGTGGATAACTGATATAAGGTAGATCGTATCTGTGATACCGATTCAAACCCTTTGGAAAATGATAGTACACAGGAACAAATCAAGAGGGACTTTAAAATTTAATTTAGAAAAGATGCAAAAGTCAAAGTATAAGTCTGTGTAGTTTAAGCAATATAAAAGGAAAGATGATAGAAAAACTGGTAACTACTAAGGTAACACAACGAAAGTAGACCTAGAGGTTGCTAGACCACAAATGATATGTCGGTAGATTCAACACAATAGATGATTAGACCTGATTGGTGATCTCAAGATCAAACTAAGTTGTTCAACTGACTATGGGCGTCCATCTTATCACTGGTTAACACAATCAACAATATTCCAATAAGGGGTAATGAGCATGTAAACGCCACAAATGTGTGCGGATGACCATAAATAGAGCAAAGCATGAAAAAATGAAAGACAAATGCTATCAAGCTAATGACTTATGTTGTTGGTGCATTCTGTGCTAAAAGAAAATTAAGCTGCTCTAACAAGAAGATAGGTTGTGTGCCTCTCTGCTGTGCGATGGCACTGACCTGAGGATAAGCATAACCTAGATATTCTAGAATTCATTGTTGTTTGCCGCCTCTCTGCTGTGTGATGGCACTGACCTGAGGATTGGCTTCTCTTTGAAAGCTCTAAGAATAGTCTCTTCTTGTAAAAATAACCGTAGACCGCTCAAAAGCTTCTGAGGAATGTTGATTACCATATAAGTGTGGGATCCACAAACGTTAGTTGAAATAATTAAACCTAAAACTATCACCAGTTTGTGTCAAAAGTCTGTGTATGGATTTAAGAGGACAAATATACAGACAATCATTGTGGCTGCAATTCTTGAAAGTTCAAATCAATGTGGGAACCTAATAGTACCAGTATGATTTCCTAAACTTGCTAACGACACTAGATGAAAACCAAGAATTAAGCATCAAAAGGTTTTGATAACAAGTCCCAAATGATTTGACTTGCCTGTATGAATCCAAAATTGAATTGGTCCAGGTGTGGTCAAACTAAATAGAAGCTGCCTATTCCGGAACCGAATCCAGTAGATTTTATCTTAGGGTTTATCTCTCACAAAAAGTCAAAAACAAGTTTAATTTCTGTATTTCAGTTTAAATTTCTAGTTTATTTAGTCATTTCTGTTTGTTTGTTTGTTGGACTACATCATGAAAGTCAGTAAAGGATCAACTCACCTAAAAGGGTCATGTCTGAGATGATCACATGTGTTTTCAAAGTATTTAAAAGGGTCACGTCTGAGGTGACAAAGTATTTAAATGGGTCACGTCTGAGGTGACAAATTGGTTAAAATGATCACGTCTGAGGTGATCAAAAGTTTTCAAGTTAAAATAATCATGTCTGAGATGGTCAAATACTCATAATGTTAATTTCAACAGTTAAAAAGGGTTTAAATGTTAAATGTTCAAAATGGCAGAAAATTTCATAAGTATGACCCATTCGCACGAATGGACCATTCGTATGGACTTATCATACGAATGGGAGCCATTCGTACGAATGGACCATGAGTATGGACCATCCAATCGAATGGCCCATACGATTGGCCTAGTCGGATGCTTAAGAGCGAACGAATGAGTCAGTCGCACGACTGAGATCCAGTCGGACGACTGAAGAAGGGCGACTGAACCAATCGCACGACTGAGGCCCACTCGCATGACTGAAAGGTGCGTATGAGTCCAGTCGCACGATTGAATTTAGGGTTAGTATAAATAGAGGGAGAGTCGGTCGCAGAGACTCACCACTCTCAAATTAACCCTAAATCGCACGAACTAAAGTCACTCTGCCCAAATTTCATTTGATCTCTATAAACCCCTGTTTCTTACATACTGACCATCGACATCGATTCTACAGGTAATTTGCGGTGAAGAGACACTACAATAACATTCAATTTGACACTGAATATGGAAAATTAGACTCGTGAAACAACCGAGACTTAAGTGACAAAATAACCTAACTAAACGACTCAAACAAATGAAATTAAAGATGTTAGGTGTTATACGAAGGGATTGCGAGTCTAATGAACCAGAACACGAAGTCTAAAACTCAAAATTGGTGAAAATTGAATTTGAATTGAACAGTCAGTACATCATGCGAATGGACAGGTTGATGAACTTCAGTCGCACGACTGAAGGGTGCGAATAGCTTAACCGCACGACTGAACTGTGCGTATGAGCTCAGTCGCACGACTGGTGTAACCGCATGAGGTTACATACGCATGAATTCAGTCGCACACTCAGTCGTACGCATGGGGTCATTCGCACGGCTGAACCCCAGTCGCACTGTTCAGTCGCACGACTGATCTCAGTCGCACAACCTCATTCGCATGACAGAAAGATTTTCTTCAAGTCCAAATGTTTCATGACATTCTTAGCCAATGAGTACTAATGTTTACTTTGTTTGTGTAACAGATGGCGAGTCGATGGACTATGAGTACGAAGCACAATATCTGTGCTCATCTGGATTTGACATCCAGAAATGCTGCTGATTTCTCGGGCATTATCACCTTTCTACAGAGGTCGAGGATTGCACATGCCATATCTACTCCCTGCACTCCTTATCGTTCCATTCAGCAGGCCTTCTGGGAAGGTGCTACAGTTGATCGATCCTCTGAGCCTCACTGCATCAGAAGTACCATCTTTGGAGAGGCTATAGCTATCACTAAGGAGGATCTAAGGATAGTGTTACAGTTGGGGGACGATGCTGATTGTCCGACTAGATTACACCCTCTCACTGTCAGAGGATGCTTTCTTAGAGCCAAGTACTCTGGGGACATCAATGCTGGGGTGCTCAACAAGAGCAACCTCTGTCCCCAGTTTAAGTATCTTGCGCACGTGCTTCTAAAGTGTATAGCTTCCAGGAAGGGAGGTTTTGATGAGCTTTCCGACCAGATCCAGAACGCGTATGTTGGGTTGGTGCTAAACCACCCGTTCAGCTTCTCCAAGATGATCTTCACCTACCTGGTGGAGAACATCGAGGGGAAAGGGAAGGAGGGCTTCTGTATGTACCCGAGGTTTATGCAGCTGATTATCGACCAGAAGCTCCCCTCCCTGCCAAAGGAGAAGGATGAAGCTGTTGTCCTTGAGGTGATGGATGATACCACCCTGGGGAGGATGAAGGTATACAGGGGGAAGCACGTGAAACCCCCTGTCAGGAGATTGTTTGGGCATCTGGCCCGGGATGCTGGAGATGACATGCCCATTCCACCGAGGGGCACAGCTATAGATGTTATACCTCCAGCATCTGCCCCCACAGGTGACATAGCTGAGTCTGCTGGATTCCATCAGGACTTCATACCTGGTGAGGAGGAAGAAGAGTCGGATGAGGAGCCTTTGACGAGGACTGTGGGAAGCAAGGTTGTTCCCACAGAGCATGGACTACGGGCGGTTGGTGAACGCCCCAGGGATTCAGGAGAGACTACTGCAGATCCTAGCTATGCCCCTGAGCCATCTAGCCGTGTTCTAGGGGGAGCATCCACCTCGACTGGATCGAGGAAGAAAGAAAAGGATGGCTCAGCCCCACGGCCGGAGAAGAAGAAGAAGAAGAGAAGACTCACCTTCGTCACCACCACAGCCACCACAGCTACCACCACCACTACCACCCCTACAGCCACACCATCCACCACCACAGCCACCACAGCTACCACTACCACCACCACACCTCCCACCACTGTACATATGCAACCACCACCATATCTTTCACTCCTATATCACCTCCACTATCTCACAGACCCAACCCCATCTTCACCACAGCCACCACCACCACTACTAGCCACCAAGCAGGACCCTCTTCACATCCCCCACATATATACGGATCACCTCTACCTCCAATTGGGGTAGAGGAACAGCTTTCTGCGCTGAAGCGGATGGTGATGCGTTTGTTAGCTGATGAGGAGGAGGAAGACAGCGCAGATCCGTCACCTGACAGATCTTACTGCGGCACGTCTCAGCAGATCTCGGAGCAGGCTCGGTTGATCGAGGAGCAGGCCCAACAAATGGCTGCTCAGAGCCACGAGATCGCCCAACTCTAAGAGCACAGTGTCACATCTGCTAAAAAGATTGAGGAGTTGGAGGAGGCTAAGAAGACCATCATGCTAAAGCTTAAGGGATCTAAAGATGAGCCAGTAAAGATTAAAGAGGGAGATGGAGATGATGGTGATGATGATGATGATGAGGATGATGATGAGGACGATGATGATGAGACTGAGGATGATGAGGGGATTGAGGAAGAGAGGACAGAGGAGAGGAATGAGGATGATGATGAAGAAGGAGGAGATGCAGCTGCATCTGCCTCTGCTCAAGGTCAGGAAAGGAGATCCAAGAAGAAACAAGACCAACAAGCTTCCTCCTCTGCTCCACCAAGCGATGATCCAGTGATCCAAGAGAAAAGTAATGATTAGATGTCTATGTATTTGATTACTTTTGCATTTAAGTCATGTATTTAAACTTATGTATTCGATGTTTATATTAAGATTAATGCATTTCTGTTTTGATTATTAACTAATGGTTGATGTGTTGCATGTTTAAATCAAACAGATCCAAACTACCAAAGGGATGAATTCGATGTTGCTCTCCTTCAGCAGGTCAAGACTCAGCTAACTATGATTCTTGACTGCAAGGGATCGTAAGGAGGTCGGTGAGTTATTCCCCTGAAGAAGGGGAAATAATTCACGATCTATCAAATGAGCAACTAGCTGAGATCTTCAAGCTAAATCCCGATGAGATTGTAAAGGATGCTCCAATGTGCAACTCTACAAGTGACGAAGAGCTCAACGACGTTGATGAAATAGAAATAGAAGATGTCACTGTAGAGCACTACTCTCAATATGCTGACAATGAGGGAAAATGTGGTCCCCAATCTGGGTGAATCCCTTGTCAGTGATACGTTTGAGGTGTTAGATAAGATGGAGCAGGAGTCAGAGAAGACAGAGGGAACGGCCCAAGCCTCAAACGATGATGTTGACATCCGAAAGGCTGAATGGGCTGCTTGTTTCGTAGAAGTTAGAGCCCAACGCGTTGCACCTAAACATGACGCCTACACCAAACTCTACAGAGTTAAGAAACATCATAAGGTGTCGGGCAGGATTGTGGGCGGTAGCGGGCATATTTTGAGGACCTAAACGTCTATGTAGTTAAGAGGGAGAAGGGCATAGAGTACTTTAGATTTCCACATGATCTAAAGACTCTACCAGGTTTTGAGCTCAACCAGCTGGCCAAGCTGAAGCTGTTGTATGCTGACCCAAGAAAGATGTCAGGCTGGTTTGAGGCTGCCCTAAGGAAGGAGTACCACACCAGGTGGGTTAACTTCAGACCCCAACAGCCTACAAGGTACATCAGAAGGTCTGAAGTTGATGCCATTACTGGAAGCCAAAGATAGTGCTGAAGTGGAGTCCTCCGCGCACGATGTCAAGAATCCCACTCAGGGAAATGCCACAGGACTTCACTCCACACTTTAAGTGGTGGTACTATGATTAGAGGACAGGAGAAGCGGTCATAGTCCTAAATAAAGAGGGCCAAATGGATACTATCAGGGTATTTGACCCAATGTGGCTTACCAACTTGTCAGCTAATGATGTCTACACTCTATACAAGTGGCCACTGTTCTATGATACGCAGGATATAGTACAAGCCCTCCAGTTCCAGAACATCATAAGACTCTGTTTTGCGTTTGAGATTCACGCAGGAGTCACAAAAGAGGATAAGTACAAGAAGTATGAGGAGGTAATGCAGAAAACAAGACATTAGAGAGATCTAGGTCCAAGGGGAGTTTGTGATACATGTATGTCCCTAGATCATGATATGAATGTAATAGGTCTTGTTTGTTCTTACACTGATGTAATGTTTGTAATGTTAATGAAATGATATTGGTTGATTGTGATTTATAATGTTTAATATTTCATTAATGAGTCAATGATGAATTGGTTAAATAGGTTTGTGATTGTTTGAATTGATACATATAATGTTATATTAATTAATACATTCAAACTTAACAAAATGAAGTTCTCATGCGAATGGCCCATACGAATGGACCATACGCATGAATAACTCCATACGAATGACTCAGTCGCACGACTGAACCAGGAGACTGGATCAGTCGTATGATTGTCACATAAGATTGGCTCAGTCGCACGACTGAACACTCAGTCGTGCGGATGGATCAACCGCATGGTTCAATCGCACGACTGAACCATACTAATGGTTCAGTTGCACGAATGAACAACACTAACCTATAAATACAACCCAATTCGTGGAAAAACAAAAGCATTCATTCTATTCGACTCCAGACGTTCCCTAGCCATCCAGAAGCCTCCAAGTTCGTACTCCAAGTTCATAGAACGCTGTGTAGATCGATTCCTAATCGATTCTTAACGTTTGATTTTCAATACTTTATTGATTCTACGTGCGTTCTCACTGATTGGATCGCCAATCAAATAGGATTCCGCACTATTTGGTTTGGTTTACACGTTAATCATTCGGTATTTCGTTAAAATACCAGGTCCTAACATAATCCCCTTGACATTTTTGGCCTTCACAAAGTTTCAAGTCCTTGTTCAAAAAGGGTTGAGAACGTGATATCTCTGCTTTGAGTTATTCTTATCTAAAGTATCTTTGCGTCAAAACATTCCACCCTATCTCAAAAGCTATATGCTTTCTCATCTTGTATCTAAGAAGCTCCCTGTTGTATTCTATCTGGTGCTTATCTTTTCTGCTATGTGTGAACATTGACCTGGAGTGATGATCTCCTTTGTTGTACGATAGTACTGACCTGGAGCTCTCATCGGCACAATATGATGATCTTCTCTGTTATACGTAAGTATAGACCTGAAGCTCTCATCTGTAAGACTCAATTGATCAACTCCTCTGTTATACGTAAGTATAGACCTGGAGCTCTCATCATTTGATGTCTATAGGGGCATTGCTTCTTTTGAAATAAGACCTATGTTGCTTCTGAGAGGAAGAGTCATGCAGAGTGTGTCATTTGTTCAATATATCATGAGGACAGGATAAGTTAGTTTGCCCAATGTTTGTGGGGACTGGGTCATTCAATGTCTTCTTTATAAGAACCAAAACATGATAACTATAGCTATGGTGAACTTGTTGAAACGAAGAAGGCATGGACTTAAAAGTACAAGTATATCAGCACTCCCGCCAAACTTTGACTCTCCAGAAGATCTTTTCAGCTTCTCGTTCATATCCTTTTTATATTGTTTGATTTTGTTTTAAAAATACGTGAAGAGTGGTGAGGTCTTGTTGGGCAAATTTCTTTTGATTTCTTTTATTTTGTTTACTTTCTTTTAATTATTTTCTAAATAATTTTACTTTTATTTTATTTTTATTTTTATTTTAAAAAGTAAATAAAAAAGGTTTTGTTAAGTCTCCAACGAAATTATACTTTCGCTGGTAGTTTCGCACGGCGAAATTATAGCTTCGCCGGTTCTTTCGTGCGTTGCAAAGTCAGTTTCGACCAGAGTTTCACAAGGCAAAATTGTAGCTTTGCTTGGCAAAACTATAGTTTCACTGTCTACGAAACTAAGTGCTAATGATGTTGTTAATGATGTTGGATTATTTAAATGGACTAACCTTACCGCCCTTGTCACATCCTCCATTGAAACATCCCATCATCTTATCCAAACCCCTTAAACCGCCATTTCTCCCATTTAAATAACCCCGACTAATCACTTTCATCTTTTTACCAAATTTACTGCCCTAAAATCTTCCTTCATCCCGAATTCACCTAATTCTGAACTATCCTCCTGCAACTTTCTCAAATAGCACTTAACCCTCAGCATAACCAAGTCGCACTCCTTGATTCTTCAAGGGATGCCGACTTCTCTGATATCATCTCATTTCTTACCCAATCATCTTATTACACTTCTCTTACTGTTAACCCCATCGTTTACTCAAATCACATGGCTGAATTTTATGCCAATGGTCAAATTGAAACCCTAAATGGGGTTCGGGTAATAAGATCGAGCATCTGTGGCCAGGAGTTAGTCATTTCCGAACTACTCATCATGGAGCATCTCGAGTTCATGATGAGGGCGCTCCTATATAGTTCCCCAAGACAGATTTGGACAACACCTATATCCAAATGGGATATGGTGTCTACAAGTTTAATTTCTTCTACTACTGAAAGTTCCTGCTGCATGTTGTTCTTCATTGCTTGTCCAACAAATCTGGGGGATGGGATCAAATCCCATATGAACTAGGGTGCCTAGTTCATGGATTGGTGAGAAGCCTCCGCTTTAACTACTCAAGGTTTGTGCTGACCAATCGTATGGGGAATCTCCAATGGGACACAATCTTCATGTATCCTAGGTTCCTTCAGCATATAGTCAACTATGAGTTGGACCAGAGTCAGCTTGTCTGTGCAGCTGCTCTGACAGTTCCTCAAATGAGGCCAACCATCTTCAAGACTTTGAAAAGAGTGTCCACTAATTTCACCGGAAGATATACTGCACTTCTTCCAGATATGACTGAGCCAATGGCTCCTGGTGACATCCCTGTTAACCCCACAGGTGATGAACCCATACCAGCAACTACCCTCACACTGCCAAATCTACCTTCTCACCCCATCACTATCACATATCAAAGACGCCCCAAACGAACCCTTGTTCAATCTTCTCTGATTGAACAAGCTCCTCCTGCTCAATCCAAAAAGACTAGAGTGGAACAATGGGCTCCCACTCAGTCTGAGGTCCAACCATCCTTCACAATTGACCTTAATATGGGTATTGAGTCTCCTTAGTCTCAAAACCATGAGCCCGAAACCCAAGCTGAAAACCCTCAGGGTGAGTCCTTATACTCCCCTGAGCCAAAAAGGGACAGCCCCACCATAGGCTCAATGCCAATAGACATTGACCAAGGTCTTGGATCATTAGGCTTAACCTTTATATCCTTTACTTACCTTCTAATTGGAACTGATAAAGAGATTATGTCTCTTTGGGTCAATGAAGTTGATCCACAACACCCTCTCAAGGATCAACAGAGCCTAGAGGACCTCTTATCTCTAGCCCCCATCAGCAAGCCTTTACTGAGATGAGTCCCACTGATGTGGATGGAACTCATGTAGATTCAGCTGCCACTACTGAAGGAGCCTTATTGGACCTTCAGGATAGTGGTAACATCACTGAGACTGAATCTACGGTAACCATGCCCTTTGATGACTCTGAAAGAGATATCATTGAGCAAGGGAAACCAGGGCACCAAGAAACCACATTTGGTAGTGAGGATGAACATACTAGGTATGTTAACTCATCTTCCCATGATTCTTCAAAAGAAGATGAGGGAAGACTGCAACTCACCATTAAAGACCTACTTTCTAAAGTCTTAAGCCTTGAATCTAAGGTTAGGACTTTAGAGAATAGGTCTGCCACTCAGAAACTTGAGATTGAAAATCTCAAGGCCAAACTAGCTGAGAAACAGATTGAGAGGTCTGTTAGGCATGTACCAATTCAGGTCTCATTGACCTCTTCCTCCAGCTCATCATGCTCTCAAGATGATGCTACCAAAAAGGGGGAGAGTGTTCAGGGACAAAGCCAAAGACAAGAGGAACCATAGAGTCAAGCTCTCACTTCCTTAAGTTCAAGATACCCTATGCAACAAGCTTCAGTTTTTCCTAAGCCTCCTTCAGTTGTAATTCAAGTAGATCAAAGGATGCTCCAAGATCTCAACAGGTTCTTCAACAAGTTCCTGTTGGAATCTCTCATTGAACAGCCAAGTCCTGACTTGTCTGTGATTTACTTCGGAGCTCAAGAGCTTCAGAGGTTAAATGCACCTTCTACCACTATTGAGGAAGTTAGTCAACCTAAGGTCCAAGTAGGACCTGATATTAATTTTGAAGGGGAAACAAGGACTGATGGCCCAGCAACTGAGACAGTTGGGACAGATAGTGCATTCTCACAAACTTCCGAAGCATAAGTCAATGCCTCGGAAGAACAACCTCAACCTTCTGAAGATGAGATTGCAGCTATGGAAGGACTATTCTCTTTATCCGATGATCTAATAGTCATAGATGCAATCCTAGAACTTGCATCTGAGGTTATAGGGAGGATTTTCTCACCCAAACCCCTAGCTCAAACATGAGTATTAACTCCAGCTCTCATTTCCACCTCTCAACCTGAACCTTCCATCCAAGAACCCCCAAAGTCTAGCACTTCCGAAGACGTCAAAGGAAAGAGGAAGATGACTGAGGAAGAGCTTCAGGAGGAAGCAAGGTTAGAAAAGCTCAAAAGAAAAGGTATACTTCCAATGGGAAGCTGCTAGCTGCCAGTAGCAAAGCAGTTGCAGCCAACCAGGAGGTTGTCAACAATAAAAGAAGAGTGGAAATCATTAACAGGTTTGTCAATCTAGGAGCTGTGAATGAAGATGTACTCCTGCTACCACTAGAGGAGTTAGTGGAGTTGGAAAAAGGCAACTTTACTGCAAAAACAGCAAAAGGAAGAAGCAGCAAGGTTGGCCTTAGAGGAAGAAAGGGAGAGGAAGAGCAAAGAGAAGCTGATCAGCGGCTTAGGAGGGAAAGGATCTTTCCTAATCTCCAGAGGTTTCTCTCTAGAAGAACTATCTCCACACAACAATAAAACGATCTTATGGCTCTTCAACAAAGAGCAAGATCAAATGGAGAAGGAGAGAAAAAAAAGCTGACAAGGAGAAGCTGAGGTTAAAGAGAAAGAAGGAAGAGGAAGCAGGACTCGCTGATGCCAAGAAGATAGGTGAAAAGGCCTAGATGAAAGATTACCTCCGGGCTCATTGCTTCTCTGGCAGGCAGGTGGGTCCTATGTCTGAGAAGACCCTCCAGCGACATGTCAGTGACATAAAGGCTGACATTCACTCGGGGAAGAGGAAGTAGATGTACAGAAGGGGATAGGGGATGATCTTCAAACCAACAACCCAACCACAACCTGAACCAACTCCTTTTCCATTCCCCATCAAAACCAAACCAACCACTGAACCCTACACCCCTGAACCTACACCATCAACCTTACCAACCTCCTCACCTCAACCACCTAAATTACCCATCCTCCAACCCAAAACACTCGCCAGAACCCAAACACCACAACCTACCCAACAACCTCCCAAACCATCCCCTCAGCCTTCCAAACATCTCTCCTTAGAGGAGTTCAAGGCAATCAAGACAAAGCTCATCAACTGCACAACCCTGAGTGACATCTCCTGTGAGGAGGATTCTCTCAAACTAACTTATGTTAATTGTAACATCTTGTATTTTTACGTTAATTGAAAGTTAGCTTTGTTAAATCTTGTAAGGGTCATTGTTGCTATATATGAAACTTATGGATTGCTTATGTTCATTTATTGTTAGAAGGTTAATAGTTTATA
This sequence comes from Flaveria ramosissima, assembly GCA_025215565.1. NCBI lineage: Eukaryota > Viridiplantae > Streptophyta > Magnoliopsida > Asterales > Asteraceae > Flaveria > Flaveria ramosissima. Next base: position 40,506,485 of record CM046029.1, on the reverse strand, counting down.
TAATAATAGATAATGAAAATATTTCTTCTAATAATAATGATAATATTAAATTATAATAATAAAAGCAATAATAATAACAATGAGTAATAGCTATAAATAATAATCATAATAAGAATAATAATAAAAAATAATAACTAAAAAACTATAAATAATATTAACCTATAAGAATTATTAAATTTGAAACTATTTAAAACTTAAACTAAGCAAGTTAAGAGGTTAATTTGTTAAGCTTGAAACTTTAAAGGAAGCGTTTTGGCATAAAATAATAAGGGAAAGAAAGTGCAGGGGACTATTTGTGTAAATATTTAAAACCCAACTCCCCCTTTTTCTCTTCCCCCGTAAATCCGGCGACGAGCTCCGGCTAATCGCCTCGCCGGCGAGCCCAAAACCGCAACAGTTTCCCTCGAAACCGACTCGAATTAAAGCCAAACGACTCGGGAAGACGTTTCGAACTTGAACCCGTGATTAATTGCGCCACTTCATTCGGAATTTAAGGGAATTGAACTGAAATCAATAACCCAATCGGTTCATAACCGTTCAACGTTTACATTGTGATTGAATAAACAAATTAAATGATCAGAAACGTTCTAATAATCATTTCTAAACTAAATACGTCGTTTAATTCTAGTTAAACAATTGATTAAACAATCGATTGTAACCGTTACAGCCAAATGAAACTGAAACTCGTTCGACCCTTTATTGTATAAATCGAACGTATATAACAGAGGGCAATTGTTCCCCTTCACCCCTTTCAACTCTCTACAACCTCAATTCCTCTAAATTCCTCTAAACTCATCATTTTGATCATAATCAGGTGAGTTAATACATCTTAGTACTCGATTAAGCTTAGGGATCAAATGCCCTAAGGTTAATCGAGTTGTAACACTCGAATCAATGTCCAATTTGAATCAATATAGAACTAGGGTTCATGCGATTTGGGGGGATTCGGCGTTAGGTGTATTTAGGTTATTAAAACGAAGCTTTAAACACGGCTGAGGCTTTGGTTCAAGTGGTAACATTGGTGACTTCTAAACAAGAGGTCCTCGGTTCGAACCCGGGGGACCTCCTGTTTTAATTTTAAGGTTTTTTAGCCTTTGATTTAATTCAGGAATTTTTTCTAAAAATTTATAAAAATCAAGTTGTGAACTTGTTATTTTTTTAAGACACCCTACTATTTTCTGTTAAGTTATTTCATAAGATGACTTTACGTTTTATTAAATATTATAGACAAACAATATAATTAGTTTATTTTTCTTATAAATTGGACCTTAAATATTGTTTAACTTATTGAATCATTACTTGTACAAATAATGTATTTTATTATAAGTTAGACTTAAAATATTTTTTTGCTAAATTATTTTTGGTTCAAATAATTTATATAAAATATTTTTCATAATAAAATAGACTTTAAATATTGTTGTAACTCACTAAATCATTATTTATTTATATAATAAGCATATATTATTATATAAAATGAGGGTAAATTTAAAAGTTATACATGTTACTGAACTTTGTAACTAAGTTTTATTACAAATGGTTTCCTTACATTTTTTTAAACTAAAATGCTTAAATTGTATATTTCTTTTCTTTTATTATTTAATTTAATTAATTAAATCTCTAAATACCAAATTCCATCCAAACCCTAGTCCTCGTTGATTCGTTAAACTCATTGCAAATAAACTTTAATCTTGTGAATATATTTACATTTAGGTGCCTTGTGAAGTTTTTCGTTGGAACAACAATTATTATTTCTTATTAATCATCTACTATATATTTGTTATACATGTGAGTATTTCTATACCCCTTTTTCATATTTTCACACTTTGGGGTGAAACATGTTACCTTATAATCATTGCACTTGTAAAATCATTTGATTCTTGTAAACTCTTGGCAATTCACTATTATGTTGTGGTTAGTTGATCTTTGTAATTACCATGTATTGAAAATTATATGTGCAATCATTACTATTGCTAGCCTGGCGACATCATAGATCTATGGGCCTGACAAGCCTGCTTGGTTAATCCAAGTACACTTAGCTAATCATATAAACTTGTAAACGTGAGAACTTGTAAACTGTCAAGGTTCGATTGTGCATCTGTCTTACATCCCTAGTTACTTTGTTCACTAATTTCATAACATGAATTGCCACCTTTTATATACTTATGTATTGAAAACTATGGAAATCTCACCAACATTATGTTGACCTTTTTTTTCAACATGTTTCAGGAAACGCGCAAGTTTGATTGCCATCTTTGAAGCTTACTCACACCTAGGAATGGACCTAGTTAAATAAATGGAAGGACATGAAATATTTCTTTTATGCATGTTAAGTTCTTTATTTGAGACTTATGTTTATAATGTTATCTTTAGAACTTATGAATAATATATTTGAGTTTATTAATAGTGTTATGTGGTTGTGAACGACCTTAACCCTCACATCTCGACGTTTCCGCCGACAGGGTTGGGGTGTGATAGATTGGTATCAGAGCCCATAACTATAGGGATTTAGATTATTAGAAATGGTGACCTAGACTATAGTTTTTGCATGAACCTTATAGAATAACATTTATATTCTTGTAAAAATGCATACTGTTTGCATGCTACATAATGCTATGCCTCCTTATGTGCAATTTGGTGCCTTAGCATAGGATTGCCTTGTAAATGCCTAAACATTGTTACTTGTCTCCTCTAGACTTATTCTTGATTTATTAACTCTCCCCAACGAATGAAGCTCCTTAATCTTATTCTCGACGACACGTGGGATCGCATACTTATTGTTTATGACTTGGATCTTTAGACGTTATGTCTAATCTATACAAATCTCATCAGGTTTTGATTCCATGAACCTAAGAAATATTGTCTGACACATAGACACCTGTATTCTGGATTTCCTGGCAAAAGGCCTTCAGGCTAAGGTAAGCGTTTCGCATAAATCCTACGGGACTAGTTATGCTTACCTGGGGATTTCTGGGATGAGTGATAAACTATGGTCTACATACACAATTTTCTAGGGCAAATGGGTCAATTTACCTTGACGTGTCAACGTTTCCAAATGGTAATGCGTTACCAAAACGGAACCATTCCATGTGCCTTACAACCTTTGACTTATTCTTGTTTAAAACTGCTATCCTTGTTATCCTCATTCCCGTAACTAACTCATTTTGTATATCCAGCATGTCTCGTCACCATGGAAAGCGTGGAAGTTCCGACCGTAAGCTAGCCGCCATGATTGCACGACAAATGGCTGCCGTCATCCCAACCATGGTCGCTGAACTCAATAGCACCTTAATGACCAATTCCAGCAACAATAGAAATGGTCAAGGAGAAAACAGCAACAACCAAGGTGGAAAGAATTGCACATGTACCTTCAAACATTTCAACTCGTGCAAACCCACTAGTTTTAGTGGAAAAGAAGGACCACTGGACTTCTCAAATGGTTTGAAAGTATGGAAAACACGTTTATCGTTAGCGAGTGCCCCGATGAGTTCAAGGTTCGCTATGCTGCAAGTGTCCTTTAACAACGGGCACTAACATGGTGGAATAGTGAGAAGAGAAACCGAGGCTGAAGTTGTTTGGCATTGTCTTGGGAAGAATTGAAGGATATAATGATCCAAAAGTTCTGCCCGAGGAGCGAGTTACAAAAACTGGAGGAAGAATTCTGGAATCTCAAGCAAGATGATGGAAATCATTTGGCTTATTCCACCCGGCATCACGAGTTCAGTATGATTCTACCACACATGGTGGACACTGTGCCCGACAACATTGAAAAATTTATCAAGGGGGTACCACCTCAAATCCAAGATGCTGTGGTGGGTAGTAGGCCCACGACTTTGGAAGAGGCAATTACTATCACCGTGCAGCTCACCGAGAATCATATTAGGGCTGGCACTATGTCGGTGAAGGGTGCCAAAACTGTTGCAAAGGTGACACCTGAGGTGTTAGGTCCTGGTATTTGAACGAAATACTGAATGATTAACGTGTAAACCAAATCAAATAGTGCGGAATCCTATTTGATTGGCGATCCAATCAGTGAGAACGCACGTAGAATCAATAAAGTATTGAATCTAACGTTAAGAATCGATTGGGAATCGACTACAGCGTTCTATGAACTTGGAGAACGAACTAGGAGGCTTCTGGACGGCTAGGGTACGTCTGGAGTCGAAATAGAATGAATGCTTACGTTTTTCCACGAATTGAGCTGTATTTATAGGTTAGTATTGTTCATTTGTGCGACTGAACCATAAGTATGGTTCAGTCGTGCGATTGAACCATGCGGTTGATTCATCCGCACGACTGAGTGTTTAGTCGTGCGACTGAGCCAATCTTATGTTACAATCATACGACTGATCCAGTCTCCTGGTTCAGTCGTGCGACTGAGTCATTCGTATGAAGTTATTCATGCGTGTGGTCCATTCGCATGGGCCATTCGCATGAGAACTTCATTGTGTTAAGTTTGAATGTATTAATTAATATAACATTATGTGTAACAATTCAGACAACCACAAACCTAATTAACCAATTCAACATCGACTCATTAATGAAACATTAAACATTATAAATCACAAAAAATCAATATCATTGCATTAATCATTACAAACATTACATCAGAATCAGATAAACAAGATCTATTACATTCATATCCTGATCTAGGGACATACATGTATCAACAAACTCCCCCTTGGACCTAGATCTCTCTAATGTCTTCTTTTCTTCATTACCTCCTCATATTTCTTGTACTTATCCTCTTTTGTGACTCCCGCGTGAATCTCAAACGTGATGCAGAGTCTTATGACGTTCTGGAACTGGAGGGCTTGTACAATATCCTGCGTATCATAGAACAGTGGCCACTTGTATAGAGTGTAGACATCATTAGCTGGCAAGTTGGTAAGCCACATTGGGTCGAATACCCTGATAGTATCCATTTGGCCCTCTTTGTTTAGGACTATGACCGCTTCTCCTGTCCTCCAATCGTAGTACCACCACTTAAAGTGTGGAGTGAAATCCTGTGACATTTCCCTGAGCGGGATTCTTGACATCGTGCGCGGAGGACTCCACTTCAACACTATCTTTGGCTTTCCAGTAATGGAATCAACTTCAGACCTTCTGATGTACCTTGTAGGTTGTTGGGGTCTGAAGTTAACCCACCTGGTGTGGTACTCCTTCCTTAGGGCAGCCTCAAACCAGCCTGACATCTTTCTCGGGTCAGCATACAACAGCTTCAATTTGGCCAGCTGGTTGAGCTCAAAACCTGGTAGAGTCTTCAGATCATGTGGGAATCTGAAGTACTCTATGCCCTTTTCCCTCTTAACTGCATAGACGTTTAGGTCCTCAAAGTATGCCCACGCTATAATCCTGCCCGACACCTTATGATGTTTCTTGACTCTGTAGAGTTTGGTGTAGGCATCCTGTTTAGGTGCAGCGCATTGGGCTCTAACTTCTTCAAAACAAGCAGCCCACTCAGCCTTTCGGACATCGACATCATCATTTGAGGCTTGGGCCGTTTCCTCTGTCTTCTCTGACTCTTGCTCCATTTTGTCTAACACCTCAAAAGTATCGCTAACAAGGGATTCACCCAGATTGGGGACCACATTTCCCTCATTGTCAGCATACTGAGGGTAGTGCTCTGCAGTGACATCTTCTATCTCTATTTCATCAACGTCGTTGAGCTCTTCGTCACTGGTCGAGTCGCACGTCGGAGCATCCTTTACAATCTCATCTGGATTTAACTTGAAGATCTCTGCTAGTTGCTCGTTTGATAGATCGTGAATTATTTCCCCCTCTTTCGGGGTATAACTCATCGACCTCCTTACGATCCCTTGCAGATCAAGAATCATAGTTAACTGAGTCTTGACCTGCTGAAGGGAAGCATTATCGAACTCATCCCTCTGATAGTTTGGATCTGTTTGATTTAAACATTCAACACATCAACCATTAGTTAACAATCAAAACAGAAGTGCATTAAATTTAATATAAACATCAAATACATCAGTTTAAATACATGATTCAAATACAAAAGTAATTAAATACATAGACATCTAATCTTTACTTTTGTCTTGGATCACTGGGTCATCACTTGGTGGGGCAGAGGAGGAAGCTTGTTGGTCTTGTCTATTCTTGGATCTCCTTTCCTGACCTTGAGCAGAGGCCGATGCAACTGCATCTCCTCCTTCTGCATCATCATCCTCATCCCTCTCCTCTGTCCTCTCTTCCTCAGTCCCCTCATCATCCTCAGTCTCATCATCATCATCCTCATCATCATCCTCATCATCATCGTCACCATCATCTCCGTCTCCCTCTTTAATCTTCAGGGGCTCCTCTTTAGATCCCTTTAGCTTTAGCATGATAGTCTTCTTAGCCTCCTCCAACTCCTCTATCTTCTTGGCAGATGTGACACTGTGCTCTTGGAGTTGGGCGATCTCATGGCTTTGAGCAGCCATTTGTTGGGCCTGCTCCTCAATCACCCGAGCCTGCTCTGAGATCTGGTGAGACTGTGCAGCAGTAAGGTCAGCCTGCTGGCGGATCTGAGCCGTCTTCTCCTCGTCAGCAGCTAATAAACGCATCACCATCCGGTTAAACGCAGAAAGCTGTTCCTCTACCCCAATTGGAGGTAGATGTGATCCATATGTATGTGAGGGCTGTGAAGAGGGTCCTGCTTGGTGGCTAGTGGTGGTAGTCGTGGCTGTGGTGACGATGGGGCTGGGTCTGTGAGATAGTGGAGGTGATGTAGGAGTGAAAGATATGGTGGTGGTTGGCATATGTACAGTGGTGGTAGTGGTAGCTGTGGTGGCTGTGGTGGTGGATGGTGTGGCTGTGGAAGTGGTAGTGGTGGTGGTAGATGTAGTGGCTGTGGTGGTGACGAAGGTTAGTCTTCTCTTCTTCTTCTTCTGGCCGTGGGGCTGAGCCATCCTTTTCCTCCTCGTTCCCGTCGAGGTGGATGCTCCCCCTAGAACACGGCTAGCTGACTCAGGGGCATAGCTAGGATCTGCAGCTGTCTCTCCTGAATCTCTTGGGCGTTCACCAACCGCCCTTAGCCCATACTCTGTGGGAACAACCTTGCTTCCCACAGTCCTCATTAAGGGCTCCTCGTCAGACTCTTCTTCCTCCTCACCAGGTATGAAGTCCTGGTGGAAACCCGCTGACTCTGCTATGTCACCTGCTGGGGCAGACACTGGAGGTATAACATCTGAAGTTGTGCCCCTCGGTGGAATAGGCATATCATCTCCAGCATCCCCACTGTCATCATCGTCTGAATCATGCTCTGGGAGCAATAGCCTCTCGTCGTCTGAATCACTGTCATCATGACGCCACTTGCGTCTACCTGGCGCCACATATCTCTCATTGGCCAGATGGCCGATCAACCTCTTCACTTGGGGCTTTACCTGCTTGCCCCTATACACTCTCATACGACCCAAAGTTGTGTTATCCATAATCTCAAGGGCAACAGCATCATGGCTCTCCTTGGGAAGTGAAGGCAGCTTCTCGTTGAAGATCAGCTGCAGAAACCTGGGGTACATACAAAAACCATCCTTCCCCTTGGCCTCCAGATTCTCCACCAAATATGAGAAGATTATGCTCGAGAAGCTGAAGGGGTGGTTCAACACCAGTGCCACATAGGCATTCTGAATCTGGTCTGATAGGTCATCGAACCCACCCCTCCTAGAAGCAATACACTTCAGGATCACATGCGCCAAGTACTTGTACTGGGGACACAGGTTGCTCTTGTTGAGCACACCTGAGTTGATGTCCCCAGCGTACTTAATCCTGAGAAAGCAGCCTCTAACTGTAAGTGGATGTAGTCTGGTGGGGTGATCAGTATCGTGCCCAAAATCAAGAACTCTCTAGATGTCAGCTGCTGTAATCTCAATATCATGACCATGAATGGAGCTCCGTATACTGTAAGGCTCACGTGAACGATCAACAGAGGCATTCTCCCAGAATGCCCGGTGTAACGACCTGTAAGGAGTACATGGTGTAGATATGGCCTTATGTATCCGAGAACGTCGAAGGAACGCAATAATCTTTGTAAACTCGGCCCCATTCCGAGTCGTGTGGTCCAAATGAGCACATATATTGTGCTTTGGGTTAATGGACCATCTATCAGCCATTTGCCTGAAACACAAGCCACAGAACCATTAGAAAGTCATACATCAAAATTCAGTTTTAAGTGTATAGTTTAAATTCAATCTGATTCATTCGTGCGAATGAATCATGCGACTGACGTCAGTCGGTTGTCCTTTCATGCGACTGAGCTCATTCGGGTGAATGAGACATACGACTAAGTTTAATCTGCTGACTGAGTGTTGGAGCTGGAAAAGATAGTCTATATTATCAACACAGTGAAAGTCAACAAAAGTCAACGTCACGGTCAAAGTCAACAAAAGTCAAACCCGACACGTTCGAGACAAAGAACCGAGACGAGACGTTGAAGATTTAAATGACTAGGAGTTTTATTGTAATAAATATATTTTGTGTGAACAAAATATATTTTATCTTGATTTTAGTCATTTTTATGCTTAATATGTAATTTTGTATTAATTAGCCTAAGTCTAGGGGGTTAAGTGTAAATATGTAAACTTAAACTAGACTATAAATAGCCTAATTGTAATTAGAATTAGGTTAAGGGTTGCATGACCAATTGATTGAGGGATTTACTTGTAAACAATATTTTTAGCAATCAATAGAGATCAAAGGGGTTTTATTGTGATTATCATTATTTTGATCTAATTCTTCATGATTTGATTCAAGTTTGATTATCCTGGAGTTACAATTTGGTATCAGAGCAATTTTGGATCAAATTCACTGAAGATTTGAAGATTTTTAGAGAAAGAAGTTGAGGTTTTGGTAGTTTTTGTTCAATATCATGTTTTCATCAATTTCGGATCAAATTTGAGTGTTATTGGTATGGAAATTGATTGAAGTTTGCTTGTTATTGGTTGGGAAAGCTCTGTTAATCATCAGGTATCAAATCCATTGAGATTTGGGCGTTTTCAGATTGGTTTCGTGTTGAAAAAGTTTTTCAGCTTCGTGCAGCGAAATTACCAGTTCATCCAGCGAAACTACGAGTTCTTCCAGCGAAACTACATCGGTTATCCTCATTAAAGTTGTTTTCTGCTGTCCTGCGAAACTAGTTTCATTGAACGAAAGTTCAACAGTGATTGTGGTTGAATAACAAGCGAAATTGCTGCCAAAAGTATCTTTGAACGAAAGTTCAAGCTTGTTTTGTGCGACATTGTCGGCAAAACTAAGCAATCTAAAGCATTTGGCTAGCGAAACTGCTGTCGAAATTGCCAGCGAAAATACTGTCAGCTCAGCGAATCTAGAGTTCTCAGCGAAACTAACTCTGCAAAACTATAATTTCGGCGAAACTATCATTTCTTCAGCGAAATTTGAATGTTAAAGATGACTTTTTCCCTTTAGTTGGGATTAATTGAGTTCATCCCGATAAAGAAATTTTCATCGATTTTGCAAGATTTATAAAAAAAAAAAGAATATAATTTCGGCGAAACTATCATTTCTTCAGCTTGACCCTAGTTGCTAAGATTGTCTAGCGTGACATTTAAAAAGAATATATTTTTCCCGGGGGAGAATTATTCTAAATTTTTGGGAAAAATATTTTTGGGGCGTTTAATTGTTTAAACAAAATAAAAATAAAAATGGCTTTTGCAGAACTGATTAAATCCTTCGAATCTGATGATCTCACAATCGCACAATGTTGGTTTGATAATTTTGCAGCTTTAAAGAATGAAACGATGTCTGATTTCGTTGATCGTTTTCTGTTGGTGGCAAGTAATCTGAAGAAGTTTGATGCCCAACTGGGAAATCATGAACAAGTTCTAAGATTGCTTGATTCCCTCTCATCAGAATGGAGCTCACACGGCAAGTCGATTCAACGAGATAGAGGCTTTCGGGATTACAAACTGATGGAGGTGATCAACAAACTGAAAGAGATTGAGTTGGATATCAAACGTCGTGAGTACTATGAAGCAACATATCTAACTCCAAAGATCACTTCAAACTCCAAAGAGAAACCAGAAGAGAGATCAGATTCTGACACCAATTCCGACGGTTTACCGAAACCTGAAACTGAAGAGGTACAAGAAGAGCTTAAGCAGACATCAATGGGTAAAGGTGGAGCTGAGTTGAATGGTGAAGTTTGTGATGCTGAGAAGGAAGAGGAATGGAAGCGAAATACCAGAGTTTGCAACTGCGAGAAGGTTCTTACTGCTGAAAGAGTCATCTTGTATCTTCCATACGAGGCAATTCAGGATATGTGTTCTTCTGCTTGCAAAATTCGTTTATTTGGTGTGTATAAAGCTAATAGGTTAATTTTAGATAACCAAAAGGAGTTAACCACCATAAACGCAGAACTTAAAAAGAATGAAGCCAAGTATTTCATAAAATTAAATGAAGCTTTAAAAGAAAATGATCATTTAAAAAGAACTCTTCTTGAAAGAAATGTTGAAATTAATCTTTTAAATGAAAGAGTCACTTTGGCTGAATTTGAAACAAGCAAGCTTAAAACAAAGCTTGATAGATGGACCATATCCGGAATGAAATAGGAAGAGCTACTGTGTAAACAGAGGGGAGCTAGGATTAAAACGGGAATGGGTTGTGGTGAAAATCCATACGTCTATCCTCCTCCTAGCACCCATTGTTACTCTCCTATGCCTCAACCTCATCCATCTAATGATTTGATTGAAGCTGCAGAAACTAATAGTTTAAATGCAGGTTTAAGCAATGTTAATCTTAAAGAGGTTAGAGATGTGCAGGATTCTCCTGTAGGTTTAGGATTCCTCAGGCAAGGGTCTGATAAGAAGATTAATACCGATTCCACTTCTGATGCTCCAAAATCAATATCAGTTGCTTCTCCAACCTTCTTCAACAAATTCAAAACAGGTAACATTCCTTCGTTTGTTCCTATCAGGTTTGTCAAAGAAGGAACAGTTGTTGAATCGTCAGGCAATCAAAATCCTATAACCGAAGCCGACACAATAGGAGGTGTCAATCAAGATCCTTTGGAAGCAGATCTGTGTATACGAGACTGGATAAGCTCAGATGATGAATCAAACATAGAGGAGCGTGTTGGTTCCTCACAGATCAAGATATCTCCTGATATTGTCAAGTCTCAAAAGCTTCCAAAGCTGAATCAAGACCAATACGGATCTCTACTCCAACAGCAAAACCACCTAGTGAATCAGTGAAGATCTCATTCACTGTTCAACACAACAAACACCAAAACAAGCAAGAATCTGCTACAAGCTCAAAGCAATCTCCAATTCCAAATGCATCACACGGGACTACAAAGAATCAAAAGCCTTTCAAGGCTTGTTTTGAGTGTGGAAAAGAAGGTCATGTAGTAAAGAAATGTCCTCAAAACTTGTTTCGGATGGTAAAGGCAAACCGAATTGCTTCTCCGGATCACTGTCCACAAAGAATGTTCAAGTTGGTAAAGGCAACACGGGTTGCTTCTCTAGTTCAAAAGGTAATTGGATGAAAAACCCTCCATCCAAACCTTTTCATGTGAAGCCGGTTTCACATGATTCAAAGATGAAAATGACCAAAGGTTTAAAACCAAATTCTTTTCCTTCCAATCTTAAACAGAAAATGTTTTCCAAATTTAATTCATTCAAATCCAAATTAATTGAATCGAAACAAATTTGGCAAATTAAAAAGAAGGATACAGACATCCCAGATTGTTTCAATGGTTGTGTGCAGAAGCAGGTTTCTTATATCGATGAAAATGGAACTTCCAGGACTACGATGGCATGGGTTCCCTCTCTAACTAATCTGTTTATGAGTGCAGGAACAATTCAGGAGGACTGTTAGTTATCCGGTTTACTGACAGAGATTGTTCCTAATTCAAATTTGAGGTGGAACAAACAGGTTAAGGTCATGGTATTTTATCCACAATCTGGATTTTTATCTACACAATCTCCGTTCTCACTTCACAATCACTGCATATTTCTTGAGAATTCATTTCTTATTTTCATATCAGTGTAGTTTGGAAGACCTTCTTTGATAAATTTTTATTTTTGTACAGTTTAAAAACAATTAAAAAATAAATAAACAAAAAAAATAAAAAAATAATACTAAAAAAATAAAAAATAAAAAAATAAAATAAAATAAAAAAATAAAAAAATAATAAATAAAAATAAAAAAAGGAAAAGTTTGCAAGAATAAAAATTTAGGGGGAGAGTATAAGTAAATAAAAATGAAAAGTGTACTGAGAACTTGATTCGAGATGACTGAGAAATGATTGTATATCATCTTGAAATGCTTGTTTTTGCATGACTTGCGTTTTAAAATGAGAAATGATAGTAACTGATGCTGTTATCTGATTTACATCTTCTATTTAAATGCAAATAATAGAAAAACAAACAGATGTTTAATGATATACTTGGTAGACTCAGCCTGAAGAATAAAGTAGACAGCAACATCATGATTTCAATTAAAATATATGCTTAAGGATGTCTGGATTTACGCAATCATTTTGGCCTGCACAAAAACTGAGTCCCGACAAAAATTGGATTGAGAATTGATCTTTCACCCACCATGATACAAATCATATAAGTCATATCTTTGAGCCATGATTGGTGTAATTATGTGTCTTGTGTTTGTGCTAATCTCCTCTGCTGTACGGAAGTACTGACCTGGAGTGATGATCTCCTCTGCTGTACGATAGTACTGACCTGGAGCTCTCATCGGCACATGATTAAATGGTCATCTCCTTTGTTATACGTGAGTATAGACCTGGAGCTCTCACCATTTTGGTCTAAGTAGTGTCAAATCATCTAATTCATCACAGAATGCAATATTCTGTCGATAGTCACTTGCACACTAATGTACAAGCCTTGCTCTGTAAAGATCGTTACAAAATTCAAGAAATCCTGAGGTTGGGTGAGGGTTTTTGCCAAATGATTGTGGGGTCCTAGCATTCTAAAGCATTTAATCGAACCTTAACGAATCATCTTCTGCTTGTTGAAAAAGATAGGGCATGAGTTTAAGTGGACAAACATACCAGCAATCGTTATTGATCTGTTTGACAATTTCAAAAATCATTCAAAGACTGTTATTAGATTCAGTTATCAGTGTGATCTCATTGCTTGTCGATGATTAAATTCATCTTTGTGCTAAAGTATATCTTGAGGATGTGATCTCATTATTGATTCAGTTCTCGGTTATAAAAAAAATATATAGATAAAAAAATGTTATAATAGATGTATATAATAATAATAGAAAAATATAATAAAATTTCTTTTCAAATTTTTTTTTAGGTCTTCCATATTATGCTGTTCCGATTTTATCATTTTCATGCATTTCACAGAAATTGTGTACAACCGAACACTGGTTCGCTTGTTTTCAAACACAAATAAACACGGGTTTATTTTGTTAAAATGAAATGATCTAATTAGAAATGTCGAGATTGTGTTTGTGAATGTGTTTCAGGTTTTTGCTGTAAGTGATGGCCGATCATCAGTTGAGCAGTGTACCTGATTAGAGAACCTGTTCCTCAAGTTCGCAGAAGACACCGAGCTAGGAATCCTCCTCCTACATCTTCTGAAGCACTCGAGATTAGAGATTTGAAAAAATGTTGTTCCAATATCTTCACAAATGTTGCACTCAAAAAGGGGGAGCATATAAATAGGGGGAGCTTGTGAGATGAATAATTTTTCTCATTAGATTCAGAAAGCTTCAATTTGAAGATCTTTCTAATGTTGACTTTTCGGTGCTGAATTCATTTGAAAACGTTGATAATGATAGACTAAGGGGGAGTATTGTTGGAGCTGGAAAAGATAGTCTATATTATCAACACAGTGAAAGTCAACAAAAGTCAACGTCACGGTCAAAGTCAACAAAAGTCAAACCCGACACGTTCGAGACGAAGAACCGAGACGAGACGTTGAAGATTTAAATGACTAGGAGTTTTATTGTAATAAATATATTTTGTGTGAACAAAATATATTTATCTTGATTTTAGTCATTTTTATGCTTAATATGTAATTTTGTATTAATTAGCCTAAGTCTAGGGGGTTAAGTGTAAATATGGAAACTTAAACTAGACTATAAATAGCCTAATTGTAATTAGAATTAGGTTAATGGTTGCATGACCAATTGATTGAGGGATTTACTTGTAAACAATATTTTTAGCAATCAATAGAGATCAAAGGGGTTTTATTGTGATTATCATTATTTTGATCTAATTCTTCATGATTTGATTCAAGTTTGATTATCCTGGAGTTACACTGAGTCTGCGATTGGTTCAGTCGGCCGACTGAGTTCATTCGCATGGTGCATTCGGCCGATTGACCCAATCGCAAGATTCAATCGTGCGATTGGAGTTCATCCGGACGACCAGTCGCTTGTCCCACTGTTCAGTCGCCTGTGGTTCGAATCTTGACCAAATCAAGTAATTTAACATGGTTTAATGGTCCATTAGACTCGCCATCTTGTCACTAATAACCTATTAAACTTAATTTTAACATTTTGCTTAGTTTATGTTGGTTATTAGGTCATTTACAGTCCGGGTCTTGTTTCACTCGAATATCACAAAATTAGGGTTCGATTTCTTCAGATTTCGGTGAGATTTTATTGCCATCTACCTGTATAAACGTCAACGCAAGTCAGAAGAGCAATACAAATGTAGAAACAAGGTCTAGAGAAATTTTGGCAGAGTAACGGTACGAGGTGCGATTTAGGAGCGATTGAGGGTGATGAGTGAAATGCGATCGACTGTGGCCCTTTAAATACTGAAGCTGAGTTCAATCGGCCGACTGGCCTCATTCGCTCAGTTCATTCGGGCGACTAAAGCTCAGTCGTGCGATTGGCCCAGTCAGTCGCATTCAGTTGGCCGACTGAGGTTCAGTCGGTCGACTGACTCATTCGTACCCTTTCATTCGCATCTTCAGTTGACCGACTGAGTCTCAGTCGGTCGACTGACTCATTCGCACCCTTTCATTTAGTCGAATGGATCAGTCTGATAAGCCATTCGGTTGAATGGCTCAATCTCATGTCCAGTCGTGCGAATGGGACCCATTCGCATGATTGGTCCATACTCATGGTCCAGTCGTGCGAATGGGTTAAACTTATGAAATTTTCTGCCATTTTGACCATTTTACATTTAAAACCCTTTTAACTATTGAAATTAACATTATGAGCATTTGATCATCTCAGACATGATCATTTTAACTTGAAAACTTTTTGATCACCTCAGACGTGATCCTTTTACACAATTTAGTCACCTCAGACGTGACCCTTTTAAACTTTGAAAACGCATGTGGTCATCTCAGACATGACCCTTTTAAACTTTGAAAACACATGTGGTCATCTCAGACATGACCCTTTTAGGTGAGTTGATCCCATACTGATTTTCATGATGTAGTCCGACAAACAAACAAACTAAAATGACTAAATAGATTAGAAAATTAAAACTAAAGTACAAAAATTAAACTTGTTTTTGGCTTTTTGTGAGAGATGAATCCTAAGATAGAAATCTACTGGATTTGATTCCGGAATAGGCAGCTTCAACTTAGATTGACCAACCTGGACCGATTCAATTTTGGAATCATACAGGCAAGTCAAATCATTTGGGACTTATTATCAAAACCTTTTGATGCTCAATTCTTGGTTTTCATCCAGAGTCGTTAGCAAATTTAGGAAATCACACTGGTACTATTAGATTCCCACATTGATTTGAACTTTCAAGAATTGCAGCCACAATGATTGTCAGTATATTTGTCCTCTTAAATCCATACACAGACTTTAGACACAAACTGGTGATAGTTTTAGGTTTAATTATTTAAACTAACATTTGTGGATCCCACACTTATATGGTAATCAACATTCCTCAGGAGCTTTTGAGCGGTCTACGGGTATTTTTACAAGAAGAGACTATTCTTAGAGCTTTCAAAGAGAAGCCAATCCTCAGGTCAGTGCCATCGCACAGCAGAGAGGCGGCAAACAACAATGAATTCTAGAATATCTAGGTTATGCTTATCCTCAGGTCAGTGCCATTGCACAGCAGAGAGGCACACAACCTATCTTCTTGTTAGAGCAGCTTAATTTTATTTTGCACAAAATCCACCAACAACATAAGTCATTAGCTTGTTAGCATTTGTCTTTCATTTTTTCGTGCTTTGCTCTATTTACGGTCATCCGCACACATTCGTGGCGTTTACATGCTCATTACCCCTTATTGGAATATTGTTGATTGTGTTAACCAGTGATAAGATGGGAGCCCACAGTCAGTTGAACAACTTAGTTTGATCTTGAGATCACCAGTCAAGTCTAATCATCTATTGTGTTGAATCTACCGACATATCATTTGTGGTCTAGCAACCTCTAGGTCTACTTTCGCTGTGTTACCTTAGTAGTTACCAGTTTTTCTATCATCTTTCCTTTTATATTGCTTAGACTACACAGACTTATACTTTAAATTTTGCATCTTTTCTAAATTAAAATTTTAAAGTCCCTCTTGATTTGTTCCTGTGTACTATCATTTTCCAAAGGGTTTGAATCGGTATCACAGATACGATCTTCCTTATATCAGCTATCCACTCCTTCTCCCTCGTTTTTTTTTTATATTACTGGCTGACTTATTCTCCCCCTAAAATACTAAAATCATAACTGGTTTAATTATTTTAGGATTTTAATAAACAGCTAAATAACATGAGTTTAATTTAAACAGACTAAAATAAACAAAGAAAATAAAATAAAAAAGAAAAATTAACTAAACTACATCGGACTACACATGATCATCATCAGGAATAACATCACTTTTCTTTTTAACGCCGTTGACCTCTAACAAATATTGAAAACGTGGTTTATCAAAGGCTTTAGTATAGAGGTCAGCGCGTTGAAAATCAGTATTAATTTTTACCACATCAATTTAATACCGATATGTTTGGTCTTTGGATGTTGGACCGGATTTTTAGTTACTGCAATTGCAGCAGAGTTATCAACAAAAATAGGAGTAGAAGAAAACTTTAAACCGTAATCCCGCATTTGCTGTTGAATCCAAATGATTTGTGAACAGCAACTTGCAGCAGCAACGTATTCGGCTTCACAGGTTGACAATGCAACCGATGTCTGCTTCTTACACTGCCAGGTAACTAATCTCCTCCCAAAGAATTGACACCCTGCTGATGTAGACTTGTAGTTCATCTTGCAGCCCCCGTAATCCGAGTCACTATACGCCGTGAGCTCAAAGTCATCATCATGAGGATACCACAACCCAAGTGTGGGTGTACCCTTCAGATAACGAAATATCCTCTTGACCCCGATCAGATGGTTCACCTTAGGCTTAGCCTGATATCTAGAACATAAACATGTAGCATACATGATATCAGGTCTTGAGGCAGTGAGGTACATGAGGGATCCAATCATTCCTCGGTACATTGTGGCATCTACCAGATCTCCATTTTCGTCAGGTGCTATATCGTGATTAGTAGCAAGTGGAGTCCCAGCAGCAGAAGCATTCTCCATGTCAAAACGACTGAGAATGTCTCCTACGTACTTGGTCTGATGTAGAAAGATCCCATTTGGTGTCTGATCCACCTGTAACCCGAGAAAGAATTTCATCTCCCCCATAGCACTCATCTCAAACTCTTTCTTCATAACTGCTTCAAACTCTTTGCATAACTCTTCGTTCTTTGAACCGAAGATTATGTCATCGACATAGATCTGTACGAGCAGTAGGTCTCCATCTTTTTCTTTGATGAACAGCGTGCAGTCAATGACTCCCCTGCGAAAGCTGTGTTTCACAAGATGAGTCGAGAGTTTCTCATACCAGGCCCTTGGAGCTTGATGAAGCCTGTATAAAGCCTTGTCGAGTTTGTAAACTCTATCCCGATGATAAGGATCTTCAAATCCCTCGGGTTGACTGACATAGACTGTCTCTCTGATTTCCCCATGAAGGAATGCACTCTTCACATCTAATTGATAGACTTTAATCTTCATGTACGATGCATAGGCAAGGAAGATACGAATGGCTTCCATCCTTGCCACGGGTGCAAACACTTCATTGTAGTCAATTCCTCGACTTGGCAAAATCCCTGAACCACCAGTCGAGCCTTGTTCCTGATAATGACCCCTTGGTCATCCTTCTTGCATTTCAAGACCCATTTGGTGCCAATGACCTTAGCACCATTAGGTCTATCTACCAGAGTCCATACACCTAACTTCTTGAACTGAAGAAGTTCTTCTTGCATGGCACTCACTCACGTCTCATCATTTAGTGCATCACTGACGTGTTTTGGCTCAAACTACGAGACAAAACACCGATAAGCACCATCATGAATGTATCCCTTTTCCATAACAGAGGCATAATCAGCTGAGTACAGCTGATTTCGGGTTTGTACTCCCGATCTGACATCCCCAATGACATTGTCTAAGGGATGATAGACGTTTAGACGTGATCCTGGAGTAGTAGGAACAGCTACCTCAGAGCCAAGATTATGAACATTTGGTTCTGCATCTGAGGTAGTTGGAGTTTGAGGTTCTGAAGTCGAAGGAGCATCACTATTTGATGCTTGTGGACTTACAGGGATTGGAACCTGTTCCTCCTGACTGTTCTGATCATCTTCTTCAGCTTCATCTTCTGAGGAGGAGTCACTGTCGTCGACTACTCCCCCTGACTGAGTAGATGATTCTCCCTGTGAGCTAGATGATGTTGAATCATGAGATGGTGTATTCAAGATATCATACATCATCCTAGTAGCTAACTCATCATCCGAAGGAGAGATAGGGATGTTGAAGGACTTGAAGAATCCATCATAGTCGAAAAAGTAGGCAGGTCCTTTGCCAGTAGGTGGTGTGGTATATCTTTGAACGTCAACATTACACCACACTTCTACTAGACCCGTTGAGTTGTTGTAAACTCTCTTGTTCGGTATGTTGTATCCTAGGAAGATTCCTTCATCAGCTTTCTCGCTGAATTTACCTTCTTGAGTCTTCTTCAGAAGTGTGCACGGCGCGCCAAATGGTTCGAGATACTCCAAATTCGGTTTGCGTCTTTGTAGTAGCTCGTAACATGTCTTTCCATGGCGCTTGACTATCAGAACTCGATTCAGTGTATAACATGCATTAGCCACTGCCTCATTCCAGAATTGGATAGGCAGTTTCGAGTCTGCCAGCATTGTCCGGGCTGTCTCTATCAAGCTTCTATTCTTTCTCTCAGCAACGCCATTCATCTGAGGCGTGTAGGCAGAAGTGAATTGATGCACAATTCCCTTTTCCTTGCAGTAAGCCTCCATCCACTGATTCTTGAATTCAGTCCCGTTGTCTGAGCGTACTTGTCTCACCTTCAGCTTGTAGAGAGATTCCAGTGTGGTTACTAACTCCTTGAATGACTCAAATGTTTCTGATTTGGACTTTAGAAACATTACCCAAGAGAACCTTGAGTAGTCATCAGTAACCACAAAACAGTACAAATCGCCTGCAATGCTCTTTGTACTAACTGGACCAAACAGATCCATGTGAAGAAGTTCAAGAGGAAGTTCTATTGAATGAACTTTCTTTTCCTTATGAGACTTCTTCGTCTGTTTGCCTTTCTTGCAAACTACACAGAAATCAGGAAGTTGGAAATTCTTGACGTTGACTCCTCTCACTAGATCCTTCTGGATCAAGTGATTCATCTTCCTTTGATTAATGTGTCCCATTCTCATATGCCAGGAGATGGAGTCCTTCTCAGTGGCTTTTGATAGAAAGCACTGAACTTCATGATCCGTTGTAGAAGCTGTTGAGAGATCCAAAACATAAAGGTCTTTATATCTTGAAGCTGTCATCAGAACATGGTCCTCTGGAATCACGTAGTCTTTCTTTAGGACGTAACACTTCTTGTTGTCGAATATGACTTTAAAACCCTTATCACAGATTTGGGAAACAGAAAGTAAGTTGTTTTGAAGTTGTTGAACGTAGTTCACCTTATCAAACTTAACTTTCTGATTCCTAAATTCTCCCTTAGCTGTGATATAGCCTCCCTTGTTTCCAGCAAACGAAACATGCCCTCCTTTTATTTGCTTGACGTTTGATAAAAGAGCCCTGTTTCCTGTCATGTGCCTGGATGCTCCGCTGTCTAGAATCCACGTGTTGGTTTCAGCACTGTATCGAACACCCTGCACATACAATGTAAAAGATTAGTTTAGGTTAGGAACCCAAGCCTTTACTGGCTTGGGTTTCCCAGAGGCATCACACATCATGAATTCAACCCATTGACCCTTAGAGGGTGAGGGTATCTCAGGTTCTTTCTTGTCATCATTATCAGACACAGAGGATGACTTCTCTTTCCATAAGCCAGATTTGTGCAAAGCCTGTTTGTGATAAACAGTCGACTGGCTAATGGGTTGAACTTTAGGTTCACTAGTTCTTTTAGGTGGAGTTAAAGAACTCCTCTTAGAAGACCTAGGCTTTGAATCCTGAAGTTCAATCTTCTTCCTAGGTGTCTGATAGTAAGGACAAAAGGAAGCAATGTGTCCACACTCTCCACAGTTGTAGCATGACCTGCTATCAACTTTATGATTAAACTTTCTTTGTGGAGATGTGTGTGACACTCTAGTAACATCACTTATTTTAGGTTTTGACTCTGGTTCTTTTGATGTTTTCTCTTGTTTAACAAAATTAATTGCTTTAACATTTTTAACATCTTTTTCCTTTTGGTTAACTGGTTTTTGACATGAAACTTGTGAAAGATTAACATTAGTAGTTGTTAGGACCTGGTATTTGAACGAAATACCTAGTGATTAGCGTGTAAACCAGATCAAATAGTGCGGAATCCTATTTGATTGGCGATCCAATCAGTGAGAACACACGAAGAATCAATCAAGAATTGAATCTAACGTTAGAAGTCGATTGGGAATCGATCTAATATGTTCTGTGAACTTGGAGAACGATTTGGGAGGCTTCTGGACGGCTAGGGTACGTCTGGAGTCGAAATAGAATGAATGCTTACGTTTTTCCACGAATTGGGTTGTATTTATAGGTTAGTATTGTTCATTCGGGCGACTGGACCATAAGTATGGTTCAGTCGTGCGATTGAACCATGCGGTTGATTCATCCGCACGACTGAGTGTTCAGTCGTGCGACTGAGCCAATCTTATGTGTCAATCATACGACTGATCCAGTCTCCTGGTTCAGTCGTGCGACTGAGTCAATCGTATGAAGTTATTCATGCGTGGTCCATTCGCATGGGCCATTCGCATGAGAACTTCATTATGTTAAGTTTGAATGTATTAATTAATATAACATTATGTGTAACCATTCAAACAATCACAAACCTAATCAACCAATTCAAATCGACTCATTAATGAAATATAGACATTACAAATCACAAACAATCAATATCATTTCATTAATCATTTCAAATTACATCAGAATCAGATAAACAAGATCTATTACATTTCATATCATGATCTAGGGACATACATGCATCAACAAACTCCCCCTTGGACCTAGATCTCTCTAATCTCTTGTTTTCTGCATAACCTCCTTGTATTTCTTGTACTTCTCCTCTTTGTGACTCCCGCGTGAATCTCAAACGCGAAGCAGAGTCGTATAACGTTCTGGAACTGGAGGGCTTGTACAATATCCTGCGTATCATAG
Organism: Flaveria ramosissima; assembly: GCA_025215565.1. Classification (NCBI taxonomy): domain Eukaryota; kingdom Viridiplantae; phylum Streptophyta; class Magnoliopsida; order Asterales; family Asteraceae; genus Flaveria; species Flaveria ramosissima. The sequence continues at coordinate 40,484,891 of CM046029.1, read as the reverse complement.
AACAGTGGCCACTTGTATAGCGTGTAGACATCATTTGCTGACAAGTTTGTAAGCCACATCGGGTCGAATACCCTGATCGTATCCATTTGGCCTTCTTTGCTTAGGACTATGACCGCTTCCGCTGTTCTCCAATCATAGTACCACCAGTTAAAGTGTGGAGTGAAGTCCTGTGGCATTTCCCTGAGTGGGATTCTTGACATTGTGCGCGGAGGACTCCACTTCAACACTATCTTGGGCTTGCCAGTAATGGCATCAACCTCAGACCTTCTGATATACCTAGTAGGCTGTTGGGGTCTGAAGTTAACCCATCTGGTGTGGTACTCCTTCTTTAGGGCAGCCTCAAACCAGCCTGACATTCCTCGGGTCAGCATACAAAAGCTTTAGCTTGGCCAGCTGGTTGAGCTCAAAACCTGGTAGAGTCTTCAGATCATGTGGGAATCTGAAGTACTCTATGCCCTGTTCCCTCTTAACTGCATAAACATTAAGATCCTCAAAATACGCCCATGCTATGATCCTGCCAGACACCTTGTGATGTTTCTTGACTTTGTAGAGTTTGGTGTAGGCATCTTGTTTCGGTGCAGCGCGTTGGGCTCTGACTTCTTCAAAACACGCAGCCCACTCAGCCTTTCGGATATCGACATCATCATTTGAGGCTTGGGCTGTTCCTTCTGCTTTCTCTGTTTCTTGCTCCATCTTGTCTAACACCTCAAAAGTATCGCTGACGAGGGATTCACCCAGATTGGGGACCACATTTCCCTCATTGTCAGCGTACTGAGGGTAATGCTCGGCAGTGACATCTTCAATCTCGACTTCATCAACATCGTTGAGCTCTTCGTCACTAGTCGAATCGCATGTCGGAGCATCTTTCACTATCTCATCTGGATTGAGCTTGAAGATCTCTGCGAGTTGCTCGTTTGATAGGTCGTGAATTATTTCCCCTTCTTCAGGGGTATAACTCACTGACCTCCTTACGATCCCTTGCAGATCAAGAATCATTGTTAGCTGAGTCTTGACCTGCTGAAGGGGAGCAACATCAAACTCATCCCTTTGGTAATTTGGATCTGTTTGATTTACACATTCAACATATCAACCATTAGTAATTAATCAAACAGAAATGCATTAACTTAATATAAACATTAAATACATAGTTTTCAATACATGATTCAAATACAAAAGTAAATAAATACATAAACATCTAGTCTTTACTTTTGTCCTGTATCATCGTCTCGTCACTAGGTGGAGCAGAGGAAGAAGCTGGTTGGTCTTGTCTGTTCTTTGACCTTCTCTCTTGACCTGAAGCAGAGGCCGATGCAGCTGCATCCCCTCCTTCTGCATCATCATCATCCTCCTTCTCCTCTGTCCTTTCTCCTTCAGTTTCCTCCTCCTTCTCTGTCTCATCCTCATCATCCTCGTCATCATCTTCATCATCATCATCACCATCATCTCCGTCCCCTCCTTGATCTTCAAGGCTCCTCCTTAGATCCCTTGAGCTTTAACATGATTGTCTTCTTCGCCTCCTCCAACTCCTCTATCTTCTTGTTGATGTGACACTATGTGCTTGGAGTTGGGCTATCTCATGGCTCTGAGCAGCCATCTGTTGGGCCTGCTCCTCAATAACTCGAGCCTGCTCTGCAATCTGGTGAGACTGTGCAGCAGTCAGGTCAGCAAGCTGGCGGATCTGAGCCGCCTTCTCCTCATCTGCAGCCAAAAGGCGCATCACCATCCGGTTGAGCGCAGACAGCTGTTCCTCTACCCCGATTGGAGGTAGAGGTGATCCATAAGTATGAGAGGGATGGGCTGAGGGTCCAGCTTGGTGGGTAGTGGTGGTGGTGGTGGCTGTAGTGAAGATGGGTCTGTGAATGGTGGAGGTGATGTGGGAGTGAAAGTATGGTGGTAGATGGAATCTGTACAGTGATGGGAGGTGTGGTGGTGGTAGTAGTAGCTGTGGTGGCTGTGGAGGCTGTGGTGGTGGATGGTATGGCTGTGGAAGTGGTAGTGGTGGTAGCAGTAGAGGCTGTGGTGGTAACGAAGGTCAAACGTCGCTTCTTCTTCTTCTGACCATGGGGCTGAGCCATCCTTTTCCTCCTCGTCCCAGTTGAGGTGGATGCTCCCCCTACAACCCTGCTAGCTGAACCGGTGCATAACTCGGATCAGTAGCTGTCTCTCCTGAGTCTCTTGGGCGTTCACCAACCGCCCTTAGCCCATTTGTGGGAACAAGTTCGCGTTAGGGGCTCCTCGTCCGACTCCTCTTCCTCCACATCAGGAACAAAGTCCTGATGGAATCCAACAGACTCGGCTACATCTCCAGCTGGGGCGGACACTGGAGGTACAACATCAGAAACTGTGCCTCTCGGTGGAGTAGGCATATCATCCCCAGCGTCCCCACTATCATCATCGTCAGAATATGCTCTGGGAGCAGTAGCCTCTCATCATCAGAATCACTATCCTCATGACGCCATTTGCGTCTCCCCGGCGCCACATATCTCTTGTTGGCCAGGTGGCCAATCAACCTCTTCACCTGGGGCTTCACCTGCTTGCCCCTATACACCATCATACGACCTAAAGTCGTGTCATCCATGATCTCCAAAGCAACTGCATCATGACTCTCCTTGGGAAGATGTGGCAGCTTCTCGTTGAAGATCAGCTGTAAAAACCTAGGGTACATACAAAATCCTTCCTTCCCCTTTGCCTCCAGGTTCTCCACCAGATAAGAGAAAATCATACTAGAAAAGCTGAAAGGGTGGTTCAGCACCAGTGCCACGTAGGCATTCTGAATCTGGTCTGATAGGTCGTCGAACCCACCCCTCCATGAAGCAATGCACTTAAGGATCACATGCGCAAGTACTTGTACTGGGGGCACAGGTTGCTCTTGTTGAGCACACCCGAGTTTATGTCCCCAGCGTACTTGATCCTCAGAAAGCATCCTCGGACAGTCAGTGGATGTAATCTGGTGGGGTGATCAGCATCGTCCCCAAACTCAAGAACTCTCTGGATGTCTGCAGCAGTAACCTCGATATCATGACCAAGAATAGAGCTCCGAATACTGTAGGGCTCACGAGAGCGATCCACGGAGGCATTCTCCCAGAATGCCTGGTGTAATGATCTGTAGGGCGTGCATGGTGTAGATATAGCCTTATGGATCCGGGAACGTCTAAGGAAAGCTATAATCTGTGAACTCGGCCCCGTTCCGAGTAGTATGATCCAAGTGAGCACAGATGTTGTGCTTTGGATTAATGGACCATCTATCAGCCATTTTCCTGAAACACATGACACAGAACCATTAGTACATAATACATCAAAATTCAGTTCTAAGTGTAATGTTTAAATTCATTCTGATTCATTCGTGCGAATGAATCATGCGACTGAAGTCAGTCGGTTGTCCTTTCATGCGACTGAGCTCATTCGGGTGAATGAGACATGCGACTGAGTTCCATCTGCTGACTGAGTCTGCGATTGGTTCAGTCGGCCGACTGAGCTCATTCGCACGGTTCATTCGTCCGATTGACCCAATCGCAAGATTCAATCGTGCGATTGGAGTTCATCCGGACGACCAGTCGCCTGTCTCACTGTTCAGTCGCCTGTAGTTCGATTCTTGATCAAAACACATGATTTAACATGGATTACCGGTTCAATAGACTCGCATTCTTGTTACTAATAACCTATTAAGCTTAATTTTAACATTTTGCATAGTTTAAGTAGGTTATTAGGTCATGTTCAGTCTGGTTCTTGTTTTTCATTCGAATAACACCAAATTAGGGTTTCATTCCATCTGATTTCGGTTAGATAGAACTTCAAACTACCTGTATAAACACCAGCGAACGTCAGAGAATCAATATCAAGATGAAAACAAGGTCTAATGAAATTTTGGCAGAGTAACGGTACAGAGTGCGATTTGAGAGCGATTGGGTGTGATGAGACAAATGCGATCGACTGTGCCCTTTAAATACTGAATCTGAGTTCAATCGGCCGACTGGCCTCATTCGCTCAGTTCATTCGGGCGATTGAGGCTCAATCGTGCGATTGGCCCAGTCAGTCGCATGCAGTTGGCCGACTGAGGTTCAGTCGGTCGACTGAATCAATCACCTCCTTTCATTCGGTCGAATGGGTCATTCTGATAAGCCATTCGTGTGAATGGCTCAGTCTCATGTCCAGTCGTGCGAATGGGAGCCATTCGCATGGTTGGTCCATTCTCATGGTCCAATCGTGCGAATGGGTCACACTTAGTAATTTTCTGCCATTTTGAACATTTACATTTAAAACCCTTTTAACTTTTGAAATTAACATTATGAGCTTTGATCATCTCAGACATGATCATTTTAACTTGAAAACCTTTTGATCACCTCAGACGTGATCCTTTAAACAATTTAGTCACCTCAGACGTGACTCTTTTAAACACTTTGTCACCTCAGACGTGACTGTTTTAAACTTTGAAAACACATGTGGTCATCTCAGACATGACCCTTTTAGTTGAGTTGATCCCTTACTGATTTTCATGATGTAGTCCGACAAACAAACAAACTAAAATGACTAACTAAATTAGAAAATTAAACTAAAGAATCAAAACAAGACTTGTTTTTGGCTTTTTGTGAGAGATAAATCCTAAGATGGAAATCTACTGGATTTGGTTCCGGAATAGACAGCTTCAACTTAGATTGACCACACCTGGACCAATTCAATTTTGGAATCATACAGGCAAGTCAAATCATTTGGGACTTGTTATCAAAATCTTTTGATGCTCAATTCTTGGTTTTCATCCAGAGTCGTTAGCAACTTTAGGAAATCATACTGGAACTCTTAGATTACCACATTGATTTGAACTTTCAAGAATTGCAGCCACAATGATTGTCAATATGTTTGTCCACTTAAATCCATACACAGACTTTTGACACAGACTGGTGATAGTTTTAGGTTTAATTATTTCAACTAACATTTGTGGATCCCACACTTATATGGTAATCAACATTCCTCAGGAGCTTTTGAGCGGTCTACGGGTATTATTACAAGAAGAGACTATTCTTAGAGCTTTCAAAGAGAAGCCAGTCCTCAGGTCAGTGCCATCGCACAGCAGAGAGGCGGCAAACAACAATGAATTCTAGAATATCTAGGTTATGCTTATCCTCAGGTCAGTGCCATCGCACAGCAGAGAGGCACACAACCTATCTCCTTGTTAGAGCAGCTTAATTTTATTTTGCACAAAATGCACCAACAACATAAGTCATTAGCTTTATAGCATTTGTCTTTCATTTTTTTCTTGCTTTGCTCTATTTATGGTCATCCGCACACATTGTGGCGTTTACATGCTCATTACCCTTATTGGAATATTGTTGATTGTGTTAACCAGTGATAAGATGGAAGCCCACAGTCAGTTGAACAACTTAGTTTGATCTTGAGATCACCAGTCAGGTCTAATCATCTATTGTGTTGAATCTACCGACATATCATTTGTGGTCTAGCAACCTCTAGGTCTACTCTTGTTGTGTTACCTTAGGAGTTACCCGTTTTCTATCATCTTCCCTTTTAAATTGCTTAGACTACACAGACTTATACTTTGAATTTTTGCATCTTTTCTAAATTACATTTTAAAGTCCCTCTTGATTTGTTCCTGTGTACTATCATTTTCCCAAGGGTTTGAATCGGTATCACAGATACGATCTACCTTATATCAGCTATCCATTCCTTCTCCCTTTTTTTTTTTAATGTTACTTGCTGACATATTCTCCCCCTAAAATACTAAAATCATAACTAGTTTAATTAATTTTGGATTTTAATAAACAGCAAAATAACATGAGTTTAAATTAAACAGACTAAAATAAACAAATAAAATAAAATAAAACAGAAACTTTAACTAAACTACATCGGACTACACATTATCATCATCAGGAATAACCTCACTTTTCTTTTAACGCCGTTGACCTCTAGCAAATATTGAAAACGTGGTTTATCAAAGGCTTTAGTATAGAGGTCAGCGCGTTAAAATCAGTATTAATTTTTACCACATCAATTAAGTTCTTTTCAAAACAGTCTCTTATGAAATGGTATTTAATACCGATATGTTTGGTCTTAGGATGTTGGACCGGATTTTTAGTTACTGCAATTGCAGCAGAGTTATCAACAAAAATAGGAGTAGAAGAGAACTTTAAACCGTAATCCCGCATTTGCTGTTGAATCCAGATGATTTGTGAACAGCAACTTGCAGCAGCAACATATTCGGCTTCACAGGTTGACAATGCAACCGATGTCTGCTTCTTACACTGCCAGGTAACTAATCTTCTCCCAAAGAATTGACACCCTGCTGATGTAGACTTGTAGTTCATCTTGCAGCCCCCGTAATCCGAGTCACTATACGCGGTAAGCTCAAAGTCATCATCATGAGGATACCACAACCCAAGTGTGGGTGTACCCTTCAGATAACGAAAAATCCTCTTGACCCCGATCAGATGGTTGACCTTAGGTTTAGCCTGATATCTAGAACATAAACATGTAGCATACATGATATCAGGTCTTGAGGCAGTGAGATACATGAGGGATCCAATCATTCCTCGATACATTGTGGTGTCCACTAGATCTCCATTTTCATCAGGTGCTATATCATGATTCGTAGCAAGTGGAGTCCCAGCAGCAGAAGCATTCTCCATGTCAAAACGACTGAGAATGTCTCCTACATACTTGGTCTGATGTAGAAAGATCCCATTTGGAGTCTGATCCACCTGTAACCCGAGAAAGAACTTCATCTCCCCCATAGCACTCATCTCAAACTCTTTCTTCATAACTGCTTCAAACTCTTTGCATAACTCTTCGTTCTTTGAACCGAAGATTATGTCATCGACATAGATCTGTACGAGCAGTAGGTCGCCATCTTTTTCTTTAATGAACAGCGTGCAGTCAATGACTCCCCTGCGAAAGCCGTGTTTCACAAGATGAGTCGAGAGTTTCTCATACCAGGCTCTTGGAGCTTGATGAAGCCCGTATAAAGCCTTGTCGAGCTTGTAAACTCTATCCCGATGATAAGGATCTTCAAATCCCTCGGGTTGACTGACATAGACTGTTTCTCTGATTTCTCCATGAAGGAATGCACTCTTCACATCTAATTGGTAGACTTTAATCTTCATGTACGATGCATAGCAAGGAAGATACGAATGGCTTCCATCCTTGCCACGGGTGCAAACACCTCATTGTAGTCAATTCCCTCGACTTGGCGAAAACCCTGAACCACCAATCGAGCTTTGTTCCTGATAATGACCCCTTGGTCATCCTTCTTGCATTTCAAGACCCATTTGGTGCCAATGACTTTAGCACCTTTAGGTCTATCAACCAGAGTCCATACACCTAACTTCTTGAACTGAAGAAGTTCTTCTTGCATGGCACTCACCCACGCCTCATCATTTAGTGCATCACTGACATATTTTGGCTCAAACTGCGAGACAAAACACCGATAAGCACCATCATGAATATATCCCTTCTCCATAACCGAGGCGTAATCAGCTGAGTATAGCTGATTTCGGGTTTGTACTCCTGATCTGACATCCCCAATGACATTGTCTAGGGGATGATAGACGTTTAGTCGTGATCCTGGAGTAGTGGGAACAGCTACCTCAGAGCCAAGATTATGAACATTTGGTTCTGCATCTGAGGTAGTTGGAGTTTGAGGTTCCGAAGTCGAAGGTGCATCACTGGTAGATGCTTGTGGACTTTCAGGAACTGGAACCTGTTCCTCCTGACTGTTCTGGTCATCTTCTTCAGCTTCATCTTCAGAGGAGGAGTCACTGTCGTCGACTACTCCCCCTGACTGAGTAGATGATTCTCCCTGTGAGCTAGATGGTGTATTCAAGATATCATACATCATCCTAGTAGCTAACTCGTCATCCGAGGGAGAGAGAGGGATGTTGAAGGACTTGAAGAATCCATCATAGTCGAAAAAGTAGGCGGGTCCTTTGCCAGTAGGTGGTGTGGTATATCTCTGAACGTCAACATTACACCACACTTCTACTAGACCCGTTGAGTTGTTGTAAACTTTATTCGGTATGTTGTATCCTAGAAAGATTCATTCATCCGCCTTCTCGCTGAATTTACCTTCTTGTGTTTTCTTCAGAAGTGTGCACGGTGCGCCAAATGGTTCAAGATACTCCAAATTCGGTTTGCGTCTTTGTAGTAGCTCGTAACATGTCTTTCCGTGGCGCTTGACTATCAGAACTCGATTCAGTGTATAACATGCATTTGCCACTGCCTCATTCCAGAATTGGATAGGCAGTTTCGAGTCTGCCAGCATAGTTCGTGCTGTCTCTATCAAGCTTCTGTTCTTTCTCTCAGCAACGCCATTCATCTGAGGCGTGTAGGCAGAGTGAATTGATGCACAATTCCCTTTTCCTTGCAGTAATCCTCCATCCACTGGTTCTTGAATTCTGTCCCGTTGTCTGAGCGTACTTGTCTAACCTTCAGCTTGTAGAGAGATTCCAGTGTGGTTACTAACTCCTTGAATGACTCAAATGTTTCTGATTTGGATTTCAGAAACATTACCCAAGTGAACCTTGAGTAGTCATCAGTGACCACAAAACAGTACAAGTCGCCTGCAATGCTCTTTGTACTGACTGGACCAAACAGATCCATGTGAAGAAGTTCAAGAGGAAGTTCTATTGAATGAACTTTCTTTTCCTTATGAGACTTCTTCGTCTGTTTGCCTTTCTTGCAAGCTACACAAAAGTCAGGAAGCTGAAAGTTCTTGACATTAACTCCTCTCACAAGATCCTTCTGAATCAAGTGATTCATCTTCCTTTGACTAATGTGTCCCATTCTCCTATGCCAGGAGATGGAATCCTTCTCAGTAGCTTTAGATAGAAAGCACTGAACCTCATGATCCGTTGTAGAAGCTGTTGACAGATCCAAAACATAAAGGTCTTTATATCTTGAAGCAGTCATCAGAACTTGGTCCTCTGGGATCACGTAGTCTTTCTTGAGCACGTAACACTTCTTGTTGTCGAAGATGACTTTAAATCCCTTATCACAGATTTGGGAAACAGAAAGTAAGTTATTTTGAAGTTGTTGAACGTAGTTCACCTTATCAAACTTAACTTTCTGATTTCCCACTTCTCCCTGAGCTGTGATATAGCTCCCTTGTTTCCAGCAAACGAAACATGCCCTCCTTTTATTTGCTTGACGTTTGATAAAAGAGCCATGTTTCCTGTCATGTGCCTGGATGCTCCGCTGTCTACAATCCACGTGTTAGTTTCAGCACTGTATCGAACACCCTGCACATACAAAGTAAAGGATTAGTTTAGGTTAGGAACCCAAGCCTTTACTGGCTTGGGTTTCCCAGAGGCATCACACATCATAAATTCCACCCATTGACCCTTAGAGGATGAGGGTAGCTCAGGTTCCTTCTTGTCATCATTATCAGACACGCAGGATGACTTCTCTTTCCATAAGCCAGATTTGTGCAATGCCTGTTTGTGATAAACAGTTGACTGGCTAACGGGTTGAACTTTAGGTTCACTAGTTCTTCTAGGTGGAGTTAGAGAACTCCTCTTAAAAGACCTAGTCTTTGAGTCCTGAAGTTCAATCTTCTTCCTAGGTGTCTGATAATAAGGACAATAGGAAGCAATGTGTCCACATTCTCCACAGTTGTAGCACGACCTGCTATCAACCTTATGATTAAACTTTCTTTGTGGAGAAGTGTGTGACAGTCTAGTAACATCAATCACTTTAGGTTTTGACTCTGGTTCTTTTGATGTTTTCTCTGGTTTAACAAAGTTAACTGATTTAACATGTTTAACATCTTTTTCTTTTTTGTTAACTGGTTTTTGACTTGAAACATGTGAAAGATTAACATTTGAAGTCTTTTTAGGTTCTGATTTGACTCTGTTTGACCCTGACTTTAAGTTAATCTTTTCAATTCCTTTTCCAGATTAACACAAGGCAATTTACCCTTTGCCTTTGAAGTGGTCTCCTTTTGTTTGTTTCCAGATTCAATAGATGAACATGAGGAATCTGGATCACTAACAAGAGGAGTAGACACCACATGATCCTTGATGGGATTATTATTTACTGGTCTAGTCTTAGTGTTCATCAAGGTCTCAGGTGGTGGTGGAACCACTTTATAACCCAATCCCTCCCCATTGTTTCTTTCTCTCACTAAGTGTTGAACTATGTGTGAAGAACTAGTCCAACTATGCAGTTTCTGTTTTAATGAGTTTACTTCTACTTCTAGAACTGCCTTTTGCTTCTTAGTGTCTTCTAGGGAGTTTAGATAGTACCTAATGTCATTAGCTTGGTTAAATGCAACTACTTCGGTTTCCCTAAGCTGTTTAGTCAAAAGGTCTATCTTTTCTTTGTAACTATGCTCATTTTGTTTTAATACTCTATTTGCCTCAGTGCACAGTTGCAAATCTTTTACTATCATTATGATCTAATAACCTAGCAAATTTTTCATCTATGCTATTTCTAAAAGTATTACAATCAGAACAAGCATGATTATCAAATATTTGGTCAATGGTACTTACCTGAGTTGGTTCAGAAGAGTTAGCCATCAATGCAGCATCAGATGTCTCTGGTTCTGGTGATTCTGTCTTTTCTGACTTTGACGTGGTAGTTTCCTCTTTAGGCTTGTAGCTGACCTCAGTTGCAGTTGTCTCTTCAATATTTGACATCGCTATCTCAACTGCTAGATCTCCTTCACTCGCGGAATCATCGTCAATGTCTTCTACACTTGCAATGTTTGATTCCCCTGGAGAGACAAACCTAAAGCTCCAATCCTGTCCTTCATCATCATGAGCAGTCAAGGCTTTTGGATCCTTGCTTGATGAAGTAGAACTAGAAGCTTGCTTGTCTTGGCGAGTGAAGGACGAGAACGGGTTCCCGTTACCCGTCTTCTTTGGCTTGACACATTCTCTTTTGAAGTGCCCCTTCTCTCCATAGTTGAAGCAGGTCACTTTGCTCTTGTCAAAGCCAAATGTGGTATCCTTAGTAGCTACCAAGTTCTGTCCAGTCTTTTTAACAAACTTCTTCGCCCTCCGGACAGCACTAGCTAAGGCCCACATTATGTCCATCCTCTCAAGCTCCATTTCGTCCACCTGCTCGTAGTCCTCGTCTGCCAGATGGCAGTTTCCAATCTTCCCAGCAACAAGTCCATCATAAGAATGAACCACTGCAGCCAAAAGGTCCATGTGTTCTCGAGCTACTTCCACAGTCACATTACCGAGGTTCTCGGTCTTCAGTTTAGTAGCACTTGCTTCAGATCCAATATAGTGGGTACAAGAAGACCCCGACGTGTCTGATCCTGAAGGAGAAGCATGTGAAGGACCCGATGAGCTAGACACAAATGCAGTCTGGAGAGGTGCTCCAGATGTCTTAGCTTGAGGCGTGGCATTGTACAAAGCTGGATTTTGAGTGTACGAAGACTTCTGAGCTCTGTACTTCATTCTAAGTGCTTCTTCTCGCAACTTTAGAATGAAGTCATTTATATCCAGCTTTGCTAGCATTCCATTCTGTCTCAGGTTAGACACGAATGAAGCCCACTTTTCAGGCAATCCGTCTGCAAAGTTAGTAACTTTCTCTTCCATGGTAGTAGTCACCCCATGTGTATGCAGTTCACTCATCAGATGGTAGAATCTATCTATGACATCATCTAAACTCTCTTTCCCCATCGATGCGAAGTTATCGAATTCCTTCTTTAACTCCTTGGCCTTGATTGCCTTCAACGAAGCATTCCCGTCGTACCTCTTTTCCAGCTCATCCCATAGTTTCTTGGACTGCTTATTCTCTGAGTACTGGTGGAATATGTCTTTAGGGATAGACTGTGTAATCAATGCATAAACTCTCTTCTCTGCATTGTATTTAACTTTCTGCGCGTCAGTCATTCCTCCTAACGTTAGCTTAACTCCATCAGCTCCCACCGGTGTACTATACCCAATCTCGATGGCTTCCCACAGATTCGGATCCACTCCATTGAGGTAGATCTCAAAACGTTGTTTCCAGTGGGGAAACTCATCTAACGTCAAGAGCTTTGGTGGTTTATTATGATTACCCACCTCACTCTCAAGCAACAGCAGGTTCTGGATCCTAGAGTCCTTTCCAGCAGTAAAGGCTGACATTTGATCTTCCATGGCGAATAACTTTAAGTCTAATAAAACAAACTGTCACTGGTGCGACTGAAGAATGCGAATGGTCTAGTCGTGCGTATGAACTCTGCGACTGGTTCAATCGTGCGGCTGAACTAAGCGATTGGTTCAGTCGTGCGAATGAAGCTGGTGCGTATGAACACTGCGAACGAACTGTTCAATCGTACGAATGAAGGTGCGACTAGGTCCAATCGTGCGTATGGGCAATGCGAATGGAGTCCAGTCGTGCGAATGGCTCACTCGTGCGACTGAAGCTGCTGTTTTGCGAAAATTTCTAGGTTAAACGTGTTTTAGCCGTAAAAATTCGAATTTTCGCAAGGTCTAATCGCCTAAGTCCGTAGAAACCAAACTTTGATGAGCAGGGAACGTCAAGATCACTTTTGACACCAAAGATTGCGTTTTTAGTGCAAAAACACAAACTTTTATGCAATCTTGATTGAATCACACGTAATCAAGAGCCAAAGCTCTGATACCACTTGTTAGGACCTGGTATTTGAACGAAATACCTAGTGATTAGCGTGTAAACCAGATCAAATAGTGCGGAATCCTATTTGATTGGCGATCCAATCAGTGAGAACACACGAAGAATCAATCAAGAATTGAATCTAACGTTAGAAGTCGATTGGGAATCGATCTAATATGTTCCGTGAACTTGGAGAACGATTTGGGAGGCTTCTGGACGGCTAGGGTACGTCTGGAGTCGAAATAGAATGAATGCTTACGTTTTTCCACGAATTGGGTTGTATTTATAGGTTAGTATTGTTCATTCGGGCGACTGGACCATAAGTATGGTTCAGTCGTGCGATTGAACCATGCGGTTGATTCATCCGCACGACTGAGTGTTCAGTCGTGCGACTGAGCCAATCTTATGTGTCAATCATACGACTGATCCAGTCTCCTGGTTCAGTCGTGTGACTGAGTCAATCGTATGAAGTTATTCATGCGTGTGGTCCATTCGCATGGGCCATTCGCATGAGAACTTCATTATGTTAAGTTTGAATGTTTTAATTAATATAACATTATGTGTAACCATTCAAACAATCACAAACCTAATCAACCAATTCAACATCGACTCATTAATGAAATATATAGACATTACAAATCACAAACAATCAATATCATTTCATTAATCATTTCAAATTACATCAGAATCAGATAAACAAGATCTATTACATTTCATATCATGATCTAGGGACATACATGCATCAACAGTAGTCTTTTTAGGTTCTAATTTGACTCTGTTTGACCCTGACTTTATATCAATCTTTTCAAATTCTTTTTCCAGATTAACACAAGGCATTTTATCCTTTGCCTTTGAAGTGGCCTCCTTTTGTTTTGTTCCAGATTCAATTGATGAACATGAGGAATCTGGATCTAACAAGAAGAGTAGACACCACATGATCCTTGATGGGGTTATTATTTATTGGTCTACTCTTAGTGTTCATCAAGGTCTCAGGTGGTGGTGGAACCACTTTATAACCCAAACCCTCCCCGTTGTTTCTTTCTCTCACTAAGTGTTGGACAATGTGTGATGAACTTGTCCAACTGTGCAGTTTCTGTTTTAATGAGTTTACTTCTACTTCTAGAACTGCCTTTTGCTTCTTAGTGTCTTCTAGGGAGTTAAGATAGTACCTAATGTCATTAGCTTGGTTAAATGCAACTACTTCAGTTTCCCTAAGCTGTTTAGTCAAAAGGTCTATCTTTTCTTTGTAACTATGCTCATTTTGTTTTAATACTCTATTAGCCTCAGTGCACAGTTGTAAATCTTTTACTAAGTTATCATTATGATCTAATAACCTAGAAAATTTCTCATCTATGCTATCTCTAAAAGTATCACAATCACAACAAGCATGATTTTTAAACAGTTGGTCAGTGGTACTTACCTGAGGAGGTTCAGAAGAGTTAGCCATCAACGAAGCATCAGATGTCTCTGGTTCTGGTGATTCTGTCGATTCTGTCTTTGCTGTGGAAGTCCCTTCTTCAGGCTTGTAGCTGACCTCAGTTGCAGTTATCTCTTTAATATTTGACATCGCTATCTCAACTGCAATATCTCCTTCACTCGCGGAATCATCATCTAAATCTTCCATGCTCGCAATATTAGATTCCCCTGGAGAGACAAACCGAAAGCTCCAGTCCTGTCCTTCATCATCATGAGCAGTCAAGGCTTTTGGATCCTTGCTTGATGAAGTAGAACTAGTAGCTTGCTTGTCTTGACGAGTGAAGGATGAAAATGGGTTCCCGTTACCCGTCTTCTTTGGCTTAACACATTCTCTCTTGAAGTGCCCCTTCTCTCCACAGTTGAAGCAGGTCACTTTACTCTTGTCAAAGCCAAATGTGGTTTTCTTTAGTAGCTACCAAGTTCTGTCCGGTCTTTTTCACAAACTTCTTCGCCCTCCGGACAGCACTAGCTAAGGCCCACATAATGTCCATCCTCTCAAGCTCCATTTCATCTACTTGCTCATAGTCCTCATCTGCCAGATGGCAGTTTCCAATCTTCCCAGCAACAAGTCCATCATAGGAATGAACCACTGCTGCCAAGAGATCCATGTGCTCTCGAGCTACTTCCACAGTCACATTACCGAGGTTCTCGGTCTTTAGTCTAGTAGCATTTGCTTCAGATCCAATATAATGGGTACAAGAAGACCCCGACGTGTCTGATCCTGAAGGAGAAGCTTGTGAAGGACCCGATGAGCTAGACACAAATGCAGTCTGGAGAGGTGCTCCAGATGTCTTAGCTTGAGGCGTGGCATTATACAAAGCTGGATTCTGAGTGTACGAAGACTTCTGAGCTCTGTACTTCATCCTAAGTGCTTCTTCTCGCAGCTTTAGAATGAAGTCATTGATATCCAGCGTTGCCAGCATTTCATTCTGTCTCAGGTTAGACACGAATGAAGCCCACTTTTCTGGCAATCCATCAGCAAAATTTGACACTTTTTCTTCCATGGTAGTAGCAACTTCATGTGTATGCAGTTCACTCATCAGATGGTAGAATCTATCAATAACATCGTCCAAACTCTCGTTTCCCATCGATGAGAAGTTGTCAAATTCCTTCTTTAGCTCCTTAGCTTTAATTGCCTTTAGCGAAGCATTCCCGTCATATCTCTTTTCCAGCTCATCCCATAGTTTCTTGGCCTGCTTATTCTCCGAGTACTGGTGGAAAATATCTTTAGGAATAGACTATGTGATCAATGCATAGACTCTCTTCTCTGCATTATACTTAACTTTCTGAGCGTCAGTCATCCCTCCTAAAGTAAGCTTTACTCCATCTGCTCCCACCGGCATACTATACCCAATCTCGATAGCTTCCCACAAATTTGGATCCACTCCATTGAGGTAGATCTCAAAACGTTGTTTCCAGTGGGGAAACTCATCTAACGTTAAGAGCTTTGGTGGTTTATTATGATTCCCCACCTCACTCTCAAGCAGCAGTAGATTCTGGATTCTTGAATCCTTCCCAGCAGAAAAGGCTGACATTTGATCTTCCATCTCGAATAACTTTAAGTGTACTTAAACAAACTGTCAACTGGTGCGACTGGGTGATGCGAATGGGCTATCCGTGCGAATGAACTATGCGACTGGTTCAATCGTGCGGCTGAACTAAGCGATTGGTTCAGTCGTGCGAATGAAGCTGATGCGTATGAACACTGCGAACGAATGGTTCAATCGTACGAATGGAGATGCGACTAGGTCCAATCGTGCGTCTGGGCAATGCGAATGAAGTCCAGTCGTGCGAATGGCTCACTCGTGCGACTGAAGCTGCTGTTTTGCGAAAATTTCTAGGTTAAACGTGTTTTAGCCGTAAAAATTCGAAATTTCGCCAACTCTAATCGCCTAAGGCCGTAGAAACCGAAACTTGATGAGCAGGGAACGTCCAAGATCACTTTTGACACAAAAGATTGCGTTTTTAGTGTAAAAACACAAACTTTTTATCAATCTTGATTGAATCACACGTAATCAAGAGCCAAAGCTCTGATACCACTTGTTAGGACCTGGTATTTGAACGAAATACCGAATGATTAACGTGTAAACCAAATCAAATAGTGCGGAATCCTATTTGATTGGCGATCCAATCAGTGAGAACGCACGTAGAATCAATAAAGTATTGAATCTAACGTTAAGAATCGATTGGGAATCGATCTACAGCGTTCTATGAACTTGGAGAACGAACTAGGAGGCTTCTGGACGGCTAGGGTACGTCTGGAGTCGAAATAGAATGAATGCTTACGTTTTTCCACGAATTGGGTTGTATTTATAGGTTAGTATTGTTCATTCGTGCGACTGAACCATAAGTATGGTTCAGTCGTGCGATTGAACCATGCGGTTGATTCATCCGCACGACTGAGTGTTCAGTCGTGCGACTGAGCCAATCTTATGTTACAATCATACGACTGATCCAGTCTCCTGGTTCAGTCGTGCGACTGAGTCATTCGTATGAAGTTATTCATGCGTGTGGTCCATTCGCATGGGCCATTCGCATGAGAACTTCATTGTGTTAAGTTTGAATGTATTAATTAATATAACATTATGTGTAACAATTCAGACAACCACAAACCTAATTAACCAATTCAACATCGACTCATAATGAAATATTAAACATTATAAATCACAAACAATCAATATCATTTCATTAATCATTACAAACATTACATCAGAATCAGATAAACAAGATCTATTACATTCATATCCTGATCTAGGGACATACATGTATCAACACGAGGCAACAAGGGAGGTAAGGGCCGAGTCATCCTCTCAAAACAAGAAGCGAAAGTTCACCCCGACACGCAACTACGCTGTGATAGCACCAAATGTTCCTCAAAAACAAATGGTGGTTGCAAATCAAGCTCCCGTTGCTAGAGCTTATGCTGGGCCAGATCCGATGTGTAATACGTGCAAGTACCACCACGCGAGCAACATTCCATGCCGAGACTGCTCGCTGTATGGGAAGTATGGGCATTTGGTGGCTACTTGCCTTCGCGCGCCAAACAACACCGCGTTGCTTACCAACTGAACTTGCTATAACTGTGGCGAGCCTGGTCATATTCGTCTGCAATGTCCTCGCAACGCGGGAACGGAGCCACCGGCTCGTGGAAGGGCTTTCAACATCAACGCCAACCAAGCACAAGCCAACAACGACGTGGTGAATGGTGCGTCGTTAAACTTCTTTTAATTGTTTCTTGTCTTGTAAAAAAATCCTATCTGTGTTCATCATACCAATAATAGGTTGTCACCAAACAGGTATGTATCTTGTAAATAGTCATTATGCTTCCGTATTTTTTGATTCAGGTGTGGATAGGAGTTTCGTGTCTTTGGAGTTCGAGCCCATTCTTTCTAAACCACGTGCTAATCTAGAAAGACTCTTTACGGTCGAAGTCGCCGATGGAAAATCGATCGTCGTTGACGTCGTAATACGCGATTGTACTTTGAGCCTTAACGAACATGAGTTCTCCATCGACCTCATTCCTATGCAACTGGGAAGCTTTGATGTTATTATCGGCATGGATTGGTTAACCAAGCAACACACGGAAATTCTATGCTTCGAGAAGTGAATTCGAATTCCTTTACCGTCGGGAGATACTTTGAAAGTCTTTGGGGAGAAATCATCCCAAGGACTCAAACTTATGTCCTGCATCAAGGCCTGAAAGTGCTTAAGTAAGAACTACGTAGGTTTCATGGCATATGTAGTTAATACGAAGCCAAGGGTAAGGAACTAAAAGACATTCCTGTCGTGCGAGATTTTCCCGAAGTGTTTCCCGAGGATCTTAAGGGGTTACCTCCTGTGCGAGAAGTTGAATTCAAGATTGACTTGATCCCTTGTGCAAACCCTGTGGCTAGATCACCTTATCGCCTTGCACCGTCTGAAATGCAAGAACTGGCTAGTCAACTGCAAGAGTTGACCGATAAGGGATTCATCTGTCCTAGTTCTTCACCATGGGGTGCACTTGTGTTGTTCGTGAAGAAGAAAGAGGGTTCTTTCCGTATGTGTATCGACTACCGAGAACTCAACAAGCTCACCATCAAGAACCGATATCCTCTTCCTCGAATCGATGATCTCTTCGATCAACTCCAAGGAGCAACCCAATTTTCAAAGATTGATCTACGTTCTGGGTATCATCAATTACGTGTTCACGATGACGACATTCCAAAGACCGCTTTTCGTACTTGATATGGACATTACGAGTTCATGGTTATGCCTTTTGCCTCGACCAATGCACCTGCCGTGTTCATGGATCTCATGAATTGAGTATGTAAACCGTATTTGGATAAGTTTGTGATCGTGTTCATTATGACATTCTTATTTATTCCAAGACAAAAATTGATCACGAGACGTACTTGCGACAAGTTCTCGAACTTTTAAAGAAGGAGCAATTATACGCCAAGTTTTCCAAGTGTGAGTTCTGGCTAGAAGAAGTTCAATTCTTAGGGCATGTGGTGAATAGCCAAGGAATTCACGTTGATCCTGCTAAAATAGAAGCCGTGAAAAATTGGTGTGTTCCCACAACCCCAACCGAGGTCCGTTCTTTTCTGGGCTTAGCGGGATATTACCGTAGGTTCATAGCAAATTTTTCGAAGATTTCTAAACCATTAACGACGCTAACCCAAAAGAATCAACTTTTTGAATGGGGACCCGAACAAGAAGAGGCTTTCAAGACATTGAAACGCAAGTTGTGTAATGCTCCTATTCTAACACTCCCCGATGGAAACGACGACTTTACCGTATACTGTGATGCCTCTAATCAAGGTCTTGGTAGTGTTCTCATGCAACGAGGCAAAGTCATAGCATACACGTCGAGGCAATTGAAGGTTCATGAAGTGAACTACACCACTCACGATCTTGAACTTGGTGCTGTGGTTTTCGCTTTGAAGATCTGGCGACACTATCTTTATGGTACGCAATGCATAGTCTACACCGATCATAAGAGTCTCCAACACGTGTTCAACCAAAAGGATCTCAACATGAGACAAAGACGTTGGATTGAGTTGATTAGCGACTACGACTGTGACATTCGCTATCACCCTGGAAAGGCGAATGTTGTAGCCGACGTGCTAAGTCGCAAGGTCCACAACAAGACTGTCTCGCTTCAAGAAATCCGAGATCGAAGGCAATGGTTTGATACGTTAGGGGAATTTGATACCGAGATTCATGTGGATGTCAACGAGGCTACTATCATGCTTCAAAACATAAGGATTGATAGTGATCTCGAGTTATGCATTCGCGAGGCTCAACAAGCGGCGTTAACCGACGAAGGGAAAGATGAAGAGTTGGTGTTTAGCGTTCGGTCACAACTGGAGACGAAACTAAACGGCATGTGGTACTTCTTGAATCGACTTTGGATCTCGAATCGTGATAACCTTCGACACTTCATTATGAACGAAGCTCATCAAACTCGATATTCCATTCATCATGGCTCCAATAAAATGTACATGGACCTGCGTGGTCAATACTGGTGGCCTGGAATGAAGAAAGATATTGCGTCTTATGTTTTCAAGTGTCTCACGTGTGCAAGAGTCAAAGCCGAGCATCAACGACCAAGTGGTTTACTTGAACAACCCGAAATCCCTATGTGGAACATATATCCATGGATTTCATAACCAAGTTACCTCGTACTCCTCGTGGTCATGATAGTATATGGGTGATTGTTGACCGTTTGACCAAGACGGCACACTTCATACCCAATACGAGACACATACAAAGTTTCAAGACTAGCTCGCATCTACATTGACGAAATTGTGAGTCGTCGTGGCGTGTCGTTGCACATCATATCCGACCGAGACGCTCGTTTCACTTTGCACTTTTGGTCGTCTATGCAAGAACTCTTGGGTACTCAATTGGATTTAAGTACGGCTTACCATCCTCAAACTGATGGTCAAACTGAACGAACAATTCAAACCCTCGAGGATTTGCTACGACTATGTGTCCTTGACTTTGGTGGTGACTGGGATACGCATTTACCGCTCGCGGAATTTTCATATAACAATAGTTATCACTCGAGTATCAAGATGGCACCATTCGAAGCACTTTACGGTTGTAAATGCCGATCACCGATCTGCTGGACCGGCGTTGGAGAAAACTTCATCACTGGTCCTGAACTTATACAAGAAACGACCGATAAAGTCTCCACAATCCGCAAGAACCTTGAAGTGGCAAGAAGTCGGCAAAAGAGTTATACCGATAAGCGTCGTAAGACGTTGGAGTTCCAAGTTGGCGACATGGTTCTTCTTAAGGTTTCACCATGGAAAGGCGTTGTTCGCTTTGGAAAGAAAGGTAAACTGGCTCCAAGATTTGTAGGACCTTTCAAAGTCCTGAAAAGGATTGGGAAAGTGGCTTATAGACTGGAACTACCTTCCGACCTTAGTAGAGTTCATCCTGTGTTCCATGTCTCAAATTTGAGAAAGTGTTTGGCCGACGAGAGTTTGCATGTTCCACTGGAAGACATTCAGAGCGATGAGTCATTGCACTTTGTTGAGAAACCTATTGAAATTATAGATCGCATTATGAAGAAGACTAAAACCACAACTACTCCAACTGTCAAGGTTCGTTGGGAGAATAAGTGTGGAGCTGAGTTCACTTGGGAGCGTGAGGACCATATGAAGGCAAAATATCCGCATTTGTTCGCTTAGTTCATTCTTAATTTCGGGACGAAATTCTCTTAAGTTGGGGAGACTGTAACATCTTGTATTTTTGCGTTAATTGAAAGTTAGCTTTGTTAATTCATGTAAGGGTCATTGTTGCCATATAAGAAACTTATGGGTTGCTTATGTTCATTTATTGTTAGAAGGTTAATAGTTTATATAATAATAGATAATGAAAATATTACTTCTAATAATAATGATAATATAAAATTATAATAATAAAAGCAATAATAATAACAATGAGTAATAGCTATAAATAATAATCATAATAACAATAATAATAAAATATAATAACAAAATAACTATAAATAATATTAACCTATAAGAATTATTAAATTTAAAACTATTTAAAACTTAAACTAAGCAAGTTAAGGGGTTAATTTGTTAATCTTGAAACTTTAAAGGAAGTGTTTTGGCATAAAATAATAAGGGAAAGAAAGTACAGGGACTATTTGTGTAAATATATAAAACCCAACTCCCCATTTTCTCTTCCCCCGTAAATCCGGCGACGAGCTCCGGCCATCTCCGGCCAATCGCCGGCGAGCCCAAAACCGCAACAGTTGCCCTCGAAACCGACTCGAATTAAAGCCAAACGAAACTGAAACTCGTTCGACCCTCTATCGTACAAATCGAACTTATATAACAGAAGGAAATTGTTCCCCTTGACCCCTTTCAACTCTGTGCAACCTCAATTCCTCTAAATCATCACTTAAACATCGTTTTCAGAGCCTAAGTTCTTCGCGAACGAGCCGAGACAAACTCGAGCTTAAACTCATCATTTTGATCGTAATCAAGTGAATATAATACATCTTAGTACTCGATTAAGCTTAGGGATCAAAAGCCCTAAGGTTAATCGAGTTGTAACACTCGAATCAATGTCCAATTTAAATCAATATAGAACTAGGGTTCATGCGATTTGGGGGGATTCAGCGTTTGGTGTATTTAAGTTATTAAAACGAAGCTTTAAACGTGGTTGAGGCTTTGGTTTAAGTGGTAACATTGGTGACTTCTAAACAAGAGGTCCCCGACTCGAACCCGAGGGACCTCCTGTTTTAATTTTAAGGCTTTTTAGCCTTTGATTTAATTCAGGATTTTTTTCTAAAAATTTATAAAAATCAAGTTGTGAACTTGTTATTTTTTTAAGACACCCTACTATTTTCTGTTAAGTTATTTCATAAGATGACTTTACCTTTTATTAAATATTATAGACAAACAATATAATTAGTTTATTTTTCTTATAAATTGGACCTTAAATATTGTTTAACTTATTGAATCATTACTTGTACAAATAATGTATTATATTATAAGTTAAAATTTTGCTAAATATTGTTTGCTAATTATTTTGGTTCAAATAATTTATATAAAATATTTTTCATAATAAAATAGACTTTAAATATTGTTGTAACTCACTAAATCTTATTTATATAATAAGCATATATTATTGTATAAAATGAGGGTAATTTTAAAAGTTATACATGTTACTGAACTTTGTAACTAAGTTTTATTACAAATGGTTTCCTTACATTTTTTTTAAACTAAAATGCTTAACTGGTATATTTCTTTTCTTTTATTATTTAATTTAATTAATAAAATCTCTAAATACCAAATTCCATCCAAAACCCTAGTCCTCGTTGATTCGTTAAACTCATTGCAAATAAACTTTAATCTTGTGAATATATTACTTTAGGTGCCTATTGTGTTAAGTTTCGTTGGAACAACGATTATTATTTCTTATTAATCATCTACTATATATTTGTTATACATGTGAGTATTTCTATACCCCTTTTTCATATTTTCACACTTGGGGTGAAACATGTTACCTTATAATTATTGCACTTGTAAAATCATTTGATTCTTGTAAACTCTTGGCAATTCACTATTATGTTGTGGTTAGTTGATCTTTGTAATTACCATGTATTGACGATTATATGTGCAATCATTAACTATTGCTAGCCTAGTGACGTCGTAGATCTATGGGCCTGACAAGCCTGCTTCGTTAATCCAAGTACACTTAGTTAATCGTATAAACTTGTAAACGTGAGAACTTGTAAACTGTCAAGGTTTGATTGTGCATCTGTCTAACATCCCTAGTTACTTTGTTCACTAATTTCATAACATGAATTGCCACCTTTTATATACTTATGTATTGAAAACTATAGAAATCTCACCAACATTATGTTCACCTTTTATTTTTAACATGTTTCAGGAAACGCGCAAGTTTGATTGCCATCTTTGAAGCTTATTCACACCTAGGAATGGACCTAGTTAAATAAATGGAAGGATACGAAATATTTCTTTTATGCATGTTAATTTCTTTATTTGAGAGTTATGTTTGTAATGTTACCTTTGGAACTTATGAATAATATATTTGAGTTTATTAATAGCGTTATGTGGTTGTGAACGATCTTAACCCTCACATCTCGACGTTTCCGCCGTCAGGGTTGGGGTGTGACATAAATGGATCCTCATGTTCCCTCACTAAAGATGAATTTCTTGATCTGCCCGGAGGAACATTCGACCAAGCGTCAAAGCTCCTTGGCCTCAATTCAGATACTCTGAATGAGGAAGAAAAGAAGCTAAGGAGAGGGCTGGTGACTCTATTGGATACTAAGAAAGGTGACAAGGTACCAAGTCAACCCCTTGTGCCTAGGAAGAAAATTATCCAGTGGAGGTTCGAAGACTCTTCTCACAACTTTGTTGTTGAGAAAGAGAGTGGAGAGCTAAACAGGCTAAATGCTTCATCTCTGCTACACTTAAGCAGATTTGATATTGCTGAGTTAGCAGAGAAGCCACTTTCCAACCCCTCCAACTCTGAAGTAGCTGCTCACATCAGAAATCACCTGAGCAGTCTTCTTCTGGCCGAGCTAACTGCTAGGACCAAGATTGAAGAAGAGTTGAAACTGAGAGAGGAGGAGAAAAGGAGGGATCGCAACCAAGCAAAGCCAAAGCAACTTTCTACAAATGGTTGAAGGTCCTGAACTTGAATCCATAGTTAGATGGGAGTATGACTATAACTCCCGTCAACTAACTCTTCTCAGGGGGGCACAACAAAGGGTACATGTCATTCAGAGTGATAGACTGGATCTCCTATCCACTAATGACTTGTACAAACTTCTCAGCACTACTTCGGGGAAGAACAAGGAAACAGACAAATATCTTCTGTCCCTGGTGTTAAAGGTTTTGAGAAGCAGAGACAAGTGAGGTTTTGGTAGCATCAGCCTAGGGGGAGTTTGTTAGATCTAGAACGGCTGGTGCAACCAAAACCAAATCACTTAGACTATTTTGGTGCAACTAATAAAGGACTTCCGAAGCTAAGTGTGGAACTTCCGAAGGAAAAGGAGTTCTTCTGTAGACAAAGTGTAAGATCAACTTCCGAAGGAAAACTCCAACTTCCGAAGATATAGTATTCACTTCTGAAGATCAAGACTTAGAGTGAAAGATCAGAAGTCAACTTTCGAAGTATGAAAGAAGTCCTCAAGCCTCGGAAGTATAGTAGCCTCTTTCGAAGTATAAGTGGCTTCGGAAGAACTTGTTCTTCCGAAGCCAACTTACCTTCGGAAGACACTACTATTATCCAGTGGATATAAGTATGGCCTCTCTGACACTCCGGTGCAGACCTCTGAGATACTGCATGGCGTTTTCCCAAAGCCATGTAGTTAACCATACTTTATTCCACTGTTTACCTTTATCAGTTAGTACAGTTGTCAACTTTAGTTGGTGACAAAAAGTAAGTCATGGACATGTCATGACTACCATATCTTAGATTATACTTTATCTAAGATACTTTAAATTTAGCATTGTAGTATATGCTTTAGTCTTAGGTTTCTAGCTGGTATCAAAGTATTTCCGGCTGTAGGATCTAGTATATATAGTTTCTCATTGTAACTCTTGTTTCATGCCTGTAAGAGTCTTGTAATACTTTGAGTTGAGAAGTAATATATACAAGTGCCTTAAAATTATTTCTTTGTGTTCTTTGATACTTATTATATTATTATCAATTCTTAGAAGAGATTCTACTTCATCTGATCTGAGTGTATTATAAGTGAGTTTGAGAGAAATCCAAGTGTTAAGTGACAAAACTCGATCCTGCAACCTTCCACATCTCAAATCTTAATAAGTGTATGTTCGATGACACATTAATAATGCCTTACACCGGGTTTCAGATTAACGACAAGTTATAGTTTATGGAAGAACCGCTTGAAATCCTGCCCGACTAGAGAATAAAATTAGACGAGGAAAAATTCCCATTGTGAAAGTCAAATGGAAGTCCAAGAGAGGGCCCAAGTTTACGTGGGAACTGGAAAGTGAAATCAAAAGGAACTATCCACACCTATTTGGACCCCCGATTCCCGCTGGTGAGACTTTGGAAAACACAGATGAATCTCCGACCCTAGCATCACACATCACCTGATTATCCTCGTAATATGGTAAAAGTTCTCGATCTGAGCTTTTATAGCTAATATGATTTTAGCAAGTTAGATTAACAGCTTGACATGTTAGATTAAGAGCTTCTCCCAAATGAGCATGAATACTACCACCACCAATCGATCGATCAATATGATTATTCAAAGATTAGCCAAGTCTTTGATAGCTTCTTTCATGGCTAACATCAACTGAGCCTATTCTTTCCTATATCAACAATCGACTTCTCTTGATCCTGAGGATTTGCTGCAGTTGATTGTAAACATTCTTTTAACTGTTGCGCTCATCTCAAATTATTATCTCGAACACCTTGACCAGAAGATTCACCGCTATTTCGATCATCTAGTTTAACTTGACGAACCAATTCCGTTTGACGAGTCATCGATTATCACCCAAAATTGAGCTTCAAAATTGAGGCTCTGACACCAATGATACAATCTAATAGTAATCAGATTAAGAAGATAGACAAATGAGATCATTGATCAATGCTCAGTCGTTAACATTTGTAACAGAGAAATTCTTGATTAAGAATGGCTTCTAAATTAAGCAAGATTACAAGAATGATTGAAATATATAAAACCGAATACATTTCTGCACACCTTATTCACTTTTCTAACACTTCTTATACAAGCCACAACAACTAACTAACTGTCTAACAACTTTTAGTCAACGCTAACTTCAGTCAACAAGTAAACCATTCCACGCACCTATGCACTCGTATCATTTGATTTGTTTATATAAATCATAGGGATACTCCTTATTTGCTAAAAGTGCATACCACTTTACAAAATTTTGTGTTTAAAATATATGAATGTGCACTCTTTTTCAGCGCAATACATGTTGCTTTAAATATATTTTGTGAAATGTAAGATGGAACAGAAAGGTTGTCAAAATCGTTTTCATGAGGTAAAAAAGAGAGAATGATAAATTCATGGCTTAAATATTGCATGGAATATAGTTTTTAATTTATTGTTAATAATAAGTGAGAAAAAGGAATGTCAATGGTTCGTTGGCAATGGCCATTCGATTACATGGAAGGATTAATAATAATGATCTATTTTTTAATTCTTGAAAAGAAAATTAGTAAACAAATGGGGGTAAACATTTGAAAAATCAAAGCAAACAGGATTAAATGATTAATAAAATATTGGAAACTTGTTTCGAAAATGATTCATTTCCCGCACACCTATTTTAAATATTGCACGACTGCAGCCCATACACCTATGTCGACCACTCTAAATTTCTATCAGAAAAATTCGTGAAGATACATTTTACATGATTAACTAGTATTAAGTCTCTCGCGTTGCAGCGTTAGGCAAAAAACCATACCAGATATCATCAATCACTTACTATCGTCAGTGGACATTGAAAGCTCGTGTTAAAAAACAAATAAAAATAGAACCGAACGAAAGATAGACGTAAAAATGTTGAATCATACATA
This sequence comes from Flaveria ramosissima, assembly GCA_025215565.1. Lineage (NCBI taxonomy): Eukaryota > Viridiplantae > Streptophyta > Magnoliopsida > Asterales > Asteraceae > Flaveria > Flaveria ramosissima. The sequence goes on along the minus strand of CM046029.1, from coordinate 40,458,287 downwards.
TGAAAAGTAAAATATCTAAAACAATAAGTAAGATCAGCACCTTGCGACGGGGCCATAAACCGAAAATAAAATAACCATAAAAGAATTGAACTACACACACGCTAAATGTAAAATGAAAAATTTTTAAAATATAAAAAGTATAGTTCCAAAGTTGAAAGTAAAACATGGTTGGATTAAATTGTAAAAAATATATATAATAAACGGGTACAACCAACTAAACACATGATACAACACATTATGCATAACCAAATTAAAAATTATAATATATATTATTAATAATGAATTTATACATATGGATCATTTTTTTAAATGCTTTAATTTTATATTATCGAACATAAAAACTTATGGGTCGATTTGGGTCAATCACATAATTAAGTTACAACATAATATGTTATATAAAACACTTGTCGTTGCAACCACTAAAACTAATGATAACTTTAGTAAACGGTATTTTAACGAATAATAAATATGTTTTCTTGTTTTTATCACCCTTTTGACAAGATCACTTACTTCATTTATGTTCGCAAACCTCATAACCTCTTTTATATTCACAATGATAAACTTAAAATTTATATGTCAAAATAATGCATAAAAAAATAAATTTATTTAATAAATTAACTTGATTTTGGTGCTAAATTATATAAACAATAACATTTTAAGCTAAACAAAATAAATTCAATCAACTAAATAAAATAGAAATTTTTAGCTAAATGAAAAACAAATAAAGTAAAGATAAATAAAAAAATTCATTTAAAAAGAGTAAATTTCATTATTAGTCTCAAAGATTTAATCAAAATCTTGGATTTGATCTCTAATTCTTAAATCTTGCAGATATGGTCCCTAATCATTATTTTTTTATAATTCACATGCCTAAGTTTTGTTAGATCCTAAACAATAACTTATTTACATTACGGGTATTTATGTTAGGGAAAAGTTCAAATAAAAAAGCTCCTAAAACTAAAAAGTATAATAAGTAATTTTAATCATCAATATACTTAATCAAAAGTTGAGATCAAATTTAAAAAAAGAAAAAAAAATCTAGTTAAATAAGTATTTTTCGAAATACACACTTTTGTTGACTTTTCTACGATTTTTCCTATTTTTTTAAATGTTCATAACTTTTATGTATGAAATTAGTTTTTTATAAAAACACCATAAAAATGAATATTTTTTAAATATTTAAGACGAGTATAGTATTGTTATATAAAAGATAATAAAAATATTTTATGCTTTTATGCTCATATCTTGTCAATGTGTTATTAGTGAAATTCATTGTGTCTTTTGTTAGTTATTGTGTTTAACTTAACACTATTGTGTTTTTCTAATATGCTAAATCTCAAAAAAAAATATAATCTGTCTACCCTAATAAAAGGGTATCTAGACAACACACATGTCAACATCATATTTCTCCTCACCAATGTTTTTCCACTTCTCTCTCCTATTTAATATCATATTAATTATTAATAATATTACTTAATATTTTTAGATTTAAATAGTTTTTTTAATAAATTAAGAAATAGATCTTTTTAATAATGTTATTTCTAAGGAAATAATTTTTCATAAATTTAGAATTTTTTTTTGAACATCAAACTTTTTTTAAAAATACAAAGTTTTTTATAATTGGTGTTTTTAAAAAGTAAATTTTATAAGAACAAAAAATAAGTAAAATTGAGAATTATAATAAGAAAGTTTTTAAGCATGACATTTTTTTAACGTTTGTTTTGAAATAAAACTTTTATTATATTTTTATAAGAAAGATTTCAATCATATCTTATTTTACAATATCGATTTATAATTAATAAATTTTCATTTTATTTGATGTTTTTTATTTAACCCATGTAATACACAGGTTTACTAAAGCGAGAGATGAAATAATATTATTGTGTATATCTAATATGTAAAACACAATAATAAATTAACAACTAGTTAACCTAATACATTAAAAACAATGACAAAATAATATAATGTCTCATTGTGTCTTTTAATTGTCATTGTATTATATTGAACACTAAGAGTTTTAAAAATATATGGTTTAACATCATTGTGTATTTCTATACTATAAAACACAATTATAGGTAACAAATTTTATAATTTAAAAAAAAAACAATGACAAAAGTAATACATGTCAAGATCGTGTACGTACAGAGTACTAAGTGATTCTGCGTTTATACCGGATCAAGTAGTGCGGAATCCTATTTGATTGGCGATCCAATCAGTGAGAACAATTACCCGATCGATATATGATTGAAACTAAACAATATGAACAAATGGAGATCGACCAGGAATGATCTATGAACTTGGACAGGCTGTTTGGGACGTTCTGGACGGCTAGGGTTCTTGTGTTTTCAATTGTTGTGTTTTTTCACGAATTAGGTGGTATTTATAGGATAGGGGTTTTCAATCGTACGACTGAACCATTAGCATGGTTCAGTCGTGCGACTGAATCATGCGATTGATCCATACGCACGACTGAAGGTTCAGTCGTGCGACTGAGTCAATCTTATGTCTCATTCGTACGACTGATCCAGTCTCCTGGTTCAGTCGTGCGACTGGTCCATAAGCATGATGTATTCATGCGTATGGTCCATAAGTATAGTCCATTCGCATGAAGACTCATCCGACTAGGTTGAACATATTTCTCAATCATTATTGACTAAGAGCTATGCACAACAACCTCAAACCTATATAATATGGTCATACATATACATTATACTTCAACACAATAATAATGTGAAATAAATAAACATGAATAAACATCAATCACATATTATATTTCATTGAACCATTTCATTACATATGTGTAAGACATGAAAGACTTTTACATTTAAGCTCATAAACTAGGAACATATGCATCTACAAACTCCCCCTTGGTCCTAGTTTCCTCTATTGTCAACACTCTTCACATGTTCTTTGAATTTTTTGTACTTCTCCTCTTTTGTAACTCCTGCATGTATCTCAAAAGCAAAGCAGAGTTGTATTACGTGTTGAAACTGGAGAGCTTGTATAATATCATACGTGTCATAGAATATTGGCCACTTGTATAATGTGTAGACCGCTTCACCCGTCCTTCAAGTTGGTCAGCCACATAGGGTTAAATACCCGGATAGTCTCTATCTTTCCTTCTCTATTCAGCACTATGACCGCTTCACCTGTCCTTCAATCATAATACCACCATTTGAAGTGTGGAGTGAAATCCTGAGGCATTTCCCGCAAGGGAATCTTAGACATTGTGCGCGTGGGACTCCACTTCAGCACAACTTTAGGCTTCCCAGATATAGGGTCCACTTCAGACTTATGAATTAACCTCTTAGGTTGTTGAGGTCTGAAGTTTACCCACCTGGTGTGGTATTCCTTCTTCAATGCAGCCTCAAACCAAGCTGACATCTTTCTTGGAATAGCATATAGTAGATCTAAGCATGCCAGTCGGTTGAGCTCAAAACCAGGAAGAGTCTTCAGATCATGAGGATATCTAAAGTACTCAATCCCCTTCTCTCTCTTAACAGCATACACGTCCAAATCTTCAAAATACGCCCACGCTATGATCTTGCTAGACACTTTCTAATGACGTTTGACTCTATAAAGCTTTGTGTAGGCATTCTGCTTTGGGGCGTGCGCTGGGCTTTCATCTCAGCAAAACAAGCTGCCCTTCAGGCTTTCTTGATATCAACGTTTTCGTCCGAAGCTTGGGTTGAGCTTTCTTCTTTCTCCTTTTCTTTCTAAACTTCATACAGCTTCTCAAAAGTACCACTGTCGAAGGTTTCACCGAAATTGGGGATAACATGTCCGTCCGGATCAGTGTACTGAGGATAATGATCAGCAGTGACGTCCTCTATCTCGATTTCGTCGACATCGTGAAGCTCATCGTCACTTGCCACATCAACTGTAGGAGCATCTTTGACCAACTCATCCGGATTCAACCTGAATATTTCAGCCAGCTGTTCATCCGTTAGGTCGTGTATGATCTCTCCCTCCTCTGGAGTGTAGCTCATAGACCTTCTAACTATCCCTTGCAAGTCAAGAATCCTGGTTAATTGAGTCTTGACCTGCTGAAAGGGTTGGACATCAAATTCATCTGTTTGTTGAGCTTCATCTGTTTGATTAGACATTAAGCGTATCACACATAAGTCATTATATGAAACATTAAGACATAAACAAACTTACATGATCAATAATTACATTAATGTAATATATAATTCAAGTACAAAAGTTTTAAATACAAAAACATCTAATCATTACTTTTGTCTTGAATAGTGGGTTCTTCAGCTGGAGGAGCGGAGGACGAGGCTCCTTGATCTTCACTCCGTTTGGTCCGCCTCTCTTGAGCTCGAGGAGAGGCTGATGCAGCAGCATCACCTTCTTGGTCATCCTCGTCCTCTTTATCTTTATCGCTCGACCCTTCTTCATCCTCCTCCTCCTCATCATCATCATCATCATCATCACCATCACCCTCCTTGATCTTAAGAGGCTCACTCTTTGACCCTTTCAGCTTAAGCAGTATCTTCTTATTTTTCTTCTCAAGCTCCTTAATTCTCTTCATCAAAGCCAACACCAGCTCATTTTGACATGTAAGTGCCTGGTGAGCTCGGCCTAAAGCCCTCTCATACTGATCACTCCTCTCAATAAGCTCCGTAAGCTGCTTTCCTTGGGCGTTGTTAATTGATATCAGCTGGTTACTCTGATTTGCCTACATGTGATCTGTAGCTAACAGCTTTAGCACCAACCTGTTAAGGTTTGCCAGCTGTTCCTCTAACCCAACGTTAGGTAGAGTTGAATCATGGGTCATTGGGGCTTGGGTGGATGTCCCGGCTTGGTGGGTGGTGGTAGTGGTGGATGTGGTGAATATGGGAGGTGCAGTGTGAGTGGGATGTGGTGGAATGGTTGTGGTAGTGGTGGTGGATGGAGTGATAGTGGCTGTGGGAGACGTGGTGGCTGTAGTGGTGGTGGCTGGAGTAGTGGTAGTGGTGGTGGCTGTGACAGTGGTGGTGGCTGGTGCAGAAGATGTAGTCATTGTGAACCTCAGCCTCTTTCCCTTTTTGTCGTGAGGCTGCGCCATTCTCTTCAACCTGGAGCCCTTTGCAGTAGGCGCCCCCCTTTGCTGTTGGACTGGTCAGGGGTGTATGTAGGATTGGTGACATCAGTAGCATCACCCCTAAACACAGCCTGGCGTCCACTAACCGCCCTGATCCCTCTCTCAGTGGCCACGACCCGGCTCCCAATCGTCCGTACCAGAGGCTCATCATCTGTCTCCTCTTCTTCATCTATCAGAAAATCAGGATGAATAGCAGCCTGCTCAGATCCACCTAGAGCCGAAGAAGTAGTAGGTGGAGGTGGTGAAGATATAGAAGAAGTATCAGTGGCCCGTGAAGTACTAGGACCTGTATCTCCCCCACCTTAACCGTCATCTTGGTCATCATTATCGTCATCGTCATCGGATTGGCAGTCATGAGGGGCTCAGTATCTGAATCACTATCATCGTGACGCCATTTCTTGCGAGCAGGCGCCACGTAATCCTCCCTGGCCAAGTGCCTAAACAGTCTCCTGACAGGGGGCTTCACCTGCTTCCCCCTGCAAACTTTCATCCTGCCTAAGGTGGTATTATCCATCACCTCAAGCACCACTACATCATCTCTCTCCTTTGGCAGCATAGGAAGCTTCTCATCTATGATCATCTGTAAGAAGCGTGGATACATACATAAGCCTTCCTTGCCTTTAGCCTCAAGGTTCTTGATCAGATAGGAGAAGATCATGCGAGAGAAATTGAACCGGTGGTTCAGTACCAGTGCAACATATGCATTCTGGATTTGGTCGGATAGCTCGTCAAATCCTCCACGTCTGGAGGCTATACACTTCAGGATCACATGTGCCAGATACTTGAACTGAGGGCACATGTTGCTCTTTTTCCGTACGCCGGCATTTAAGTCACTGGCGTACTTGATCCTCATGAAGCATCCCCGGACAGTCAGGGGATGTAGCTTAGTTGGGTAGGCTCCGTCCTCACCCAGATCTAATACCCGCCTCAGATCAGCCTCAATGATCTCAATCTTTGACCAAAAATGGAGCTCTGTATACGGTGTGGCTCAACGGACCGGTCAACCCTGGCGTTTTCCCAGAATGCCTGCTGTATGGATCTGTAAGGTGTGCATGGTGTCGATATAGCTTTGAAGATCCTCGATCTCCTAAGAAATGCAATAATCCCAGCAAACTCGGAAGCATTCCGAGAGGTGGCATCCAAGTGAGCACATATGTTGTGCTTTGGGGTCATGGTCCATCTATCACCCATGTTTCTGTAACACAATAAACATATACATTAGTGATGTGCATAACAGAAGACAATATAAGCTTAAACTGTTTTAATCAAACTGGCTCAGTCGTGCGACTAACCCATACGACTGAGTTCAGTCGTGCGATTGAGCCTGCGACTGAGTTTAGTCGTGCGATTGAGCCTGCGACTGAGTTTAGTCGTGCGATTGAGCCTGCGACTGAGTTCAGTCGTGCGATTGAGCCTGCGACTGAGTCAGTCGTGCGACTGAACCCATTCGCATGATTCATACGTGCGATTGAATCGTGTGTCTGGCTCAATCGTGCGACTGAGGTTCATTCGGAGTGTCCAATCGTAGAAGTCTCTGTGCGACACTCCGACCTTGAATCTTGGTCAAAACTTGATGTTAGACTTTGTGTTTAGACTTATTAGGTTCGCAGAGACTCTAAATAGCACCTAATGTCCTTTAAGTCAACTATTTTGTTCATTTAAGTGGTCTATTTGAGTGGTTTTACTGATTTCTTGATTTTAACCAATTAGGTCATTTAGGGTTAGATTTCACCGGTCATTTTGATCTATTTCAGTCCCACAATACCTGTAGATGAACAACAGATTGGTTAGAAATACAATCGGCAAGAAACCAAGCTAGAACAAAATTTTGGTAGAGTGTCTACGTATGAGCGATTTCAGAGAGTTTGAAGGGTAGTAAGGGTTACGACCGAATGACCCTCTATTTATACTGCTTTTAATTTTCAGTCGTGCGACTGGACCCATACGCATGTTCCAGTCATGCGACTGAGCCCATACGCATGCTTCAGTCGTGCGACTGGGGTTCAGTCGTGCGACTGGCTCATACTCCTTCATCCAGTCGTACGAATGGTTCATTCTGGTGATCCATTCATATGGATGTTCCATACTCATGGTCCAATTGTATGATTGCTCCATACGCATGGTCCAATCGTGCGATTGGCTCATACTTATGATCCAATCGTGCGATTGGCTCATACTTATGAGTTTGACCTCAGACACTTTCACACACTTAAAGTTTTACCTTTTGATATAACATTATGCACAATGATCATCTCAGACATGACCTTTTAATTTGACACACATTTGATCACCTCAGACGTGATCCTTTTAATTTAAAAGCATTTGATCACCTCAGACGTGATCCTTTTAATTTGAAACTGATTGGTCACCTCAGAGGTGATCCTTTTATTTTGAAAACCTTTTATCATCTCAGACGTGACCTCTTTTAGTGAGTGATTCACAGAATTCATCTAGTTGTATAGTCCGACTTTTACCTAACGAAAAAATAGAAAAATAGAAAAGAACAACTTGAAATCAAAGACTGAACAAGACATATTTTTGGGTTTTTGATTAGAGATGGATTGAAACTTTTAGAAAACCGTCTAGCAGATTTTTCTTCCTGAACAGCACAGCTTCAAGTTAATTTGATCATTTTTGGAACGATTCATTATGGAATCATATAGGTATATAAGAACTATTTGGGAGATAGTAATAAAACATTTTGATGCTAGATTCTTGTTTTGACCGAGAGTCAATAGCAATTTTAGTAAATCATACTAGAGCTATAAGATGCACACAATGATTTTGACTGTCAAGAATTGCAGCCATGATGATTGTCAGTATATTTGTCCTCTTAAATCCATACAAAGATTTTTGACTCACACTAGTGATGAGTTACATTATATTATTTCAACAAGCATCTGTGGATCCCACACTTATATGGTAATCAACATTCCTCAGGAAAATTTTTAAGCGGTCTACGGGTATTTGACAAGAAGAGACTATTCTAAGAGCTTTCAAAGAGATGCCAAGCCTCAGGTCAGTGTCATCGCACAGCATAGAGGCGCAAACAACAATGAATTCTAGAATATTTAGGTTATGCTTATCCTCAAGTCAGTGCCATCGCACAGTAGAGAGGCACACAACCTATCTTCTTGTGAGAGCATTTTTCTTTTCTTTTTGCACATAACGCACCAAAAACATTAGTCATTAGCTTGATTGCGCTTAACATTTTTTTTCATGTGCTTTGCTCAATTTTTATGGTCATCCGCACACATTTTTGGCGTTTATTTTGCTCGTCACCCCTTATCGGAAATGTGTTGATTGTGTTAACCAGGGATAAGATAGGAACCCACAGCAGGTTGAACAATTTAGTTTGAATTTAAGTTACCAATGAGGTCTACTCATCTATTGTGTTGAATCTACCGACACATCATACAATGGACTAGCAACCTCTAGGTCTACTTTCTCTATTTTACCATCAATAGCATACTAGTTTTACTATCACTTTCCCTTTAATTTTGCTTAGACTACTAAGATTTATACTTTGAATTTTGCATCTTAATCATTTAGGTGCTTTTGAGGTCCCAAACAATTTGTTCCCTGTGTACTATCATTTTCCATAAGCGTTGAATCAGAAACACAGATTTGATTTCATTTCTTTTAGCTAAGCTGCCCTCCTTCCCCGTTTTTTTTAAGTAATTGAATACTGCACAATTTAAATACTAAACTAACCTATTCTCCCCCTAAAATTCTAAAACCAAAAATCCTTTTGTGTTTTTGGATTTTAATAGACAGGAAAATAAAATAAATAAAAGAAAATAAAAAGAAACAAAAAAACTTGTCGGACTATGCACTTTCTTCTTCTAGAATCACATCACTTTTCTTTTTCACGCCATTAACCTCTAAAAGATATAAAAACCTCGGTTTATCAAATGCTTTTGTGTAGAGGTCGGGGCGTTGAAAATCCGTATTAATTTTAACAGCATCGATTAATTGTTTTTCAAAACAGTCACGTATTAAATGATATTTAATACCGATGTGTTTAGTTTTAGGATGTTGGACCGGATTTTTGGTAACAACAATAGCAGCAGAATTATCAACAAAAAAAGGGGTGTTAGAAAATTGCAAACCATAGTCGCGCATTTGCTGTTGAATCCAAATGATTTGAGAACAGCAGTTTGCAACAACAATATATTCAGCTTCACAAGTTGACAGAGCAACTGATGTTTGCTTCTTACACTGCCAGGTGACTAACCGTCTACCAAAGAACTGACATCCCGCAGATGTTGACTTATAATTCATCTTATAACCACCATAGTCCGATTCACTATACGCTGTAAGCTCAAAGTCATCATCATGAGGATACCACAACCCGAGTGTTGGAGTACCCTTCAGATAACGAAAAATCCGTTTAACTCCGATGAGATGATTTACTTTTGGTTTTGCCTGATATCTGGAACAAAGACAAGTTGTGTACATAATATCAGGACGAGAGGCTGTGAGGTACATTAGGGATCCGATCATTCCTCTGTACATTGTAGCATCAACCAGATCACCACTTTCGTCGGGTGCCACATCGTGGTTAGTGGCAAGTGCAGTTCTAGCAACTGAAGCATTCTCCATGTCGAACCGACTGAGGATATCACCTACATATTTGGTCTGATGCAGGAAGATTCCTTTGGGTGTCTGATCCACCTGTAATCCAAGGAAGAACTTCATCTCCCCCATAGCACTCATCTCAAACTCTGCTTTCATTACAGATTCAAATTCTTTACATAATTCTTCATTCTTGGAACCGAAGATTATGTCGTCAACATATATTTGTACCAGCAGTAAATCATCATCTTTTTCTTTGATGAATAACGTACAGTCAATAACTCCTCTACGAAAACCATGTTTCACTAGATGAGTTGAGAGTTTCTCATACCAAGCTCTAGGGGCTTGATGGAGCCCGTAGAGAGCCTTGTCCAGTTTGTAAACTCTATCCCGATGATAAGGATCCTCGAATCCTTTGAGTTGACTGACATAGACCATCTCACGGATTTTACCATGAAGGAATGCACTCTTCACATCTAGTTGATAGACTTTAATCTTCATGTAGGATGCATAGGCTAGAAAGATACGGATTGCTTCCATTCGAGCCACAGGTGCAAACACTTCATTTTAGTCAATGCCTTCGACTTGTCTGAACCCTTGAACCACAAGCCGAGCCTTATTCCGAATTATGACTCCTTGGTCATCTTTCTTACACTTCAAGACCCATTTCCTGCCAATCACCTTAGCACCTTTTGGTCTGTCCACAAGGGTCCATACTCCTAGCTTCTTTAACTGTAGGAGTTCTTCTTGCATTGCACTGACCCATGCCTCATCGTTTAGGGCTTCACTCCCATATTTTGGCTCAAATTGAGACACAAAATATCAATATGCACCATCGTGAAGATATCCTTTTTCAATAACTGAGGCATAATCAGCCAAGTATAGCTGATTTCTGGTTTCTACTCCTGATCGAACATCTCCAATGACATTGTCCAAAGGATGATAAACATTTATCCGGGATCCAGGAGTGGTGGGAATAACTACCTCATTATCCAGATTGTGAACCACATCTTCAGTATCTAAAGCTGTTGGAGTATGAGGTTCCGAAGTGTCAGAGGCATCAGGATTTGATGCTTGTGTACTTTCATTAGTGGGAACTTGTTCCTCCTGATTCACATTTTCAGTCTCAACTGCTTCATCTTCAGAAGAAGAATTACTTACTTCAAGCTCTCCCCCTGAAGGGCTAGAAGTATCATCTAATGGAGCCTTTGATGTTGAGTTTGGTAGTGGATCGTTCAGCACATCGTACATCATCCTAGCCAAAAGCTCATCATCAGTGGGAGAAGGTGGTAGTTTGAAGGATTTAAAGAAACCATCATAGTCAAAGAAGAATGAAGTCCTTTTCTAGCAGGGGGGTGGTGTATCTTTGAACATCAACATTGCACCACACTTCTACCTGACCCGTTGAGTTGTTATAAACTCTCTTGTCTGGTATGTTGTATCCGAGAAAAATACCTTCTTCTGCCTTCGCACTAAACTTCCCAGTCTGAGTTTTCTTCAGCAGCATGCACGGTGCGCCAAACGGTTCTAGATACTTCAAGTTGCGTTTACGTCGCTGGAGCAGTTTATAACATGTTTTCCCATGTCGTTTGACCACTAAGACTCGATTGAGCGTGTAACAAGCATTAGCCACTGCCTCATTCCATAATTGAATAGACAGTTTCGAGTTAGCTAGCATTGTCCTGGCAGTCTCTATCAGGCTTCGATTTTTTCTTTCAGAAACACCATTCATCTATGGAGTGTAGGAAGATGTAAATTGATGTACAATTCCTTTCTCTCTACAGAATGCCTCCATCCACTGATTCTTGAACTCTGTTCCGTTGTCTGATTGAATCTTCCTTAATTTTAGCTTATAGAGTGATTCCAAAGTAGTAACTAGATGTTTGAATGATTCAAAAGTTTCTGATTTGGCTTTCAGAAACATCACCCAAGAAAATCTTGAGTAATCATTTGTTACTACAAAGCCTACTGATCTCCAGCAATGCTTTTTGTACTGACACGACCAAACAGATCCATGTGTAGAAGCTCAAGAGGTAGATCAATTGAATGAACTTTCTTTGACTTGTGAGACTTCTTGGTCTGTTTCCCTTTCTTACATGCTACACAAAAATCCGGGAGTTGGAAGTTCTTGACAGTTACTCCATTCACTAAATCATTTTGAACTAACTGATTCATCTTCCTATGTGTCCCATTCTCCTATGCCAGGAGATTGAATCCCTCTCAGTTGCCTTTGACAAGAAGCATTGAACTATTTGATCAGTTGTGGAGGCTTTTGATAGATCCAAGACATACAATTCGTTATATCTTGAAGCTGACATAAGAATTTGTCCTCCTCAATCACATAGTCATTTTTCAACATGTAGCACTTCTTGTTGTCAAATACAACTTTAAAACCTTTATCATAGATCTGGGAGACTGAAAGTAAGTTGTTCTGTAGTTGTTAAATGTAGGTGACCTTATCAAACTTCACTTTTTCGTTTCCCACTTCGCCTTGTGCTGTGATGTATCCTCCTTTATTCCCAGCAAATGAAACATGTCCCCTTTTAATTTGTCTGACATTGAAAAGGAGAGACAAATTTCCTGTCATGTGTCTGGACGCCCCACTATCTATAATCCAGGTATTAGTGATAACACTGTACCGGACACCCTGCACATACACAAGAAAATGATTAGTTCAAGTTTGGGACCCAAGCCTTAACTGGCTTGGGTGACCCGGAGGAATCACACATTATAAACTCAACCCATTGTCCTTTAGAGGATGAGGGCATATCTTTCTTCTTATCATTCTCACTATCAGACCCTATACTTGATTTTTCTTTCCATAAGCCAATCTTGTGTAAGACCTGTTTGTGGTAAACACACACCTGACTTATGGTTGAACTTTAGGTTCACTAACACTCTTAGGTGGAGTGTTAGATCTTGTTTTAGAAGAACTTGGTTTTGCATCAAAAAGTTCAATTTTCTTTTTGGGCGTCTGATAATAAGGACAATTATGAGAAATATGTCCTCGTTTTCCACAATTGTAGCAAGATCTCTCTTCTACAGATTGAGGAAAACTTTTGTCTGATGTTGAGTTTAATGAAGGTGTGAGATGTTTCTGGTTTGGTTTTGACACTACTCTTTTAGATGTTTCATCCTTATTAACAAACTGAATTGTTTTAACATTTTGAACATCTTTAACTTGCACTTTGGTTGGACTTTGATGATTATTACGTTTGTGGTTAACTGGTTTAGTCATTTTGGGTTCTGAAATGAACGTTGGTGAACCTGACCTTACATTAACCCTTTTGAATGCATCATTCAAAGTCTCAACTGGCATCTTGCCTTTTGCTTTCAAAGTAGCCTCCTTCTGTTTAGTGTCTGATTTCACAGTCTTACTCGTGGAATCAGGATCACTAACTAGAGGAGTAGACACCACATGATCCTTAATTGAGTTGTTATTGATAGGTCTATATTTTGTATTCAAAAGGATCTCATGTGGTGGTGGCACGACTTTGTATCCCAAACTTTCCCCATTGTTTCGTTCTTTCACTAAGTTCTGTACTATGTGAGAAGAACTAGCCCAATTATGCAGTTTTTGTTTTAATGAATTAACCTCGACTTCCAAAACTGCTTTCTCCTTTTTGGTTTCTTCTAATGAATTTAAATAAAAATTTATATCATTAGATTGTTTTAAGGCAACAACCTCGGTTTCCCTTAGTTGTTTACCTAAAAGTTCTATCTTTTCTTTAAAACTGCACTCATTTTGTTTTAATATACGATTAGCTTCAGTGCAGAGTTGTACGTCATTTACTAAGTTATCATTGTGTTCTAATAACCTAGCAAATTTTAGATCAATGCTTTCCCCAAACTTTTTACATTTAGAACAATCATGTTTATTAAATAATTGATCTAAGGAACTTACCTGTGAGGAGTCAGTTGAATCAGCCATCAATGTAGAGGTTGACTCTTCTGTTGTTGGAGTTTCTGAACTTGTTGCTCTGAGCTCTTCCTCAATCATGTGATTTACCACGTTTACAGCTTCTTCTGAATCTAACATAGCTTGCTCAGCTGCAATATCACCTTCACTGGCAGACCCATCATCCAATGCTTCGACCCAAGCAATGTTTGATTCTCCAGGAGAGACAAATCGGAAGGACCAGTCTTGTCCTTCATCACCTTGAGCAGTTAGTGCCTTAGTCTCTTTACTTGAAGTACTAATTCCAACCATGTCTTTGTCTTGACGGTTGAAAGTAGGAAATGGGTTACCATTTCCCGTCTTCTTAGGCTTCACACATTCACGTTTAAAATGCCCCTTTTCACCACAGTTGAAGCAGGTGACCTGGGTTTTGTCGAAACCAAAAGTCGTATCTTTCGTGGCTACTAGATTCTGCCCCGTCTTCTTGACAAACTTTTTAGCTCGTCTAACTGCACTTGCTACAGCCCACATGATATCCATTCTTTCCAGCTCGTTCTCGTCAACCTGTTCGTAGTCTTCATCTGCAAGATGACAATTTCCGATCTTCCCAGCAACTAAACCATCATACGATTGAACCACTGCTGCTAGAAGATTCATATGCTCCTTTGCAACTTCCACTGTGACATTACCGAGATTCTCGGTCTTCAACTTCGTTGTATTGGCTTCAGGCACTATGTAGTGGGTTCCTGATGACCCTGACGTTTCTAGTCCTGAAGCAGTGGTTTGGGAAGGAGCCGCGGAACTGGACACGAACGCTGTTTGAAGTGGTGCTCCTGAACCAGTTGGAGTGGGAACTGAATTATATAGTGAAGGATTCTGAACGTAGATCCTTTCTTTGACTTGTACTTCATCCTCAGTTCCTCCTCCCTTACATTCAAGATGAAGTCATTTATGTCCAACGTAGTAAGTATGTCGTTTTGTCTCAAGTTGGACACAAATGAATCCCATTTCGCAAGCAAACCATCTGCAAAGCTTGACACTTTATCTTCCATAGACGTCATTACACCATGAGTGTGTAGCTCACTCATAAGATGGTAGAACCTGTCGATGATGTCATCCAAGCTCTCGTTTCCTATAGGAGAGAAGTTATCGAACTCCTTCTTGAGAGCATTTGCCTTTAGTGCCTTTAATGTTGCGTTTCCTTTGTATCTTTTCTCCAATGCATCCCATAACTTTTTGGCCTGCTTGTTCTCAGAAAATTGGTGAAAGATGTCTTTCGGGATTGACTGAGTCAGCAGAGCATTAACTTTCTTCTCAACATTGTAGTGAATCTTATGAGCCTCGCTCATTCCACCCAACGTCAACTTTACTCCATTTGCACTTACTGGTACTGTGTAACCAGTCTCTATAGAAGTCCAGAGATTTGGGTCCACTCCATTTAGTTAAATCTCGAACCGCTGTTTCCATTGTGGATAGTCATCCAACGTTATAAGCTTCGGCGGTTTATTGTGATTTCCAACCTCATTCTCCAGAAGCAGAAGGTTCTGGATGCGTGAGTCCTTCCCGGCAGTAAACGCTGAAAACTGATCTTCCATTGTATGAACTTTGTACTTTGAGAACAGGACAACTTCAAACGTGTGAATGAACAATGCGTATGGATCACTCGTGCGAATGAAGAGTGCGAATGAATTCAATCGTGCGATTGGATTCAGTCGTGCGTATGGACAAGGCGAATGGACTCAAACGACTGAAGTGGTTCAGTCGTGTGAATAAAGGATGCGATTGGGGTTCAGTCGTGCAGATGGAGTGTGCAAATGGGTTCAGTCGTACGAATGAGCTATTCGTGCGACTGAAGGCTGCTGTGTTTGAAAATTTGAATTTTTGACACTTAGACACAAATTACGATTTACCCAGAAACCCTAATCTGCCGTATGATGAAAAACTTCAACTTTAATGCCTGGAAACGACGAAAAACACCCGTGGACTCAAAAAGATGACTCTTTTGAGTTAAAACGTGAGTTTTGACACAATTCTAATTGAATCAAACGCATAATCAAGAGCCAAAGCTATGATACCACTTGTCAGGACCGTGTACGTACGGAGTACTAACTGATTCTGCGTTTATACCTGATCAAATAGTGCGGAATCCTATTTGATTGGCGATCCAATCAGTGAGAACAATTACCCGATCGATATATGATTGAAACTAAACGATATGAACAAATAGAGATTGACCAAGAATGATCTATGAACTTGGACCGGCTGTTTGGGACATTCTGGACGGCTAGGGTTCTTGTGTTTTCAATTATTGTGTTTTTCCACGAATTAGGTGGTATTTATAAGTTAGGGGTTTTCAATCGTACGATTGAACCATTAGCATGGTTCAGTCGTGCGACTGAATCATGCGATTGATCCATACGCACGATTGAAGGTTCAGTCGTGCGACTGAGTCAATCTTATGTCTCATTCGTACGACTGATCCAATCTCCTGGTTCAGTCGTGCTACTGGTCCATAAGCATGATGTATTCATGCGTATGGTCCATTAGTATGGTCCATTCGTATGAAGACTCATCCGACTAGGTTGAACATATTTCTCAATCATTATTGACTAAGAGCTATGCACAACAACCTCAAACCTATATAATATGGTCATACATATACATTATACTTCAACACAATAATAATGTGAAATAAATAAACATTAATAAACATCAATCACATATTATATTTAATTGAACCATTTCATTACATATGTGTAAGACATTAAAGACTTTTACATTTAAGCTCATAAACTAGGAACATATGCATCTACAATACATTGTGTTACATTCAACACTATAAGTTTTAAAAAATACATTCTTGCAAGTATATCATTGTTTACTTCTAATTGTAAACACAATAATATATAACAAGTGTATGTAATCTATACAAATAATGACAAAAATAACATAAAATGATCTAAAATGTAAAACATGATAATAAATACATACAACAAATGATTTAAAATATATGACAAAATGAACTGATATTTGACACAATGAACGTAAAAGACATAATGAATTGATGTATTCAACAGATGACCAAAATCTAAACAATAAAAGAACACATGTCAATCCCACATTTTTTTAAGAGTTTTTATATTAAATATTTTTAGTATAACCTTATCCTTTATGTTATTTAAGTAATTTTATTTCCTTATCTTTTCAAATCCAGATCCAGATCTTCCTTATTACCATCCATATCTTCTACTTTCTTGCTCTAACTTTAAACAGATGCCACTCTAAGTTTATTTGGTGATCGAGCTATAAGATCATATATCTATGTTAATATGTCTTTTTCTTGATTCCATGGTGCATAACCAAGTTTACTAATATGTGTTGTATATGGTATTATTTCTATATTTTCTCAAATCCCAACTATCCCTAGACAATTATATAATTAAAGATCGGGAAGCTTTAAATTTTTTCATGGGGTGTGCGAATCATGGGTTGGAACCATGAAATCGTAAAACCAGCCCATCAGACCTTTACAAGCAAAACATGTAGTTATAAGGTTTTGCTCTTGCACTGTACTTTTTTTTATCATTTACTGTTCGGTTCCAAGTCCAAAACGGGTATGTTCAACATGGAATATGTGAGAACCTTTAGGAATATATATATACGTGTATATACCCGCCACAACATAATCAGCGCATGTACCATGCCGTGTAGTCCCTGCTCATATAGTTGATATGCTTCAGGACACACAGGCCAGGGTCACTAGGATGGACGACCGGCTCACGCGTATTGAGGATATGATGGAGTGGGTCATATAGCACATGATCGTAGATTATGCGGCATCCGGTACGCCATTGTTGTCACAACCACCCAGACGGTTAGGGCATGACGATGCTAGCACCTCTGGCGTGGACGGGTCAGGTCAAGCCAGAGATGCTGACATGGCGGGTTAGATAGATATTTTGTTTGTATTTTGTTCATTTTGTATGTATAAACTGACTGGGTGGTGAGAATGATATTCTCAGTTGATGTGAATCAACTAGGATCGAATATGATGATTGAGTCAGTGAATATATTGCGGAATGATATAATCACGGATCATTGAATGCTAGAAAATACTCATAAATGCTTTGTATTAATGATGGTGAAAAGTTACAATGAATACTAGGGTTTAGCAAGATACAGTAACAAGACACCACTAAAACATATGACTATCGAAGATGCTAATATTCTAGTTGTCCCAAAAGTAGGGTTTTATATTCTATTTATAGGCTGACAAAAGGCCTTTACAAAATGACTAAAATACCCTTGTATTATACATCAAAAAACTAGTTTAAGTACAAAAGCCTTCATCAGTATTTTCTTCTGTTCATCCGCATTAACTAATGCGGATGTGTTGGTCTTCATCAGCATTTCTTTTGTGGATGAACAAATGCGGATAAACAAACACTCATGCGCATTTGTTGCTGATCATCCGCATTAGTAAATGCGGATGTACAAATACTTGACGGCATTTGTTCGGCTGTCCGCATTTGTTAATGCGGAAGAACAAATACTTGTCAGTATTTGTTCAATGGTCATCCGCATAAACAAATGCAGATAGCCGACACTTGTCTTCTTCTTTCTGCAGATTTTTCATCCGCATATTTTCTTAGACTTGGGGAGAATTCCAGCAGAGCAACCATCAACCACCACTTGAATTGGCATGTATGATCCTTTCAGGGTCCAACACAAACTCGTTGTTTTTATATATGTAGTTTTAGTTATAATGCTTTTGTTGTATTTATGATGACTTCTATATTTGCTTGTGTTTGTTTGGTTGTTTGTAATAGTAATTATATACAATGTTTGTAATTTTTATAATGTACGAACCAACTTGTTATGTAATTGCATATAATGTTTATGATAATTTCTATATCAGTTTTTATATATAAATTCGTAACATCACAAAAACACAAACACGTAATATGATAAAATAAAAAACACAACCGATGTTTTTGATAATGTCAAAATTCATTTTTAGGGTTTTCGACGAGACTAAGCAATTACGATCAAACCGAAAAATACTAGTAATATGATAAAATAAAAATAAACACAAAACACAAATTGTAATATGAAAGATACTCGTTATTATGTCACGGTTTGCCCAAACACAACTGATGTTTATGATAATATCAATATTCGTTTTTATGATTTTCGACGAGACTAAGCGATTACGATCAAACCGAAAAATACTCGTAATATGATAAAATAAAAATAAACACAAAACACAAACTTGTATGTCACGATTAGGTTCCATCGTGTGACAAAATAAAAATAAACACAAACTGTTATGATTAAAAAATATTAAACTTTAAACACAATATGTCACGGTTCGCTCAAAATGTGACATATACACCACCACCAAAACCCTAAAACCCAACTCTAAAAAAACACCATCTCACTCTCAAAACACACTCATACTCCAATAATTAACCCAATTCCGATGTGTTAAAACATTCTCTAAAGATCAAACGTCACGGTTCGGCCAAACCGTGACGGTTACTTTCTACACTTGACCTAACGGTCACGGTTAAACCAAACCGTGACATTAGGTCGGGTTTTCTCCAAAATTTCTACGGTACGCCTAAAATTCCTTTTTTTTCGGTATGCCGCTCCGCGAGCTAGGATAAAATGATCGGATTTCCTTTTCCTATATATAAGACTGTAGAGAGATATTAATTATCTCCCTAGATAGATCAACTAACTAATAAAAATAATTTAAAAATATATTAAGTTTTGTGGATAACATAAAAATTTGTCTCTAGAAAAGTAATACGGAAGTGAAGTGGGTACACCATGGTCCACGTACGGACCCACTACATTAATTTCGGAATCTCTACTCTTCTTAAATGAAACGCCATCAACGCTTTCTTTATTCACCGCCACCACCACCACCACTCCGTCTCCTCCGTTGGTGGGTGTCTCCGGCAACCTCCGCCGGTAGCAACCAAGATGGGGCAAGGCCTTAGCTGCAGAATCCAAGATGAACATGAGCTCTTCACCGCGGTTCAATTTGGGGATTTGGAGACTCTCAACACCCTTTTGGATAAACATCCTAATCTTATCAGGCAAACTACTCTCTATGATCGACATTCTGTTCTTCACATAGCTGCTGCCAATGGACGGATCGAGGTTCCTACTTTCTTGTTTCTTGATTTATATGTTCTATGATTCATGTGTGCTTTTGATTTTGCTTGTCTGAGTTTGACCCGTATTTGTTATGTGATTTTATTCAGATTGTTTCTATGCTTTTGGAGAATCGATCAGTCAATCCTGATTCTTTGAATCGTCACAAACAGGTGTGTTGGTTGTTCTTGTTCACAGTTACACTCTTTTCTGTTAGATCAATCTGAAGTATCAAACTGATGTTTTTGTATTCAATAATGAATGTTAGACTCCGTTGATGCTAGCTGCAATGCACGGGAAGATCTCTTGTGTTGAGAAGCTCATTCAAGCTGGGGCTAATGTACGTCATCAGTTTCATCCATTTCTTTTCATTTATCAGCCCCAAATATAACCATTTAAGATAAGATTGCCTAAATTTATATTAAAGATGATTTGTATGTGTAACATTGATTGTCCAAAGTAGCAATTTTTTGTGATAGTACTTAAATTTGTCAGATTCTGATGTTTGATTCATTAAACGGAAGAACATGCTTGCACTATGCTGCTTATTTCGGGCACTCTGATTGTGTCCAAACCATTCTTTCCTCTGCCCGGACCTCCCACGTATCGGTTTCATGGTGTGCATCTGCCTTTTTACTTCATATATGCATTCCTTTTTATCAAATCAAAAATTTTCCCCAAATTGTAGCTTCAGATTTCATTCAATTGAATTGGGCATTTCAAACTACAGGGGTTTTTCACGATTTGTGAATATAAGAGACGGAAAAGGGGCAACACCGTTGCATTTGGCTGCCCGTCAAAGACGCCCCCAATGTGTTCATTTACTCCTTGACAATGGAGCTCTTGTTTGTGCCTCCACTGGTGGATATGGGTACTAGTTGTTTCAACGAATTGGTGTGTGATTTGTATGATTTTTCTTTCTTCTTTGTTAAATTAATCTTCTTTTGCAGTCTTCCTGGTAGCTCTCCACTTCATTTGGCTGCAAGAGGGGGTTCAATGGATTGCATCCGAGAACTATTAGCATGGGGTGCTGATCGACTTAACAGAGATGCATCAGGGTAATCTTTTTCATAAACATTAAGTGATTAAATGTTATGGTAGTTAAAGGGCTGACCGAAAATGTTGGATCTGCTATTAATTTTCTTTATATATAATGCAGGAGAATACCATACCAGGTTGCTTTAAGACATAAACACAGAGCATGTGCCGCTTTACTGAACCCTTCGTCTGCAGAGCCGCTAGTGTGGCCATCACCATTGAAATTCATTAATGAGCTTAATCAAGATGCCAAAGCTTTGTTAGAGCAGGCTCTAATGGAGGTTAACAGGGAAAGGGAGAAACATATTTTGGAGGCTTCGGGCTTCGTGGTGTCATCTCCAGCCCATTCTGATGCTACCGACATAGATGATAACAGCTCAGAGGTAACTCGTGTATAAATTTGTATTTTTACTGTTACTTACTGTAATGGTTGTTTAAAACTGATTTAGTATAGTCGTTTAAGTCGAAATGATAGTTTTTCAATGTTATAATTTGATATAATCCTCTACAAGCGTAACAATTTAAATAATCCACGTTGTTGGATTATTATAATTTGGAGTGGACATAGTTGACTTTTCACTTTCATCAGGAGATATTTTTGTTTGAATTAGTCTAGACGAAATATAATTTTCACAACTAACTTTTAAAAATTCATATTTTGGCAATTTGCAGGCCAGTGACTCACAATTATGCTGCATATGTTTTGACCAACTATGCGCGATTGAGGTTCAAGATTGTGGTCACCAAATGTGTGCTCAATGCACACTCGCTTTATGCTGCCACAACAAGCCCGACCCGACAACAGCAACCCTACCTGCACCCATCTGCCCCTTTTGCAGAAGCAATATTGCACAATTAACAGTTGTCAAAGTCAAAGTCAAGCCTGCTGACCAAGAACTCGACCTTTATTCTTCTACTAAACAGCGAAAATCAAGAAAATCTCAGAACTTGAGCGAGGGAAGCAGTAGCTTTAGGGGATTATCAGCTGTACCCTCGTTTGGGAGAATTATGGGCCGTGGTTCTGGTCGGATCTCTATTGACCATGACTGTGATAAACCTTGAAAATTGAAGTATTAGCTGAAGAATAGTCCGAGCTGATGAGCATGTGTATAGCAACCTGTCCTCGAATATGTTCTTGAATTGGATTTGTTTGTTGTGCTACTTAAGTAAAAGATTGCATGGGAGTCTTTGTTTAGTTGTTTAAAAAATGTTTTATTTTTTACTATAATTTTACCAGAGGGTAGACAATTCAAAATTCATCTATGTAATTCTATAATGGAAAATGGTGAGAGGTAGATTGAACCCCACCTTTTCATGGTTATGAAGTCAGTGTGTGATGGCTTATAAAATCATAAAGTAATTTTGTTTCTGTATATTTATTACATTTTGTCATCATGTATTTGTCTACCGGCTTGTATAAAGTTTAAAATGGGTCCTAACCGGATTGATGGGTTAGACTTGTAAATTATAAACTTATACACTTACAACGGGATATGACCTGCGTATTAAATGGATTAGAACTTTAGAAGGTTCAAATTAAATATGACACTTTTATAAATAAGTTAAAAACAAACAACCCAAAGTATGTTATTATGTTAATGTTGGTATAATATTATGACAAAAAAATTTCCAACCCTATGTAAAGAGTTTTTAGAAGATACAAACATGAAAAAATGCAGGAATTATGTGTGATTATTTATCTAAACATGCTGAACAAAGTTCATAGTTTACTATAAATTAAGGTGGAGATTAAATTAAAAGGGCAATAGCTAAAATAATTTCCCCACGTCATCAAACTAACTATTAAAAAAAAATTAATAACTTTTGACATCTAAAGTCAAGCAAAGTATGATGATTCATGCTGTTCTAAATAGAAAATTATTATAATTGATGATGAAAGGATTATTATCTATTATATAAAGGTTTGTTTTTGGAAAACAAGTTAAGAACTAAAAAATTTCATAAAACATGCATGTATACATCTCTTCATTGAAAAACTTAGCATCAGGCTATTGGATGTGAAGGTCGCTCCATGGCGCACATGGTGACCTGTATCGGGGGTGACTGTGAATATCGTGTCGCTTCTTTCACTGCTGACTTATACTCCATGTTATGTGCCGCTTTGCACCTCCCCGCCATTTTAATAATTAAAAAAAGAGTTCTAAAAGCTGCCATTATATAATGGCTAAGTAATTTGTATAACGGCTATCAAGTAAAACAAAGTATTTTATTTAATTTTAAATGTAAATAACCATTACAGTTTGACATTTTTGTCACCAAATATTGTTAAATTCTCTTTACTTTCTTCTATTACTATCTCAAAATTAGGGATGAGTTTGGTACCATACCTGTACCGAACCAGTATCGGTACCGAAAGTACCTTTTCCCGAATTTGATAAAAAAACGAGTACCAGTACCGGTACTGATTTTTGTATAGGGGTACAGGTACCGGTACCGGTATGGTACAGGTATTTCGGCACCCGATACCTCTTTAGTACCCGTTACCTTCAAAACGTTATTTTGTTAGGCTTGCTGCATGGTGCATGTTTAGTTACGGTACCCAGCACCTGTTTTTGTACTCGTTACCCAATACATGTTTGATACCCGATACATCAAAAAGTTTATAATAACTAAACAAAAATAAAATATCAAAAAGGATCCACATGTCCAACAAAAATAGTAATATCAACAATTCCACACATTATTACCACTCATCAGTTGTGAAGCAACACTGACAAAAAAATAGTAAATTTTTTTACTTTATGGTGATTAGTTTTACCCCAAAATAATAAACACCAATAAAATCAATACTAATACCAAAAGTTTCAAAATACCAAAAAAAGTTAATATTCAATTTGATCACTATGTTGTCCCTCATTTTTCAAAATAGGCTATTCGGTTTCAGGTACTATTGGGACTATACGAGACTTTTGGGTAAAGTACCAGTACCGGTACCGTCCGTTACCAATCTCAAAATATAAGAAAATCAAGTACCGGTACCAGTAACTTATACATATTTTCGGTACCAGCTGGGTACCAGTACCGGTACAGGTACGGGTACTGGGTACCAATGCTCATCCCTACTCACAACTAGATCCAAACAACTTACATAACTCATTTCAAACCCATTCCAAATCGAAGGGTATAGGCTAATAGTTGGCCTGCCGATTTGATGCAAGTCCCCTTATTTCGTAGCTCCACAATACAAACAAATTCAACAAAAGCCAACAGTTAGCCGATTCACAATTATTATTTTTTTGGTATTGTTTGGTTAGGGTTTTTTTTAATTTTAATTTTAATTATGTAATATTTTTATTATTAAAGAATGGTTTTAATTAATTTTAATTGGTAGTATTTGATTTTGCATTAATTTTATTTTTTTTATCTATTTTGTACTATTTTTAAATTAAACCTTTGTATTAGAAAATGAAGAGAAACATATAGGGTCCACTTCCTTAAAGCATTCACATCTCATCCTTTATTTTTATATTTAGAGTTAATTACGCAAATGGTCCCTATGATTTATAGAAAGTAACAGGTTTGGGTACTAAGACTTTTTTGTAACATGTTAGGGTATTGTGTTTTAAATTTTGTAACGAGTTAAGGTACTAAGACTAACAAACGTTAAGTTTTCTGTTAAATTTAAGTGAAATGACTAAAATACCCTTTAATGAACTATTTTCATAAATCTATATATCTCTTTTATCCAGGGACCATTAGTGTAATTACATATAACTATTAAAAACCCAACCCCCTTCCCTTTCAGCCACCATCACCACTATATACCTACTACCACCACCATCTACCCACCGTCGCCACCACCCAACCCTTCTGCCCATCATCCACCACCAAACACACACGAAGACTACAATCACCACCATCTAACCGCAACAACCACCATTATCGAATCATCACCACCATCGTAACATTACCATCACCGTCACCACATCAAAACCATCACTACATTATCATTCATTACCACCATCGCAGCAGCACCATCACTGTCATCCCCATATCCACCATCAAACCATCAACATCATCTCACTAAATCCACCTACCCTTTCTCTTGTTAAACCCAAAAATACCCCCAACCCACCCCAATTCCATCTCCCTCCTACTCACATTCAGATCACCATCACCACCACCACTAAACCATCGTCATCGCCCACCATCAACTGGCCGGTTGCACCATTTCTTCTTCGACCACACCACCACAACCAGATCCAAACACATCGGTGGTTCCCCCCACCTCTCGTGACTTGTTTAAAACCCTAAAACCCAAATTAAGCATGACCTAATTGGAAATTCTTGGCAGTAGTGGTGGTTAACAGGAGATGAATCGTAGATGGTTGTGAATCCAAGGATCGTCAACAGGAATTATCAGTGTGAATCGATGACAAGTCAACGTTTGCGGAATTAACGTTGATTTGGTTTAATTGTGTTTAAACAACTTTAAATATCAATGAAATATCAAGAACACACGTAACAAAACACAATTAATGATTAATCAGTATTTTATTATAATGTGTTGATGATTACAAAAGAATTGAATGTACGATATCAAAGAATGCTATGATGTTGTGTATGCTAAAGTTGATCGGAAGACTTTTGATGATTGTTGTATTGCTATTACTGTTCTCAATCAATCAATCGTCTAACTCAATCGTATTTGAATCGAAACCTAGGATCCATATTTATAGACAGAGGTGTTTTAGTTATAGGAAACACCGGATCTCTTGGGATTTGATTTGTTTCTGTTAAGGAATCATCGGATTTCTCGGGATTCGCATAACCGCCTTGTTGACTTGTTGACTTGTTGACTTATACCACTTGTATAATACGTGTTTGGACTCCGCAGGAATATTGTCTTCAGTAATAATTTGTTCTTCCGTAGGTAATGTTCTTCCGAAGGTATTGTTCTTCCGAAGGTATTGTTCTTCCGAAGGTATTGTTCTTCCGAAGGTATTGTTCTTCCGAAGGTATTGTTCTTCCGAAGGTGACTTGTTCTTCCGAAGGTATCTTTGTGTTCATCCGTAGAAGATCTTTGGATGTATAATTACTTGTAAGAAATATATCTACGGAAGAACAAAATGTTCATCCGTAGATGTTTCTTACACTTGGTCAATTTCACAAATTGACCAATTATACTTTTTGTTCCTGCAACCATACATAAACCAACACATATATAAATGGGTTAACCTATATATTTAATGCATACACAATAATAAAATACAAAAGTTCTTTACAGATATTAATTCAAGTACTAAGACTATACATAATGACTAGATCTACTGATTCTAGACCTAACAATACTCCCCCTTAGGCTTAGATACTTGCAATCAGTTCTTCAAAACTGCAAGATCCTTGATTCTGGCAATCATTTTGTTGTAGAAGTAAGAAACAGCAGTCTTTTGATCATCATACTTGTAGTTGATCTTCATCTTGTTGATCTTCTTCAGAGTCTCATAGCTGATTCTAGAACATCTTCCTCTGTAGTGAGTGTGTCTAACACCTTGTTGTTATTCATCACTTCTAGCTCATCTTGTTCTGAGATTCTTAGTTCTATTACTTCATCAAAAGTTGTTCCCTTCAGCAGTCCAGCATTAAATCTTCTTCTTTTGTATGCTTTGGCATGTACTTTGTCAATTACTTGAATCACATGGACATGCAGGAACAGATCATTTTGTGCTTTTTCATCAGTCAGCTTGGGGAAGAATTTGTCATTAAGGTATGAGGTGTAGCTGGGATGAAGTAGTTTGATTTCCACAGGATCAAAGATCCTGATCTTGTCAGCTTTCTTGTTCTCAGCATTTCTCAACAGGACCAACTCTTTTGTCTTCTCAACATATCCCCATTCAGTGATTGGGTATGTGAATTGAGTCCCTTCAATGCATTTAAGTGCTGCTTTGTTTTTGTTGTTGTAGCCAACCCTCTTCAAGAATTCATCATCTACATGTTCTGAGGCATTGGACTTGAATCTTTTGAGCCCTTTGATTCTCTTTTGATGTTCTATATCTTCTCTTTTAGCTTCTATAAGCACATCATCTTTAAACTTTGTCTTCAACTTTCCTACTAGGGTTGAGAAATCTCTTCATCTAGGGTGAATTAGATAATTGCTGATAATTAAGCTTTGAAGATCTTTGATGTCATTCTCTGGCAGACTCACCACTGAGAGTATATCATGGAAGTATTCAACTCTTCCAGATGTTCTTTTAATAATGGGACAATCCCAGTCTGGATCATATTTCCAGGCCATGATCCTGTTTTCTTCTACAGAGCTGGGAGTTGTGAGGTGATCTATCAGTTGAATTAGAGTGGATTTTTGCTCAGTTATCTCTCTAACTGCAGTCCCAAGTGGCCATACTTTGCCGGGTATAACTTCTCTTGGCTCTCTAATCAATTTCTCATTTCCTTTGTGCTGATCTTTAGGTTCAATTGTTATAGGTCCAGCAGGAAGTTTGCTTTGTTGCTCATAAGATGGATGTGGAGCTTCAGTTCTGAATTTTACTCCAGTATATAGCTCAGCTTTCATCACATGTTCCATCATCCTTCTGAGTTCCCCTACTGATCTTCCTTTAAGCTCATGAGGTTTGTAATTATGTCCTTGTAACCAACAAGTCATGTTGTATTTGCTCAGCTTGGCTGTGTCACAATGTCCCAACTCCTTCTTTGTTTTCTGAATTGATTGAAAGGTGCTGAAGGCTTCATAATCACAATTTAGAATCATAAAGCATGCAAGCTCAAATTCTTTTAACAGGTTCTTCATCTCTGTCATGTTTAGTCTCTCAACCATGTCATAAGGGAAACCATGGTTTATAAGTGTCATGAACATGGTTGATTCAGGCCTCTCTTCAAATATGTCACTTGTAGTCAGAAGATCATCAGCCTTTAAGACTTCTTGTTTTGGTGGAGAGTCTTCTTTGATTAATTCTTCCCACTCTTTATCACTTTCATCTTCCTTTTGAGAGATGGGCTTCTCAGTAGATAAATCTACGGAAGGGGTGTGTTCAGGAGAAGTCAGCTTTTGTTTCTTTGAGACACTTTCATTAATAGTTGGCTTCTTCTCATCAGTACCAAGGTACTTTCTTTTCCTTGAGTACAGGATCATTTCTTTTGATGTCTCAGGACATTGTTTTGTTTGAGCAGTTGAAGCCTTAGCATGAGATTCCAATGAACTGATCTTCAATTTAAGTTGCTCAATCTCTTCTTCTTTTCTCTTTATAATATTTGACTGAGCAGTCATAGTGCTAGACACTTGTTCAAATTTCTTCATGATCTTTTCTTTTTCTTTCTTCTCAGACTCAGCTGACTCTTTAAGCTCAGCTTCCTTGTCTAGCAAAGCATCAATGACTTCTTTATCACTTTGAGCATCTTCTCTCAGTCTTTTTATTCTTGCTTGCTGTCTTATCAATTCTTCATCCTTTTCTTTTATCATTCCCTTCAGCTCTTGTATTCTTTTCTTTCTTTTGTTTGATTTGAGTACCAGCTTGTTGTACTCAGCAACCAGATAGCTCTTGCTCACAGGAATGTCACATCACTTAGATCATCTTCATTATAAGCAATAACATCAACATGATCTGCTGCTGCATCTACTTCCTGATGCTGAGACTCAATCTCATCTTCTTTAACTTCCTCATGATCAACACTTGCTGAGCTTGACCTTGGTTCAGTGGCTTGATCTACATGCTCTTGAGGAGTTTGTTGTTGTTGATGATCAGTCACTGGAGATACTTGTTCAGTTTCATTTGAATGCACAGGGGATTCAGTCTTGGATAATGACAGTTTAACTGTACTTGCTTCTGAGACTAATTCTGTCTCCCCAGTGTAGATGCTCTCAGTAGCTGAATTTGTAGGTTGTTGGTAAAGTTGCATCTGAAGCTGATTTGGTGATTGGGGTTGAATGGGAGATATTGGTTCAGTATTTTGGCTGGCTGGTGATTGTGGTTGGGGTGTTTGTTGTTGTTGTGGTGATAGATGGAGGATTGGAGAGATAGGTTCTGTATTTTGGCTGTGAGGAGATTGTGGTTGAGGTGTTTGTTGTTGTTGAGGTGATGTTTCTGGTGAGGGAGTGTCTTGAGCAGAGCTGGTTGCAGAGTTCTCTTCATCAATTTCCCAAACAAGCTCTTGAGGTATGTCTGCATTAGCATCAATCACATGAGCAAACATGTCTATGTCACCTCCTTCATATTTCCCTGAGATTTTGTTCAGCACAGATCTGCCAAGGTGTGCTTGGATAAACACACCACCCTCCACAGATGTTCCAGGCAGGTCTGCATTAATGATGAGCTGAATGAATCTTGGAAACATGTACATCTTATCAGCCTTCTGTACTCGAATGTGATCACACAAACAATTGAAGATGTACTTTGAATAATTGTATGTCCTTCCCTCAAAGATGCCAATGATACCAGATGATATATGTCTTGAAAATCTGTCAAGCCCAGATTTTCTGTTTGACATACACTTCAGATAAGTGTGACACAAAAATCTGTATGGCTTACAGAGTCTTCCCTTCTTAATTTCTTCTTTTTCAAAGTCTCCATCATACCCCATTAAGAGAAAAACTTTTTCTATGTATTCATTTTCAAATACATCAGGGTGTCCAGCTTCAACATCTCCTAGTTCTAGAACCCTTCTTATTGTTTGTTCATCAATTCTCAGCCTTCGATTCTTAACTTCTGCAATAATGCCTTCACCATCTTCTTCTATGTGTGCAGAATTCCAGAAATCACTGATATGAGTGCGATAAATCGTCTGCTCTGCTGATAGGGCATAGAATATCCTCGATCTTCTCAGATATCTATAATTTCTTGGCATCCTTCTGACACAGGATCGTCAGGGTTTAAGAAAGCACACACATTATGTTCTTTTGCGAATCGTTGATCCATCTGTTCATAAGAAAAGACTTCGTTAGAATCACATTATTGATATGAGAATACGAACAGTTGTGAGATAAAACAAGAATCAACTGGTTCATTCTTGATGATTACGACATTTTTTACCTTAATAAACGCTGATTAAGAACACAAACTATATGTTTGCTTAAGGTTTTGATTTGATAAATTTTGAATGTTGAGGAAGTGGGAAAAGTTTTGTTGAGTGAGATTTTCTAGGTCTGAAAAAGTGAACGAAAAAGTGAATAATGAATTTGACAAGTCAAACCTCATTATTTATACCCTCAGACATATTAATTTTCTCTGATTTATTAAGTGGGTCCCACATTGTATTCTTCCGTAGAAGTAATTTCTCATTAATTAAGTGGGATCCACAATTTACTCTTCCGTAGAACATCTACGGATCAACAACTTCTGCTGATGTGAAATTGTAATCATTAAATTATTGATCTTTATTCATCCGTAGTTTACCAATCTACGGATAAACATTAAGATTGATTTCCACACAGTATCTTCTGCTGATGCACCGAAAATATTGTTGTATGTATGGCCCAAATCCATTGGTTAGACCATTTATTGCTTTAGGACCTCGTTGGCTTTGTATACATGACAATTTAGTACAAGAAAATTTAAAATAGAGATTTTACTAAAAATTTTCATGTATCCAACAGCTAAGATGATGCTCAGATTTCAATTTCTTCAAATTGATAATGATATAGACATTTGCTGCTGATTGAGATGCTTTTTCATGAATTCTACTCCCCCTAAATTTGTGATTAATGAAGAACTTAAGCATTTATCATAAATTTCTTTAAGAGGAATAACATGAATTTGAACTATATGATAATGATCAGATACACATAGGATGGGATCATACTATAATGCTAAACCTCTTCCTGATGAGTTATGTTGTTTATGTGATACAAGAACAAGTTCTGATTGCAAGTATATTGTCCATATAAATCCATACAAGAGCTCATGTATCAACTAGGCATGCTGTTTATCATGTTTTCATATGTTTTTGAAATAACTGTTATGGGCTTCACATTCAATTCACAAAGGTTTTGTCCTCCCTTTGCAAGTCAAATCATCACTTTTTCACACTTAAGACTATGTACTTTAAGTTATAATAGCTATCTTGAGATGTATTTGGCATCTCATTGATGCAATGTTGATAAAGCTCAAGATAATATACAGTTGATCACTTAGGATTCTTTTGAGAGCTTTAGATATGATCATCATCAGGTCACCAGGTCTTTACTCACGTAAAACAGAGGTGCCTTTAACCCAGGTCTTTGTTCACACAAAACAGAGGGATGATGAGGATCATGATCTTTTCACCTTTTGTAACTGATATTCAGTATGGTGATCATACACCCAGGTCTTTGTTCACACAAAACAGAGGGAGTATGATTTGCAAAGATAGATAGTATAAAGTGTTTTACATAGTGTGTTTAGATGAATGATTTGATCACATTAGGATAAGACTCACTTTGTTTTCTCAAAATGAAGTTTCCCCAGACAATTATTATAGTATTATGTTTTGCATGCACTCAGGTTTGTTTCCACTCAAGATGAACCTACTCACATATCAAGAAACTTGCTGAGATATATTGTTATTTGTTTATTCAGGAATAGGCAAAGCTATAGTGTACTATCATTTCCCATGCATATGTCATACTGATGCATTATTACACACAGCATGTTGTTTGTTTAGACTTGATTAATCTAAGTTAATCATACTAGAGACTCAATCAGAAAATTAAATCTGACTGAATCAAAGGCTTTAGTGAATAAATCAGCAAGCTGATTTGATGTATCCACTTTGACTAACTTAATCAATCCCTTTTCTGAGCAATCTCTCAGAAAATGATACCTAATCTCGATATGTTTTGTTTTACTATGTTGCACAGGATTAGCAGTGATAAACATAGCAGCAGAATTGTCTATATAGATTGAGGTTTGAAGAAAGTTGTAACCATAGTCAAGCAATTGGTTTTGTAACCAAAGTACTTGAGAGCACCCAGCTGAAGCAGCAATGTACTCAGCCTCAGCTGTGGATACAGAAACATTTGTTTGTTTCTTGCACTGCCATGACACTAGCCTGGGTCCAATGAATTGACATCCACCGGTTGTTGATTTTCTATTGCTGTTACATCCACCATAGTCACTGTCTGAGTATGAGTAGAGTGTAAAGTCTCCATCCTTGGGATACCATAGACCAAGTCCTGGTTTTCCCTTGAGGTATCTGAAAATTCTTTTGACAGCATTGAGATGTGACTCCTTTGGATCAGATTGGTACCTAGCACATACACACACAGCAAACATAATATCAGGTCTACTGGCAGTTAAGTACATAAGTGAACCTATCATAGATCTAAATAATTTTGATCAATAGATTTTCCAGTGGGATCAGGAGCAATCTTATCAATTGTTGATGCTGGTGTTTTGCATGAGGATACTTCAGCAAGATTGTATTTCTTCAGTATTTGATGTATGTATTTTTCTTGATTGATGAATATTCCATCTGCTTTTGATGAACTTGAAGGCCAAGGAAGAATGTTAATTCACCCATTGAGCTCATCTGAAATTCAGATTTCATCAGCTCTTCAAAATTCACACACAATCTCTTATTAGTTGATCCAAATATAATGTCATCAACATATACTTGAACTACTAAGAGATCTTGATGTTCTTGTTTGAGAAAGAGTGTCTGATCAATAGTTCCTCTTTTGTAGCCATGCTTGAGTAAGAAAGATGATAGTGTTTCATACCATTTTCTTGGTGCTTGATGAAGACCATACAAGGCTTTATCTAGTTTGTATACTGTGTGAGGATAATGAGGATCTTCAAATCGGGGGGTTGAGACACATAAACTTCCTCATCAATTTTCCCATATAAAATGCACACTTGACATCCATCTGATACACAGTAAATTTCTTATATGATGCATATGCCAAGAACACTCTTATTGCCTCAATTCTTGCAACTGGTGCAAAAACTTCATCATAATCTATGCCTTCTTCTTGAGTGTATCCTTGTGCTATCAACCTTGCTTTGTTTCGGACAATAATCCCTCTATCATCCAGTTTGTTTTTGTATAGCCATCTAGTTCCAATAGGATGTTGACCTTCAGGTAAATCAACAAGAGACCATACTTTTTGCTTTCTGAACTGTTGAAGCTCTTCTTGCATAGCTTCAATCCAGCTATTGTCTTTTAAAGCAGCTGTAATGTTTGGAGGCACCACTTGAGAAAGAAAACAGTTGAAGAGACAAAGGTTGGCTGTACCACTTTGGCTCCTTGTAGTCTCTTTTCAGGATTTCCAATGATATTGTCAAGTGGATGAGACTTATGAATTCTCATTGAGGGAGTTGACTCAACTGGAATAGATGATTCCAGATTAGTCATTTCCATTGCCTCTGACTGATTCATCTCATTTGAGAATTCAAGAAATAATCAAATTGAGTCTCTGTTGATTGAGCTACAGAAGTATCTGCAGTTGGATTTCGCTCTTCCGCAGGAACTTCTGCGGAAGCATTTTGGCTTCCGTAGGAACTTCTGCGGAAACATTTTGGTCTTCCGAAGGAATTCTCCGGATGTATGCTGATCTTCCGAAGGAACTTCTCCGGATGTATGCTGGTCTTCCGAAGGAACTTCTCCGGATGCATGCTGGTCTTCCGAAGGAACTTCTCCGGATGCATGCTGGTCTTCCGAAGGAACTTCTCCGGATGCATGCTGGTCTTCCGAAGGAACTTCTCCGGATGCATGCTGTTCAATTCCACATGTAATATCTGCTTCTGCTGAAGTATTTTCACCTGAAGATGGATGTATCCTTGGGGGATCAGCAGATAAAGTTACTTCAGTCATAATAAGGTGGAACAAATGGATAGCATACTTCATCAGATCCTGCATTGGTCAAATGATCATAGTTAAAAGATTTAGACAAAGCATCTATGTCAATAACCATGATGAACCTTTAACTGACTTAGTAAACACATTTTCATCAAAGATACATTAGGGGTCTTTCCACAATGTTATGTTGTGGATATACACTCTATATGATTTTGATGTTGAAGAGTATCCAACAAAAGAAACCATCATATGCTTTTTCTGAAAATTTTCCTAATGACTCTTTTATGTTCAAAACAGTTACTTGACATCCAAATACTCTTAGATATCCTATGTAAGGTTTCTTTTAAATAGGAGCTCATAAGGAGTTTTGTTATGTTCTTTGACAATTAATGTTCTGTTTTGAACATTGCATGCAGTATTCACAGCCTCAGCCCAAAAGGTAATAGGTAGTTGTGAATCAGCTAGCATTGTTCTTGCTGCTTCAATGAGAGTTCTGTTTCTTCTTTCAGCAACTCCATTTTGTTGTGGAGTCCTTGGTGCACTGAATTGTCTTGCAATACCTTTGCTCCTGCAAAAAGAATCTAGTTCAAAGTTGACAAATTCAGTACCATTATCACTCCTGAAAATTTTGACTTTGTATCAAGTTGATTCTCAATCTTGATTACAAAGTCCATTAATGTTTCTGATGTTTCACTCTTTTGTTTAAGAAAAAGACCCATGTAAATCTAGTGAAATCATCAACTATCACCAAACAATATTGCCTTTTTCCAATGCTCATTACATTGGTTGGACCAAAAAGATCCATGTGAAGCAATTTGAGTGGTGTAGTATTAGTATTGATTGTTTTGGTTTATGTGACACTCTGTGTTGTTTTCCTTTGTAACAAGAAGAACAATGAGTTGAGCAATGAAACTCTTTATTTGGCAATCCAATGACCAGGTCATGTTTCACCAATTTATTCATGTTCTTCATGTTAGAATGAACAAGCCTTCTATGCCATAATTGTGACAAATCTTCTGAAAGTTTAGATATAAGGCAAGTTTCATGTTTTGTGAGAGAAGTGTTGTTCATATCCAAAACATTTTTTTTCTTGCTGCTTTGAGGAGAATCCAATCTTCAGGGACAATAAATCCTGGCTTAAGAATGTAACAGTTAGTGTCATCAAACAATGTAGTGTAGTTTTGATCACAGATTTGAGATACACTAAGTAAATTATACTGTAAGTTTTTACAGTAATTTACTTTATCAAATTTAAGTACACCATTAGTTATCATTCCTTCACCAACAATTTTACCTCCCTTTTATCCCCACCAAATGCCACATAAGAAGCATTTTATGTTTGAAATCATGGAGAAGAGAACAGTTTCCTGTCATATGCCTGGAAAAACCACTGTCAACATACCACATGTTGTCAGCTCTCCAATATTGTTCCTGCAATCAGAAAAGAAAATCAATTAGAAGTGACCCCAGTCTTAGTGATCTTGGGTTTTCAACAGGATCTAAAACAGTTACTCTTTATGAACATTTTTTGAAGTTTCAGTTTCAGATTTAATTGATTCATTCTGATTTGATTTAGATGAGGATGATTTGCTGCTGAATTGGATGTTGATGAAGTAGATTCATGATTCACATTGTCTGATTTACTCAGAGTAACTTCATTGTTTGAGTCTTTTGTTTTGATAATGAACCTTTAAATGTTCACTATCTTTTGTTTTTGAAAGAGGTATATGAATGCCTTTTTCAAATTTATCAAAGAATGAATCATCATCCTTTGATTCTTTGTCTGACAAATCTACTCTTTGTGTGGTGTTTTTGACTGCTGAAAAGATGGTCTTTTCCTCAGTATATGAACACTTGATGATGATTTGTCCTTTGGTTTTGCTTTTGATTTTTGTTCAAACTTCTTCAGTTTGAGCCCTTTGCAGAATCCGTAGATTGAGAATCTGATTCAGATTTGTCTGATTCTTTCTTCTTTGAGCTTTTTGTCTTGTTCTTTTTGTTGAAATAACATTCCTGTGTGGAATGATTATTTTTGTTGCAGATAGAACAATGTTTGTTGAAGTAGCAATCAGTAGTCATATGATTGTTCATATTGCAAATAGAACAGTAGCTGCTGAAGATAACAGTCTTCAGTGTTGTGATTTTTCATGTCACCACATTTGCAATACTTTTCTTCTGATTCTTTCTCAGAATCATTCCTTTTGTTTGCTGATCTTTGTTGTAGCTCTTTCTTTTTCAGCTTTGGATGTGCTTCACCTTTTTCCACTTTGTGCACATTTTGATTGTTTGGTGCTGAATTTCTTCCGTAGATCAGCAACTGAAGTTTTCTTGTTCAGTTGATGATCTACTGAAGCCTTTTTCTTCCCTTTGAATTTTCCTTTTTCCTCAGTGATGACAGATTCATCAGTCAATTTCTTGGAGGAGTCTTGCATACTTAGTTCTTGAAGACCTTCATTCAATTGAGCTATCCTCTTGCAGATGGTCTTCAGCATGTTTCTTTGTTTAGGAGGATATGGCAACTTTGTTTCTTCAAGCACTTTTGGGATATGGGCTTTCAGTTGAACATTCTTACCAGTGCTTGTTTGATCAACATCATGTTCATCAGAATCATCCAAGTCATCACACTTATCATAATCAAATTCTGAATCATTTTGATCTAATGATTCTGATTCAGATGATTCAGTTTCACTCACCTCAGCTTATCATTAAATTTATTTGAGTTGAATCTTTTTCAAACTTAGTGCCAGGCACAAAATGATTTGACAGAGTGTTTGTCATTGTTGTAGGTAAGGATGTGTAATTATCATTTATAGGTGGTGCAACCGCATTATAACCCAAACCAGACCTTTTCTTTGATTCAATATGAGAATTTAGTAATTTCTCATATTGCTGAGATGATAATTGAAACTTCTGAAGTTTCACTTCAGTTGATGCATGATCAGCCATGGATTTTGTTAAGGAAGTGGTCAAATGCTCAACTTGGGCTTTTAGGCTATAATTTTCAGAAACAAATTTTTCTAAATCCTTTTGCAAAGAATTAATTTTTATTTGATATAATTTATGTTCTCTAACATGGGATTCATCAAAATCATTGTTTCTTTTACTTTATCAGCCAACTGTTGAGCATGGACTCTATATCGTTCAACTTCCTCAACACAAGTTGATGAAACACAATCTTTCTTTTACCTCTTTGCCATTGGTGGAACTGTTTGATCCATATGAGCCATCAATGCTTGATTCTCTTCCAAAACTTCCTTCTCATACAAACTCCAGTCACACGTTCCATCTTGAAGTATGATCAGCCCTGACTCCTTTGAGTTACTAGGTCCAGCTGATTCTTTGGTGGCTGGTGGGGAAGCATTGATCAGTTGAGATTGTTTGTGCAGAGGTCTTGAGAAGATTGTTGATTTGCTTGAATCTGATGTTGTTGATGATGCTGGTGTTGTCTCATCTCTGGATATGACTGTTGATTGCATTCTCTTGAGAAATGTCCATAGAGATTGCATTTGTAGCATCTTACTTTTGATTTGTCAACACCAATCTTTGATGTTTTGCTTGCTGAAGCCAAGTTCTTATTTCTCCTGAGATATTGCTTAGCTCTATAAGCAATCATGGCCATCTGCCATTGTAGATCCATTTCTTCCACTACATCAGGAGGAGTTCTTCTAAGTCTTGTTGGCAAAATATTGGCTGATGTTAGAGAGCTTCCCAGATATGCTTGAAAACTTGAGCTAAAAGCTGCAAAGGCTGCTCTTTGTTCTTCAGAGTCCAAATCACAGTTATTGGTTCTGACTGATTTGCTGAAAAGAAGATAGCTGTTGCTGCAGTTGTATCTTGTCTATCAGTAGTTCTTCCTTTATTCTTTTGCTGCTTGTCTTGAGATGATTTCTTTGAGGGTTTTGAAGCATAGAAGCTAACTCCTCCTCATCATCACTCCTAGCACAAGAGTTATCACTTTCATTGTTTGAAATAAATGCACTTCCTACATTATTTGTTTCTTTGAAGTGATAGGGTGAGACATGAGTTCTCACACTCTTGTTTCTTGATTTTTCGTCCATTTCAAGAGCTTCCACTTTTGCAACCAGAGTATCTAAACCAGTTGCTTTCAGATCTATAGTGTTCTTGAACATGGACACAGTATGCTTTCCAACTTTCTGGCAAAGTGTGGAGCATTTTCTTGTTTAATTCCTCACTTGTATACTTCAACTCTAGAATATTCATCTCAGTGACTAACTGCATGAATCTATGAGTTGCTGAGAATTGACTCACCCTCAATATGATGAAAGTTTCATATTGTGATCTGAGGGGGTCTCTCCTTATACTTCTATCTCATCATCCTCCTTCGCAGAGAGTGTGAAGTATCTTCCATAAGGAGTGTGCGTTTTATAGTTCTCACACTGATTAATATCTCTTCAGGTAAAGCCATACTAAGCAAACTGTATGCTTTTATATCAACTTTAACCTTTTTGACATCATCAGGTGATAGATCTTTCGTACTGATTGGTTGATTTTGTCATTATAATCCGGCCCAAGAGTGGGTGGATATAAGGACCTTCAGTGATGGAAATCACAAGTCAGAATCAGTATAGTTTACATGATTCCTGAACTTGATTTTCCAAGACTTGAAGTCTGCTTTTGTTTCCAACTTCGGAGGTTGGTAAGATGAACCACTGAAGTTGCTCATGATGTTAACAATATCTGCTATTCAATTGATTTGAATATAGAAACAAGTTAATTAAAAAACGATTGCAGTAAACGAAATCAAACACAATTAAAACACAACTAACACTGATAGATCAATTGATCTAAATCAATGAGAACTTGGCTCTGATACCACCCTGTGAATCCAAGGATCGTCAACAGGAATTATCAGTGTGAATCGATGTCAAGTCAACGTTTGCGGAATTAACGTTGATTTGTTTAATTGTGTTTAAACAACTTTAAATATCATGAAATTCAAGAACACACGTAACAAAACACAATAATGATTAATCAGTATTTTATTATAATGTGTTGATGATTACAAAAGAATTGAATGTACGATATCAAAGAATGCTATGATGTTGTGTATGCTAAAGTTGATCGAAAGACTTTTGATGATTGTTGTATTGCTATTGCTGTTCTCAATCAATCACATCGTCTAACTCAATCTTATTTGAATCGAAACCTAGGATCCATATTTATAGACAGAGGTGTTTCAGTTATAGGAAACACCGGATCTCTTGGGATTTGATTTGTTTCTGTTAAGGAATCATCGGATTTCTCGGGATTCGCATAACGCCTTGTTGACTTGTGACCCACTTGTATAATAGTGTTTGGACCTCCGCATGAATATTGTCTTCAGTAATAATTTGTTCTTCCGTAGGTAATGTTCTTCGAAGGTATTGTTCTTCCGAAGGT
Organism: Flaveria ramosissima; assembly: GCA_025215565.1. Classification (NCBI taxonomy): domain Eukaryota; kingdom Viridiplantae; phylum Streptophyta; class Magnoliopsida; order Asterales; family Asteraceae; genus Flaveria; species Flaveria ramosissima. The sequence goes on along the minus strand of CM046029.1, from coordinate 40,419,372 downwards.
ATGTTCTTCCGAAGGTATTGTTCTCCGAAGGTGACTTGTTCTTTCGAAGGTATTGTTCTTCCGAAGGTGACTTGTTCTTCCGAAGGTATTGTTCTTCCGAAGGTGTCTTGTTGTTCATCCGCAGAAGATCTTTGGATGTATAATTACTTGTAAGAAATGTATCTACGGAAGAACAAAATGTTCATCCGTAGATGTTTCTTACACTTGGTCAAATTCACAAATTGACCAATTATAATTTTTGTTCCTGCAACCATATATAAACCAACACATATATAAATGGGTTAACCTATATATTTAATGCATACACAATAATGAAATACAAAAGTTCATTACAGATATTAATTCAAGTACTAAGCCTATACATAATGACTAGATCTATTGATTCTAGACCTAACAAGGTAGTTGTTCCCACCACTCTTGGATCACGGTTAAATGTTTATCATCCCTTGGACAATGTCATTGGAGATGTTCGATCAGGAGTACAGACCAGAAATCAGCTATACTCAGTTGATTATGCCTCAGTCATGGAAAAGGGATATCTTCACGACGGCGCATATCGATGTTTTGTGTCTCAATTTGAGCCAAAATATGTTAGTGAAGCATTAAACGATGAGGCATGGGTAAGTTTGATGCAAGAAGAACTCCTACAATTCAAGAAGCTAGGAGTATGGACCCTTGTGGATAGACCAAAAGGTGCTAAAGTCATTGGAACTAAATGGGTCTTGAAATGCAAGAAAGACGATCAAGGGGTCATAATTCGCAACAAGGCTCGACTTGTCGTTCAAAGTTTTAGACAAGTCGAAGGAATCGATTATAATGAAGTGTTTGCACATGTGGCAAGGATGGAAGCAATCCGTATCTTCCTAGCCTATACCTCTTACATGAAGAAGCAAAGTTTATCAATTAGATGTAAAGAGTGCATTCCTTCATGGTAAAATCCGCGAGACAGTGTACGTTAGTCAACACGAAGGATTTGAGGATCCGTATCATCAGGACAAAGTTTACAAACTAGATAAGGCTCTCTACGGGCTCCATCAAGCCCCAAGAGCATGGTATGAGAAGCTCTCGACTCATCTTGTGAAACACGGCTTTCGCAGAGGAGTGATTGATTGTAAACTATTTATCAAAGAAAAGGATGGTGACTTGCTGCTCGTACAGATCTATGTTGATGACATAATCTTTGGTTCCAAAAACAAAGATCTATGTAAAGAATTTGAAGCAGTAATGAAAGCTGAATTTGAGATGAGTGCCATGGGAGAAATGAAGTTTTTTCTCGGGTTACAGGTGGATCAGACACCAAAGGGGATATTTCTACATCAGACAAAGTATGTAGGCGATATTCTCAGTCGATTCGATATGGAGAATGCTTCGGCAGCTGGGACTCCACTGGCCACAAACCACGATGTGGCACCTGACGAAAATGGTGATCTGGTGGATGCCACCATGTACCGAGGAATGATTGGATCCCTCATGTACCTCACAACCTTACGACCTGATATCATGTACGCGACATGTCTATGCTCCAAATATCAGGCAAAGCCGAAAGTCAACCATCTCATAGGAGTCCAAAGGATATTTCGTTATCTGAAGGGTACTCCAACAGTTGGGTTGTGGTATCCTCATGACGATGACTTTGAGCTTACAGCGTATAGCGATTCGGATTAAGGCGGATGCAAAATGAACTACAAGTCCACTTTAGTAGGATGCCAATTCTTTGGGAGAAGATTAGTCACGTGGCAGTGTAAGAAGCAGACATCGGTTGCTCTGTCAACTTGTGAAGCTGAATACGTTGCTGTTGCAAGCTGCTGTTCACAAATCATCAGGATTCAATAGTAAATGCGGGACTACGGTTTGAAATTCTCTAACACTCCTATATTTGTTGATAATTCTGCTGCTATAGCCGTAACTAAAAATCCGGTCCAACATCCTAAAAGCAAACACATCGGAATTAAATATCACTTCATACGTGATTGTTTTGGAAAAAAATTAATCGATGTTGTTAAAATTAATACGGACTTTTAACGCGTTGACCTCTACACAAAAGCGTTTGATAAACCAAGTTTTTTATATCTGTTAGAGGTCAACGGCGTGAAAAAGAAATATGAAGTGATTCTAGAAGATGACAGTACTTAGTCCAACGAGTAGAGTAATTTTTTTGTTTGTTATTTTCTTTTATTTTTCGTATTTTAATTTCATGTTTCTATAAAATCCAAAAACTCAAAAAATATTTTCGGTTTTAGAATTTTAGGGAGAGAATAGGTTAGAGTGGTATTAAATTAGGTGTTTTAATTTCAGTACTTAAAAAAACGAGGGAGGAGGACAGCGTAGCTAAAAGGATAGAAATCAAATCTGTTATACTGATTCAATAGTACACGGGAAACAGATTATTTGGGACTTCAAAATTTGAATGATTAAGATGCAAAATTCAAAGTATAAATTTGAGAAGTCTAAGCAAAATAAAAGGAAAAATGATAGTAAAACTAGTATGCTAATAAGGTAACATAGAGAAAGTAGACCTAGAGGTTGCAAGTTCATTATATGATGTGTCGGTAGATTCAACACAATAGATGAGTAGACCTCATTGGTGACTTAAATTCAAACTAAATTGTTCAACTTGATATGGGTTCCCATCTTATCCGTGGTTCACACAATCAACATAGTTCTAATAAGGGGTGATGAGCAAATAAACGCCACAAATGTGTGCGGATGATCATAAAAAGAGCAAAGCACGAAAAAAAATGTGTAAGCGCTATCAAGCTGATAACAAATATTGTTGGTGCATTACGTGCAAAAAGAAAAGAAAAATGCTCTCACAAGAAGATAGGTTGTGTGCCTCTCTGCTGTGCGATGGCACTGACCTGAGGATAAGCATAACCTAAATATTCTAGAATTCATTATTGTTTGCGCCTCTCTGCTGTGTGATTACACTGACCTGAGGCTCGGCATCTCTTTGAAAGCTCTTAGAATAGTTTCTTCTTGTCAAAACACCCGTAGACCGCTCAAAAATCTCCTGAGGAATGTTGATTACCATATAAGCGTGGGATCCATATATGTTTGTTGAAATAATTAAACCTTAATTCATCACCAATGAGGGTCAAAAATCTATGTATGGATTTAAGAGGACAAGTATACTGACAATCATCGTGAGCAGCAACTCTTGAAAGTCCAAATCAGTGTGTGCATCTTATAGCTCTAGTATGATTTCCTAAACTTGCTAATGACTCTCGATAAAAAGAAGAACTAGCATCAAAATGTTTTGGTAACATGTCCCAAATGATTCTGGAATACCTGTATGATTCCAAAATGAATCGTAGCAGAAATGATTAACTGGAATTAAAGCTGTGATATCCATGAAGTAAAATCAATTAGAATTATTCTAATAGGTCTTATTTCATCTCTAATCAAAAATACAAAAATATTTATTGTTATTGTTCTTAATTTCAAAGTTGTTTTGTTTAGTTTTAGTAAAATGTAATGTAAGAGTCGGACTCAACAACTCGTCGTAATCTGGGATTCACTCACTAAAAGGGTCACGTCTGAGGTGACCAATGGGGTTTTCAAATGTAAAAGGATCACGTCTGAGGTGATCAACAGTTTTTCTAAGTAAAATGGTCATGTCTGAGATGATCAATGGTTAGAATGACTTATCAATAAGTAAAGGGCTAAGTGTATGAATGGTCATAAGGTCAAACTCATAAGTATGAGCCATTCGCACGACTACACCATGAGTATCGACCAGTCGTACGATTGGACCATACGTATGAGCCCAATCGCACGACTAAACCACATGTATGGTCCATACGTGCGATTGGACCATAAGCATGGGTCAATCCATACGATTGGATCATCAGAAAAAACCAATCGCCCGAATGGAGGTGACGGAATGAGACAGTCGCACGACTGAAACCTAGTCGCACGACTGAAGGTGACCGTCTGAGCCAATCGCACGACTAAGCTCCAGTTGCACGAATGAAGAGTGCGAACGGATCCAGTCGCTCGACTGGAGACAGAATCAGTATAGATAGGGCTAAAGTCGGTCGCATATCTTCATCACCCTTCAATCGCCCTAATATCGCCCGAATGCAAAGACACTCTGCCGAAAATTTGATTAAGTCGATTTCTGACCACTCGTGTGTTACTGACGAGTTGTTACATCATCTGCAGGTAATGAACGTCCCAAATCGCACAAAATGCGCAGTGAAAACAAACCTAACAGCCCAAATCGTTTAAAATCAAGAAATCAGTACAAACCAACAAATAGACCAAGTAAACGGGCAAATTGGTTAAAATGAAAGACATAATGTGACAATTAGGGTTCCTGCGAGTCTAAAGAGTCTAAACACAATGTTTAACTTCCAGTTTTGACCTAGATTCAGAATTAAAGTGTCGAACAGAGAGATATGCGACTGGTCACTCCGAATGAACTTAAATCACACGATTTAATTGGCGAATGACTCAATAGTAGCAATGAACCATGCGCATGAACTTAGTCGCACGACTGATTCAATCGCATAGAACAGCATACGACTTAGTTGAGTCGCAGGTTCATTCGCATGACTGAGCTCATTCGTACGACTGAGACTCAGTCGGATTGTCCATTCGCACGACAGAACAGAAGGATTCAAGTCCAATAAATTCAAATGTCATTCTCTTATACACACTCTAACGTTTATCTATCTTGTGTTATAGTAGCATGGCGAGTCGGTGGACGATGAGCATTAAGCACAACATATGTGCTCATCTAGACACTACGTCCCAGAACGCGTCTGAGTTCGCGGGCATTATTTCATTTCTATGAAGATCGAGGATTTTCAGAGCTATCTCCACGCCTTGCACACCATACAGGTCGATACAACAGGGTTTCTGGGAAAGCGCTGTTGTAGATAGATCCTCAGAGCCTTACCGTATTCGGAGTTCCATCTTTGGCCAGGCCATTGACATCAGTGAGGAGGATCTAAGGACGGTCTTAGAGTTGGGAGCTGATGGCGATTGCCCTACCAGACTGCATCCGTTGACTGTCCGAGGTTGCTTTCTTCGGGCTAAGTACTCGGGGGACATCAACGCAGGTGTGCTCAACAAGAGCAACCTGTGCCCCCAATTCAAGTACTTAGCCCATGTGCTGTTGAAGTGTATTGCCTCAAGGAAGGGAGGTTTTGATGAGCTTTCTGATCAGATCCAGAATGCCTATGTGGCTCTGGTTCTGAATCATCCTTTCAGCTTTTCGAGGATGATCTTCACCTACTTGGTGGAGAACATAGAGGCCAAAGGCAAGGAAGGCTTCTATACGTACCCACGATTCATATAGATGATCATCGACCAGAAGCTTCCTTCGCTGCCCAAGGAGAAAGAGGATGATGTGGTGCTCGAGGTCATGGACGACACTACTCTTGGGAGGATGAAGGTTTATCGGGGCAAGCAGGTGAAGCCCCCCGGTAAGGAGGCTGTTTGGGCATTTGATTCGAGAGGACTACGTGGCGCCAGCGAAGAGGAAGTGGCGTCACGATGATAGTGACTCAGATTCTGAGCCGATTGTGCTCCCATCCGACGATTCTGATGATGATGACATTGGTGATGGTGGAGATACTGGCCCCACCCAATCTAGGGCCACTACCACAGATGTTATATCTTCATCATCAACCCACGGAGGAGCTGAGACGGCAGGATCCTATCAGGATTTTCGGCCTGATGAGGAGGAGGAGTCCGATGAGGAACCGTTTGTTCGGACGGTGGGCAGCAGGGTGGTTGCCACCGAGTGAGGGATTAGGGCAGTAGGTGGATGTCAGGGTGAGTCTGGGGAGGCTGCTACTGATTCATCTTACACCCCAGACCAGCCCAGCAGCCAAGGGGGAGCATCCTCCTCGAAGGGATCGAGGAAAAAAAGGATGGCTCAGCCGCACGGGATAAAGAGTAAGAGACAAAGATTCACCTTGATTACCACCTCTACCACCACCACCACCACAGCTACCACCACCACTACCACACCCTCTACCACTACTACCACACCACCCACCACTACTACCATACCACCCACTATTACTACCACACCTTCACTTCCACTACTACAGCCATACCTCCACCTGCTACACCTATACCACCACCCAGCTTTACCATAGCTACCACCACTACCACCACCCATCGAGCCGGGACTTCATCACAGGTCCCACCGAGTTTTGGATCCTCTCTGCCCTCCGTTGGGTTAGAGGAGCGGCTGGCCAATCTAAACCGGATTGTGCTTAAGCTGCTTGCTACTGATGAGCAATGAGCTACACAGCTAAACCAGCTGATGGAGCTCAATGCTGCTCAGGCTCAACAGATAGCAGCTCAGAGTCAGGAGATTGCTGAGCTTCGTGAGCTGCATAATTCTTCAGTATAGAGGATAGATGATCTTGAGGGGAAGAACAAGAAGCTGATGCTCGACTCAAAGGCTCCAAAGATGAGCCCCTCAAGATCAGAGAAGGAGACGATGATGGTGATGATGACGATGATGAGGATGATGATGATGAGGATGATGATGATGAGACAGATGAAGAAGTTGATGGAGCTGAAGGAGAGGAGAAGGGAGGAGATGAGGCTGAAGGAGATGATGCTGCTGCATCAGCATCCACACAAGCAAGAGAGCGAAGGTCAAAGAAGGCTCAGGATCAGGGAGCCTCACCCTTAGCCCCTCCGGCTAACGAGCCTGCGATTCAGGGCAAAAGTAATGATTAGATATTTATGTATTTGAAAGCTCTTGTACCTGAATCATGTATTAAACTTTTGTGCTTAATGTTTATATATATTTAATGTTTTACTATCTTGATTATTGACTAATGATTGATGTGTTACATGTTTAAATCAAGCAGATCAAGCATATCAGCAAGATGAATACGATGTTGCTCCCCTTCAGCAAATCAAGTCTCAACTCACAATGATTCTTGATTTGCAAGGGATTGTCAGACGGTCAGTGGGCTATACTCCCGAAGAAGGAGAAATCATTCATGACCTGACCGACGAGCAACTTGTTGAGATGTTCAGGCTGAACCCGGACGAGATTGTCAAGGATGCTCCTACTTTTGACGTTGCAAGTGATGATGAGCTTAACGACATAGATGAAATCGAGATAGAGGATGTCAAGGATGCTCCTACTTTGGGCATACTCTTGACAGTGGTACATATGACAGTCTGGATATGATGGAGAAGGAGGCAGAGAAGTAAAAAAGCCAAGCCCAAGCCTTGGACGCCGATGTTGAAATCAAAAAGACTGAATAGGCGGCCTGTTTTGCTGAGATCCGAGCCATGCGTACTGCACAAAAGCCCAATGTCTACACCAAGCTATACAAAGTCAAGAGACACTTAAAGGTGTCAGGAAAGATCATTGCATGGGCTTATTTTGAGGATCTGAATCTGTATGCAGTGAAAAGAGAAAAGGGCATAGAGTACTTTAGATTCCCACATGATCTAAAGACTCTCCCTGGTTTTGAGCTCAACCAGCTGGCACGCCTAAAGTTGTTGTATGCTGACCCGAGAAAGATGTCAGGATGGTTTGAGGCTGCACTGAGGAAAGAGTACCACATCAGGTGGGTTAACTTTAGACCTCAACAACCGAAGAGGTACATCAGACGGTCTGAAGTTGATCCCATTACTGGAAAGCCAAAGGTCGTGCTGAAGTGGAGTCCTCCAAGCACTATGTCTAAGATTCCCTTACGGGAAATGCCACAGGACTTCACTCCACACTTTAAGTGGTGGTACTACGATTGGAGAATAGGTGAAACGGTCATAATCTTACAAAAGGAGAGTCAAATGGATACTATCCGGGTATTTGACCCTATGTGGCTGACTAACTTGTCTGCTGACGATGTGTATACATTATACAAGTGGCCATTATTCTATGAGTCGCAGGATATTGTACAAGCCCTCCAGTTCCAGAACGTGATAAGACTCTATTTCGCATTCGAGATACATGCCAGAGTTACAAGAGAGGAAAAGTACAAGAAGTTTGAGGAGCTAATAAAGAATGTTAGACAATGATGTAAACTAGGTCCAAGGGGGAGTTTGTTGGTACATATATACCTAGTTTAGGAGCTTAATGTAAAATGTCTTTCATGTCTTACATATATGTAATGAATGAGTTGAATGAAATGAAATATGTGTTTGATGCTTATATTGTTTAATGTTTCATTGTTTATTGTGTCATAACACATATTGAACTAACTATATAGGTTTGTGGTTGTTTACATAGTTCTTAGTCAAGAATGGTTGAGAAATGTGTTTAAACTTAATCGTATAAAGTATTCATGCGAATGAACCATACTAATAGACCATACGCATGAACACTTCATGCTAATGGACCAGTCACATGACTGAACGAGGAGACTGGATCAGTCGCACGATTGAGACATAAGATTGGCTCAGTCGCACGACTGAACCTTCAGTCGTGCGTATGGAACAATCGTATGATTCAGTCGCACAACTAAACCATACCAATGGTTCAGTGGCACGATTGACAAACCCTAACCTATAAATACCACTTAATTCGTGGAAATACGTAACACTTGAAGAATTTAGACTCACAGACGTACCCTAGCCGTCAGAGACTCAAGAAAACCTGTTCCAACTTTATAGATCGCAATTGATCGTGTTCTAATCGTTCATAACGTTTCTTTAATCTTTAGATTGATCGAAACTGCTTTCTCACTGATTGGATCGCCAATCAAATAGGATTCCGCACTATTTGATTAGGTATACATGCATTATCACTTAGTACTTCGTCCGTACACGGTTCTAACAATGGGTACTAGGGTTTTAAGTGGATTTTGGGGATTTGTCAAATAATTATTTTTTAACAAATGAAACCATTTATATTTATTAAACTCAAAGAAATTCGCTACATTTTATATAAAGTTATATATATAAAAAATATAATATTTATAGTAATTTGTATAAAAATTAAATAAAATTTAGTAACCACAATTTAACCAATAATTTGAAAGCAATGGTTGAAATAATTTATAGGAACAAAGTAAACATCTACTTTTATAAAAACAAGCTTTTTATATCTCTTTTTTTATTTTTTATTTTAGAACCTTTAATAAAATATATAAAAGTATTAATTTATAGTAAATAATTTTACAGAAAATACTCAAATTGTTTTTAAAATAATCAAAGTTTATAAAATGACCTTTTATAATTTTTTATAATTTTTAGTATTTAATTTAAAGGCCAAAAAAACCTTGAAAAAATGTTTTAGGTTCCCCGGATTCGAACCGGGGACCTCCAGTTTAAGGGGGTGGGTAACTAACCAGTGAACCAAGGGCTGTAGCCATGTTAGGACTCGGCCCTCAATTCTTAAAAACATAATTTACAAAACATCCTCAAATCCTATGAACCCTAGAATGTTCTTGGATCAAATTGAACACCAATTCGATCTTGTTGATGAATATATTCATGGGGCTTTTGTTCCTCATGTTAAAATGAACGTATTCATGTGTTTAAATACCTGGATTGTGCAAATTCGATAGAGAACGAGCACAAGAACAGGTCGCGACTAACGTGTCGCTGGTTTGATGTTCAAACGACGATGTTAATCAAATTAGTTGCACAGGTAGTCTCTAATGAACCCAATGATGAAAATCCCTCTATCAATTGCAAGTTAGAAAGCTCAGAAGGTGGTGTTCGAGTGTCGGGCAGGTCGCGGTTAATGGGGAGATTGAAAGAGATGTTTGTGTAGTTTGCAAGTGAAATTAAGAGTAGTATTCGATTAAGGACAGTTGAAGGATTGTTTATGTTGGATTAATTGAGTTGTTATTGATGTTTAAGGCTCGAACGGTTATGGCGTTCAAGGCTACGGTTACCCTCTCGATTGGGCTTCATAACCGTCAGTAAAATGTGTTTATTTAATGCTTACATGATCAAAACGGTTTCTCGAAGGTTCTAGGACTGGTTTTAGGTTATAGAATCGCCAGATTTTGAGGGATTAAGATGGCCGGAGCGTCGCCGGAGAGTTGGCCGGAAATAGGTGGCCGGATTTGCGGGTTAGGGGGAAAACTGGTTTGGGTTTTAAAATTTACACTATCAGTCCCTGTAATTTGTTTGTTATCATTTTATGTACAAACTTTATTTTTTAAACTTTCTAAATTGACACTAAGACCCCTTAACTTAACTAAACATTAGCTTTTACATAAATTAATTTGTTAACTTTTATAATTTATTATTATCATCATTATTATTACTGTTATTATTATTATTAGTTTTATTATTATTATTATTGTCATTATTATTATTATACACTTAAATATTTTAATTAATATCTTACATCATTTAAAATTTAATGAAAACAAAGCAAATAAGCAACCCATAAGTTTCATGGATGACAACAAGGGTCCTTACAAGAATAAACGATGCAAACTTTTAATTAACCAAAAATTACACGATGTTACAACTAGCAATTCATCTTTAATCTTGTCATGGTTATTTGTAATATTGCGAGACTTATATGATAGACATTTTGTATTGACAATCATTAACTATTGCTAGCCTAGCGACGTCATAGATCTATGGGCCTGATAAGCCTATTTGGTGCTAAAGCCGAGGTTATTGCCGGCTCCTGATGCCGTATGACTTGATAATCATGGGAATCAAGTACACTTTGCTAATCGTTATAACTTGTAATGGATATCTTTGTCAAGGTTTGATTTTTATCAATATGTTATCTACAAACTTGGATTATTCATAACCTATGACATGAATTGCTACTTTTAAAACTTTTATGTATATGTATGATTAACCCATTGAAACTCACCAACTTTCAAAGTTGACTTTATTTTTAACATGTTTCAGGAAATGCCCAAGGTTGATGAATAATATGAAGTATGCTTACCTCTAGTGTTGGACCTAGAAAATAAAAGACATGCCTTGGAATCTTGGAATTTTGAACTTATGTTATGTGTTATTTTGTTTGAGACTTAGTGGTTGTAATTTTTATTTTAAAACTTATGATTAATTATATTTACATTTAATGGTAGTGTTATGTGACTGTGAACAACCTTAACCCTCACATCTCAACGTTTCCGACGTTAAAGTTGGGGTGTGACATATACAGTTATCATAACTGAAATTTCAAATAATTTTCATGTTAAAAATTTGATATGATTTAAGTTTCAAAAAAATTTTATAATAAAATTTGATATCAAATAAAAAGTTTTGTTTATATGTTAACTTCTTATTGTATAAATTGTTTTAAAATTTTCATAGATATTAAAGAAGTAATTATTTTGAAAATAATACTTTAATGCAATAAAAAATACAATATTTTTATCATTCATTTAAATAAAAACTAAAAATAATATTAAAAAATACAATAAATTATCATTCATTATAAAATATCTATGTCTTAATATGGCAAATTGTTTTAGAAAGAAAATTTAACTATCTATGAACATAGTGTATTTAAAGGTTGATACTATAGTAATATTTGGATTAAACATTATTTGAAAGAATTGATTATCATGTTTATATAAATTATTTGATATAAATTTTATTTAAAACGAAATGTTTATTATATCATAAAATAATGGTGGTTTTTGGAGCTTAAATGTGTGAGTATAAGTGTATAATGTGAGACAAAACTTTTGCTTATTTGTGTTTCCTACTCATAACACGAGTTAGTTTGATATGGATTTGAGTTAATTAGGAGTT